>BSBM01000232.1:45277500-45595956 GCA_027924585.1 Larix kaempferi | reverse complement strand
TAGAGGGATGTGTGACTCCTTTCGTGCTCATCGTGGAGCTGACATGTGTCCTTTATAAAAATAATAGAATATTATAAAAAATAATATGTCGGCTCAAATTAGATTTAAAACATTTAGAAGGCCATATATATAAAGGTACACATATTAGATTAATTAAAACCATAAACATTGCATTACACACTTGATTTGAAGAGTGCAAATGTTGAGGACGAGTTTGCAACTCGAGAGATTTGATCCCTCTCGGCGCTTGGTAGATTCTTTTAAGATGGATCTATGCTGGTGGTATATTTCACGTAGTCTAAAAGTTCTACAATTTCAAACGGAAATATTTGATTTTTCTAGCACGATTTTGAAAAAAATCGCTAGAATTTTTTTAAAATACTAGTTACAACTCTCAATTTTTGAAATTTTGGGTGCCTCGAGGTTTTTGATGGTGTTGAATCCATTTCTACCATCAAAATCGCCATTAAAACACAGTTAAATTCAAATTTTGCAAAATAAAAAATTTCGGATTCCAATGAAAAACCCCATCCGAACCAAATCATTAAATTTTTAGACAACTCCATGATATATTAAGTC
The DNA here is from genome assembly GCA_027924585.1 of Larix kaempferi. Classification (NCBI taxonomy): domain Eukaryota; kingdom Viridiplantae; phylum Streptophyta; class Pinopsida; order Pinales; family Pinaceae; genus Larix; species Larix kaempferi. The sequence continues at coordinate 45,595,377 of BSBM01000232.1, read as the reverse complement.
ACACTCTTTATTCTTCCAAGTTTCTTTCTATTTTTCTTAATGTAATGGTATATAATGTCACACTCTTTATTCTTCCAAATTTCTTTTTCTTAACATAATAGTATATTAATTCACAGTCTTTATTATTTCAAAGTTTTTAAACTTCTAAAATAAATATATAAGACTAAAATAAATAATCATATGCAAAGCTCTTAAGAATGAGGACACACCTCCCTTGTGCTTTGGTTGTAGCTTGGGTGGTTGGGAGGAAAGACTGTTGCCCTCCCCACCTAGGTTCAATTCTTGTAAGTGACATGATGCTCTTGTTGAGCCCTATTGTAATGATTGTATTTCAAGCTTTCCTTGATTCCCTCGGAATAGCAGGAAGGTCACAAAATATCATAACAAAAACATAGATAGCTGGCATCTACAATGGAAAAAATTCCATTTCTTCGTCGATTGATTTTTTTATTTTTTAAATGAAAAGTTGAATTTAAACGAGCAAAAAGTACGACGGCTATTAACCTGGCTGTAATTACTTTATTATTATTATTAAGTGTTATGATAACGCTTTCGTATCCCAATAAAATATAAATTGAAGGATGTCGGGTTGGGTATGTGGAATTCTCGATAGAGAGATTTTTCAGAGATTCTAGAATCTCATGGCATTGGATTTTTATTTTTCATAATTTCATTAAAATTTAAAGATAATGAATTTTTATTTAAAAATATGATAATTAGGTCTTTTCCAAATTTTGGGCTTAAAAACACTGTGATATGTGAATTTTTTTTATTTTGTTAAGGCAAAGAGATGTTTAAAACATTTTTTTTAACATATTAATAATGATGTAAATGTTTATGGCTTGTGGTGTATATGATAATTGATTATATAGTTTTTTTAAGAATAATTAATATGTAGTTTAAAAGTTTGACGATTTCAAATGGAAAATTTTGATTTTTTCTGTACAATTTTGAAAAAATTGGTCATATATTTTTAAAAATTCCGGTTACAATTCTTAAACTTTGAAATTTTGGGTGTCCCAGGGGCTTTTGATGGTGTTGAATCGGTTTCTATCATCAAATTCGCCATTAAAACACACTTAAATTCAAAATTTACAAAATAAATTAAAAAAAGAAACCAGATTCATGTGAAAAACGACCAACCTAAATCGAAACCTAAATCGAATTTTTAAACAGCTCCATTAATTAAAACTTATTTGTAAAATTATTAAAATTAAAAATGATTATTTTTTAATAATTAATTAATATTCTAAAGTTGTTAATAGACATTTAAACCTATTAAAAAATGGATAAGAACTGTGTAAGAATGAGTAAAGCAATTTAATACTTATATTTTAGGAAATTAAAATTAATAATATTGAATTTATTATTTTCTTAAAAAACAATAAAGACAAGATTGAAAATCTCGAAACTACAAAAGCTTAAATCAAAGTGGGAATTGGTTTGACCATAAGCTAAATACAATAACTTTATAAAATAAATATGCTATATGTTTGGGATATTTAACTTTCTTATTTCTTATTTTGTCAATTCTTGTTAGTTTATTCACTTAAGGTGTGAGGTTTATTGGCCCCAACAACTAGCTTAGTTGGTTGGGCTCCAGTTGATAAACCGTTGCTAGGCCAGAAGTCAGGGGTTCAATTCTCGGGTCTGTTGGTGTCAGGTTCCTCCGCCAAGGTAGTATATTCGTCGGGGTTTAGGTGTCGACAGGGTGAGGCCCCTTTGGGTGGGCCCCTTGGCTTTCTTCCGGTGAAAAAAAAAGTGCGGGTTTCATTTACAAGGCGACCTAAGTTCAATACACTTAATATGACTTAGTTGGGAGGAGACACCCAAAAAATATGGCCCTGTTAAGGGTTGGTGTGGCCGAGGCCAGGTGTGATCCCCAAGTGATTTTGACGACTTAGGTGCCCCTAGGTTGCAATTTTTTAGCCAATGGTTGAAATGCACTAGTCTTAAGGGATGGGAGTTTCTAATAAATTTTATTTATTTATTTTATAATACATATCTTAACATTGATGTTAAGTAGTTAATAATGTTAAAAGAAAGAGACTTCTTATTAAAAATAGTATTTATGTTCCAAACTTGGTTGGATTCATTCATGAAGAGTGTGGAGTTTTCCATCATTTTAAGAATTGTCCAATTTTTATTTTAACAATGTTGATTTTCTTGATAATTCAATTAAAATATTTTAATTTAAAATGAATACTAATTAAACAAAACAATTTCTAAATGAATATATATTTTAATAATAAATTTCTAAAATACTTGAATTTTTAAATTAAAACTCAACCACTAGGAAGCTGCCCGGTGCCACATCCAACCCTTGACAGAACACCCATCACCTCTTAGGGCGAAAACCATTACATAGGAGGAGTAAGGCAGGGTATAGACCCTCCTAACTATTCAGATGCAAACTCCACTAAATGTTGAATGCAACCATCCAGTCAATCGCTCTAGCTGCAACGACGATTGCAATCACGGGCTCTTGGTTTGGGTTCATGGGAGATCATGGTGCCAATAAGGACATTATGAGCCTTCCAACCTCTCCAAAAACTTCCATTCGATAGAATCAGTACACCATGCTTTATTTGTCTTATGGGTAGGTTAGTTTCAACAACTATCCAATTTCTTCTCTCTATGAAGTTTACTCTCGTGCTTATTCCATTTGGATCAGTAGGCTAAAGAGCTAGGACGTCTAGCCTTCCCTCTTGACCTCAGAGCTTTGTCTCTCCATCGGTCACACTCACCATTCTGACATGTCAGATATATGCACTAGGGGTGAAGGATCAAAAGTCATTAGTTATATTGTAGGTTTATTGGCAAATTCTGACTCTTTTCCCTGATTCCTACACCCTCCCCACTCTAAATTTAATGACCGTGGTTCCTTCGGCTGCTAGCACTCTAGACTCACCCCACATCATCAACAAGGGAGATGATGACCCCCCTACCGCTCCATGAACTAGTTTTCCATGAACTTGCCTAATTTCATTATCTTGTCTTTGGTATTATGCAGTTATACTGGATATAGAATGGCAACTTGTAGTAATTGTCTGGGCAGACTTGTTAGGGCTACCTTAGCAGCAATTTTGTTGTTACTTTCAAAATATTTCAGCTGTGTTAATCGACTTGTATTTAGATGTATGCACCGAGATCCTAGTTGACAAAATGATCTATTTTTTATTCTCATGGACTAGCCTGTTTTCCTTTCATGGAGGGTCAGCCTTAGCTTTTTTGTACTCTATGTAAATTACAATCATCAGTAATATAATTATGTTCCTACTTACTTACAAAAAAAAAGAGTTGGGCTCTCTGGACCTCTTTGGGTGACCAAAATACAAATTACTTCCAGAATTTTTCTAGGCGTAGGAGAAACCAAAACACCATTTGGGAGATGAACGACAATGAAGGTCATCAAGTTTGTGGTTTTGATGATCTTTCCAGGATTGGAGTTGACACTTTCACCCCTTATATTTAGAACCAGATATATCCAACCTAGGTGATATTATGAAGCCAGTATCCTAATTTTCGACAATGGTTGAGGATGAAGAAAATGAGTAGATATTTAGGCCGATGTCTACATAGGAGCTATGGTCTATATTAGTTTATTTTCAGAAGGACAAGACTCATGGAACTGACAGGTGGTCAGTCGAATGCTACCTTGATTTTTTTTTTAGGTTTTAGGCAAAGATTTGTTAAAGTTGTGGAGGAAGTTTGCTTATCTAGGAATATGCCAAAAAGATTAAAATCCACCTTGCTGGTGTTGATTCCAAAGGTAGAATGGCTAGGTACCTCTGATGACTTTAAGTCGATTTCATTATGTAACAATATTTATAAGATTATATTGAAGGTGATTATTATTCATATCAAGCCACTACTCTCCAGGGTGATTTTAATGGAGCAACTTAGTTTCTGGATGGGTAGATTGATCCACAAAGCAATTGGATTTGCATAGGAAGGAATGCACTCTATTAAGATTGCTCACATCTCTGCAACTGTCGTTAAAATGGAATTTCACAAATCATATGATTGGGTATCATGGTTGAATTTGAGGCTCCTACTATTGCATGTCAGGTTTAATCTTGTTATTGTTAAATGGGTCATGGGGTGTGTTATATCCTCCTCTTCGCAGTTTTAACTAATGGTGCTAGTTCTAATTTAGTTCTAATTTATTTAAGCCTTCTGGGGGATTGAGACAAGGGTGTATGTTATTCCCCTATCTCGACAAGAAGAAAAAGGAAACTTAAGGGGATATCGTTGGATGGAAGTGAACAACTAACACTCTTTTATTCCTAGATGATGTTATACTTTTTTTCCTTTGATTCGAGGAAGAAAGTAAGCAGTACAAATACATTTTTGACCTTTTATGCCAAGCAATAGGTATGGAAGTGAATATTGGAAAATCAACCTTGTATATACTGGAGAAGGTTGCTCATTTGAGATATATCGAGGCTCGGGATTCTCCTTATCCATCATATTCGCTGGATGAGGGGTCCAAACATTTGGGATTTACACTCAATCCCAACAAGTATGGTAAAGTTGATTGGTTGGCTTATTGCCAAGATTGAGAAAATAGTGAATTTTTAGTACAACTGATGGCTCTCTAGTGGGGCAAGACTAGTACTTATCAAGTCGGCTTTGGAAGTTATTCATGATCAATATTGGCATATTATGGTGCACATACCTAAAGGTATACTTGACAAGGTCTGTAATATATGTTTTAATAATTACCTTTGGAAGGGTAGCTACGAGTATAGAGGATCCCATTGAGCCAGTTGGAAGATCATAGTTGCTTCAAAATTATTTTGGCGTTAGGATCTAACAACATAAGCGAATTCAATATTTTGGAAGATCATGGGAAAGGCTAGTTCGGCGTTACGATCTAACAACATAAGCGAATTCAGTGCTTTATTTTATTTGCAATTGAGAGAAGGCCTCCCATTTAATATATTGTTTTAAATTTTATATTGACGAATAATAATTTTTTAAAATTTCCGAAATATTTCTCCCCTTCACAGTAGACAACGACAGACAAAGATCTGATAACTGACGCGGCAACCATATTTTTTAAATGATTTATAACTCTCTTGTCATCATATCAAAGATATAGACATAACTGACGCGGCAACCATATTTTTTAAATGATTTATAACTCTCTTGTCATCGTATCAAAGATATAGACATAACCTTTATACGACGAAGTGCCTTACAACACAATTATAAAAAATGAAAATGATAATGATAAGTCATCTAATATATCTAATGATTTAGCTCTCTTGTCATCCTATCAAAGAAGTAGCTTTCATTACAGAAATGTCTTACAACATTACTGAATAAAAGTGAATATATTAAAAAAGTTTATTAATTGAATAATTATATAAAATAGTGGTTTGAATAGATAGATATAATTCTAAATAAAAATGATAAGGATAAGGATAGACATATTAAATAAAGGTTGACTAATTGACTAAGGAAGTTTACTGATTTGTGATTAGATTTTTTATATGTTATTATGATGTATCGGTTATTATGAATAGTTTTATCGGTCGATCATATGATATGTCTTTGTGATAAGTTATTTTGAGATTTTGAAGAATGTAACTTTTATTTTATAAATAAAGTTATGATTTTTTTCTGGTGAAAAAAAAACTAGTATGAAATAATGATGATTTTTTGAGTACTAGTTATTATATGATAAGACATATTATTTTATTGTGGCAATAATTTTGTATGTTGTAGATTAAATGAATTTGTTTTTTTGGGACTATTCAAAATACTATGAAAGGAAATACAATATTTTAATATGAAATTTGGTAAAAACAATTTTTGATTGATGGAATTGTAAAGATGTTAATTGTAGGGAAAATTCCGCACTTAAGCGTGTTTGAGCCAAATGAGTCTTGGGATGGGTGACCTTTTGGGAAGTCTTGATTACCTAGTGCAATCCCCAGAAGTGATGATTGATGCTATGCATTCATTTTGCTAGTCTCAATCCCACTTCTTCACCCTTGCAAGCATCACCCAATGCCATTAGTGCTAACTGGACTATTCGAAACCACGAGAAATTAGTTAGTTAAGACTATACTCATGGGATATGGGTCATAGATTAATGACATATGGTACACAGATAATCCCCAAAAATGATATATTAGATGTTAACATTGTACATTAGGTTGCAACAAGGGTCTTTGAGGATGTTGAGTCCATTTTTGTATTAAAAACAACAATTTTATCAATCCAAAATTATGATTTGGCAAAAGTTGTATAGCCGGATTTAAGTGACTACAAAATAGAAAAGTTCAAATTTGTAGAGCATTTAACCTTTTCTTGTTTTGCGCAATATTTTATTAATAGAAATTAAGGAATCTCAAGATGTATTGAATACAAAATACCTACTTATTAAAAGGCATGGATAAGAAATGAACAAAAAAGAGGCCATGTGAACCATATAATAAATACATTGAATATTTATAATGCTAAACATGTATGAGCCAAATCCTTTGAAAAATTCATAGAAGGATGAAGGCACACATTTAAGAGAAAAATTGAATGAGGAAAGTATCTCACCGACAAAGAAATGTGAGGATGCACATCTTTTGAACACCCTCCTCCTTATAGGGATGTGGTAAACATGGATATGTTGTAATGAAGAATGAAGAGAGCCCATGAATTTAAGAACTAAAACTCAAATAAGAAGCAACCCCCTTTAATAAAAAGAGGAGGAACTACATAAGCTAGTTTATAGACGGTAGTTGTAGATGCCTCACCAGGGGGTGGACTAAGGTTTGTTCTCAAAGAAAGAAACACAAGATTGAGTTTTAAAAAAAAAATTCTAATCTACTTGTTAATTGTCCTTTTTGTTCATGATGTAATACCTTTTTAGATGAATCCTTGTTGATATTTTTGAAAATGCTCTTGAAGTATTTGGAAAATGTAACTTTTTCTTATTTTCAACAAAAAACTACCATTTAGGGGTGGCAAGCGTGGGAGGGATCATCATTGATCCTAGTGAAATCAGGAATTGAATTATGAATGGGGATTAAGGATAGCTATAGACTATAAGGTAGAGGCAATAACTCTCCTTCAAGGGTTAAAATTTTTGGACTCAAGCCACGTCGAGAATATTTGATATTGGGGACTCTTGTATAGTAATTAACCTCATCATGAATAGCTTGAATACTTCATTTGATGGAAAATTGGCTAGGTTTATTCTAAGATAAAAAAGGAGACTCTTCACTTTGAAGACCTCGAGTATTACCATGTTTTGAGGGAAAAAAGTTGCTAGGTGGATGGCCACTCTAATTATGCATCATAATTGATTGAAGGTGAGATTTAAAAAAGTGGGGAGTTATCATACCACTCTATCCCCTGCGTTTTTCATGGAATTCAACAGTGAATACATGTAATCCATGTTGCTAAGCCAAAGAAGGACCATAGGATATCGCTAGTGGCACAATGCTTTGGGTATCATTCCCACGATACCCTCACACATGGAACTTTTTATGAGAAGTTGACATTTTGGACTACCTTGGATATTAAGTTAGAATGCAGGTGGATTATGGAAACAGGGAGAAATTAGATTTGCTTTGGTATGTCGGAAGGTCAGTGTTTCTCTAGATTAGTTCCTCCATGGTTTTTGTTCTCATCTCTGCACGACCCTCAACTAAGCAATTTCTTTGGGCAAAATGTTGTTGATGTTTCATGTTTCCTATTTGAGTTTGGTTTGTTTTTGGATTGGCATTTTGATTGCCCGTTGAACCCACATTTTAATATTTAGGACCAAGAAAGATATGGAGTAGTATTCTCTAAGTTTATCTGCCTTCGGAAACCTGATTTGGTTCAATGTATGTATAGTAGGGACTTCAAGGCCGTTGCTCTCTTGAATTTACACTATTCATCTCTATATTTGTGGTCTGGTAGGAGCCCTCTATTTCTTATTGCATATGCTTTTACTAGGCTATCTCTATTTGATTTTCCTAGAGCTATATTGGTGGGGTATGTATGGAGACAATGGGCTATGGACAGTCACAAGAATCTTAGGAATTATCTTAGGGAAATCCATGAAATACATAGGGTTCTTCATAGACATGAGAGCTTCATTAATGATAACAATACTTCTATATTATCTATAACAACCAAAGTGCATGATCAAGAGAAAACCTGTAATACCCACAACATAGTGCTAATGGAAACTCTTCTTCAACAAAAAAGTTAAATGCAGGTTTTGGAAGCAAAATGTTCCATGTTACGAAATATGATTTTCAACCTAAGCAAAGGTTCACATTCAATAGCATCAAATCTCAAAACGTCTATAGATTTTGTTCTAGAAAAGACTAAAGAAGAGAAAATTATTCACCACATGCTTGCATTTCATAGATGATCTTTTGCTTGAGTTGTTTTTGCCCCCTCTGCCTCTGAAATTTATTCTTTGTCACCATTTCTTGTTGCTTTCTCCCTTGTAAGGGTCTTTGGACTGGTTCTTTTCTTTCTGAGCAAAGCAAAGAGATTTTCCAGGATACTCACTTGTCTTCTTTCCAAAGGCTTTCTCTTTGTCTGCAATCTTATCCACTAGGGTATCAAAGGTGAGATCTTTGAACTTGTCACTTGCCTGAAGAGAATCAAGATAGTTGGAGTGAGTAGGATAGAGGGAATTGACAAATGATGGAAGTGGAAGGTCTGGTTTCATGCGAGAGGCTTGAATCTTGTGCATGATTTCTCTGATCTCAGATGCAACCAACATAGGATCATTATCCTTTACTTCCAAACTGAACAATTTTAACATTAACTGAATTACCTCCATTTCAGTATGTGAGTCATACAAGTCTTTTAATGTCTTCAATGTAAAATCTAAGCACAATAGATCTACGAAACAAAGACAACAATTACTAGAGATGCATGCGGAAAATAATATGTCAAAACACTAACGCAAAAGGTTTGCAATAGATCATGCATTATCATTAACTCATAAGATTAATTACAATGTGTAAGAATGGCTACAATAAGCCAAGCAATTCGAATTCCAGAGAGGTCACTCGAATTGAATGCATGAGAGTGTCTTACTTGGAAGTTAACACCACTCGGCACATCAGTTAACCACTTAAATAATATGAAACTGAATCTAATAGACTCTGAAACTGTCTAACTGAATCCAGAACTCAATTGAATGCCCAAAAATAAGGGAGGGCGCCTTTCTATCTACAGTTAATTGAATAGTAGGTGAAAATAACACCAGATGAAGTCAACCAGTGTAGTAGGGCGCCTTCTAGTCTCCAGTTGGCTGAATGAACTAGTAAATGCTGTTAGTTGGACTTAGTAGTGCGCTTTAGTCATGCAAATCACTCCTTGAATGATGGAGGAGGCCCAATTAACTGATAATGATGGCCCAGTTGACTCCCCGAATGTAGGAGGAGCCCAAGTTTACTGAAACTATGATCTAATGATGATGTAAGCACATGATAGAGTCAAAATACTTAGGATAAGTTGCAAATTAAGCTGTGAAGATCAAATAAATGATGTGTGGTTGGAAAATGCTCCAACACTCCCCCTTAAGCTAATCTCATGTGGAGGAGTAAAAAATAATAAAAGGGCCCTGGCAACAAAGGCCATAGGTCACCTAGTACAAAAATAATCCAAATAAAGAACAGTCCATGAACCAAGGAAATGGAGAAAACCTCATGGGAACCCCCCCCTTCAAAATAGACTGAAACAGACCAAAGGATTACTTGCTCCAAACTAAAGTAGGTGTGATACTTAATCATATGTTGGGAGGTATCTTCCTCTTGGGAAGAAGTGGATCATGCTTCAAAAACATGTGCTTGTATTCTCCTTCAGTGGATGCAAGCGAATATTCGGAGGCTTTATGAACTTGCTCTTCAGACCGAACATGGTGAGAACAAATCCAAAAATATGAATATCATCCTGGAACCTGTAATTCGAATCAACTGAGGTAGGATTAGATCCATTCATATCTAATTGCTCTTGAAGCTTGAAATTTTGATCAGTGGAAGTTAAATTAGATCCAAGAATTGCTAGATGGTTTCTTGTGATCTCCTTTGAACCAACATGGGTGAGATCAAAACCAAAATCACCAAAATGTGTCTGAGATTTGAACCCAAGCGAATGGTAGTGTCCTCCATATTCAATGAAACTCTTAGAACATGTGCCAATGATCGAACATAAGTACATAGGAAGCATGTGATCAAGGAGGGAGAATGCATCACCTCCAAAATCTGATTTAACCTCCAAAATAGTCAATAGATAATCATTCTGCACATCAACAGGCTCATGGGAAGTAGAGATTTCGAAACTCTCTTTAACTTCTAGAGTAGTAACTGACATATCTTGCTCAGAATTCGAAATAGAAGACATTGAGAACATGATTGTTGAATCTCTTTCATCTGCATCAGCTACATGGGAAGGGAACAATTCGAAACTGTCTTCAACTTCTAGAGCAACAGAGGAAGGAAGTTCTTCAACATGAATTTTCTGTGTTGAATCTACAACTTCTTCTTCATCTTGAACAACCTCATCATGAGAGATGATTGAGGCCGAGACATAATTAGAGAGAACACTTAAGGAGGTATCACTGGGATTATTCTGCAAATGGCTATCATGATCCTCTTCCTTCTGCTTTCCAAATTTTCTATCCAAATTGGTCCATAGATCTCTTCGATGTCCAACAATATTAATGGGGTAGCACATACTAGGAGACATACCAATACACATTGCTCCAAAGACTTTGTCACAATCATTTAGCCAATCATTCTCCTCTTCATAGGAATCAAAATCTCTCGTAACACCAATACAAATGTCAAAAAGACCTTGTCTCTTCAGATTGCTATCATCTTTGGTTTCCACTCATCATAGTTGAATGGAGAGAGAGGATTAATTGCTTTCAGATCCATCGAAGATGTTGTAATATTTTTGAGAGAAACCTGCAGTCACAAACAATAAACAATCTTTAGGTCGACAACCTGCACTTTTCAAGTTGCATCACACCCGACATATACTATCAAGCAAGCTTGAATAGTCAGATGCAAAATATCCAAGAATTATGTGGAAAACTTTCAGCTTCTGGTGCAGAGTTGGAATATTTTTGAGTAATCTTACTCAATCTTCATATGTGTTCCAAGTGCACAAGTGCAGAATCACTAGTGCAGAAGTGCAAAAACACTGTAGAAAAGTTTCCTTTCTTTCCATGGATCTGATACCATGTAAAATCTAAGCACAATAGATCTATGAAACAAAGACAACAGTTACTAGAGATGCATGCGGCAAATAATATGTCAAAACACTGATGCAAAAGGTTTGCAGCAGATCATGCATTATAGTTAAATCAGAATATTAATTACAATGTGTAACAATGGCTACAATAAGGCAAGCAATTTGAATTCCAGAGAGGTCATTCGAATTAAATGCATGAGAGTGGCTTACTTGTCAGTTAACACCACTCAACACATTAGTTAACCACTTAACTAATATGAAATTGACTCTAACAGACTCTGAAACTATCTAACTGAATCGAGAACTCAACTGAATTCCCCAAAATAGGGGAGGGCGCCCTTTTGTCTGCAGTTAACTGAATAGTAGGTGAAAATAACACCACATTAAGTCAACCAGTGTAGTAGGGCGCCTTCTAGTCTCCAATTGGATGAATGAACTAGTAAATGCTGCCAGTTGGACTGAGTAGTGTGCTTTAGTTATTCAAATCACTCCCTGAATGATGGAGGAGGTCCATTTAATTGATAATGATGGCCCAGTTGACTCCCCAAATGTAGGAGGAGGCTCAGTTTACTGAAATTGTGATCTACTGATGATGTAAGAGCATGATAGAGTCAAAATACTTAGGAGAAGTGGCAAATTAAGCTGTGAATCTCAAATAAATGATGTGTGGTTGGAAAATGCTCCAACATTCAATGCTTCAAAACAGGATTTTGCAGGAAGTATGTGTTGGCTCACCTCTTCAGTAATTGTAGCAGTGATCATTGCTAATGCTTTCTTGTCTCTGGTCTACTAGATATCAAGTTCTTTCTCTGATGTTGGAGGTTTTGTATTAGAACTCAAGATTGTGGCTTCATATGTGTGAATGGTTTTTCCTTCACATATGTCGTCCCACAAGTCATTGCAGATGAACGTATCTTTAATCTTCCTTGACCATTCTAGATAGGTTTCCTTTCTAGTAAGGGCTGCACCAACTATTGATTCGAGTGAGTGAATATTCTACAACTTTAAACAGAATTTGGGCGCAAAATATGGGAAGGTGCAGGTCTAAATTCCCGCTCACTTATTTACAAATTGCTTCTTTCAAATTTTGCAATATTTAATTTTGCAGCTCTATCAATTTAATTTTGCAGTGCTATCAATTTAATTCTACAACTATCAATTTAATTATGCAGTGCTATCAATTTAATTCTACAACTATCAATTTAATTTTGCAGCGTTCTTACATTTGATTTTACAACTTAATGCTATTACAATGCTATACATAGAAAATTACATTCACCCTAATCTCGAACTCAAATTTTCATCAAAGATGAAATATATAGACAAATTTTAATAATGAAATATGATACTGCTCTTGTAAGAGAAGATGGACTAGAAGATACTAAAGCCTTACATTTGCGATATGGTCATTAGGGGAGAGTTCTCGATCTGAGAGATAGGTATCCCCAACAAAATTTATCGTGCTGCCTTGTTAAAGAATCATTTTATTGTTACACTTTTGAAATCCCAAGAGAAGACCCTTAACCAGATAGGTTATTAGATGTTGTGAAATTGCGTTTTGGTTGAAATCTTTTGAGAATTATTTTTTTCATTGTATCGTTGGGAAATTATCTTTTATTTGGCTAATAGGAATGCTTTTGATTTGACATTAATTTGTTGTTTGTATCAAGGTGATAGGGGAGATTCATAGAAGTTGCGCATGAATTTGAGGAATTAGAAAGACATCAAAAGGAAGGTTGAAATTTAGAAGCTTTGATTGATGTTATTGTCTGATGTTGATTTGTGTATTGATTAATTTTAATTAGAGAAAACAAGGCTTCAAGCATATGCAAAAGCTGTATAATTTGCTCTTATGCAAGCAAAAGAAAATGCTGCAGCAAATCTAAACGGAAGTTGGAGATCGAGCACGAAATTGCATGCTTGGCATTACGGTAGGTTTTGAGCCCTTTTTTTTGTTTTATTTATTCTTTCTTTTGTTATCATGATGCTTGCATTGCAAGATTCAGGTAGTAAGAGCCCAACAAATAAGATAAGTCATTATTGATGAGTTTATTACCCTTGCATTATAAACACACGAAAAATGGAGAAAAGTGCGAGATTGATGAAAATACTCATGTCCTCATGGACCTAGAGATGTTGAGATCTTCTCAAGGTTAACACATCCCCAGTTCAGGCGATGAGATGAGTACTATTCATTCTCAATATGTATAGTATAATTTATGTCACAGGGCAGAATCCTTGAAGCAACTTGGTTTGTTTCTGAAAATGGAAGATGAAGAGGAGGAAGAGGCTACCGCTGATATAATATATGTTGGAAATGTTGAAGTGAAGGAAGGTGAAATATATTAGTGTAGCAAGTTGTACACTATTTGATTGCTTTATTCTATCTTGAAAGGGTGAAGTGATTTGGACTAGAAGTCCCTTTTTTTTCCCTCTCAGGCTCTAAAGTGTTGTGAAAGTCTGAATTAGTAGTGGATACCAAGAGAGTGTGATATCGTGTTGGGTGTGAGGCCTAAATTATGTTCTATTAACAACATTAACTCTTTTGTCGGAATGGGGATGTAAGAAAAATGGGAATTCCACTCTCGCCTTATATTTATTGGGCTTGGGAAGGTCATTTAATTGAAGCCTCTCATAATAACATGGAAATTTTGTTTAGAGGGAATAGTGAAGATACAAATGTTCCCATTCTAGGGTGAATTGAACATCATTACATATTCAAATTCTCTAGATGACTAAATGCATAAACTTTTTTACCTAGCATTTTGACATTGCAAGTAGTGTTTTAGGATAAACTGAATTACCATGTACGAAATACACATAAAAATGAATACATGTTTTAATAAAATAAGTAGTGTAAAAAATACAATCATTTGAAAATTATCTTCTACTTCACTTCATCACATCTATTACTTCCCCCTCTTTTTTTCCTTTCAACGTTCCTTTGCACCTTCTAGGCACTTTCTAGCTTATATTGCTATGGCGCAAAGCTCTTTAAGAACGAGGACACACCTCCCCCAACAAACACAAAATGTCATAACAAAAACCTAGATAGCTGGCATCTACAGTGGAAAAGATTTCATTTCATTGTCTGTTTATTTTTTATTTTATTTTTATGAAAAGTTGACTATGAATTGCCATATAGGAAATAAACATGAAAATGAATACATGTTTTATTAAAATAAGTAGTGTAAAAGATACAATCAGTATACCAATATTTTCTATTTCACTTTATCATATCTATTTTCTTTCCTTTTCCTTTTTGTCCTTCTAACGTTCCTTTGCACCTTTTGAGTAGTTGCTAATTTATAGTGCTATGGCTATTAGGTATGGAATATAAGGTCATATAAAATAAAGTTTATTATTTAAATATATTTTAAATAGTCGAGAGAAAGATTGTTATTCTCCAACCTAATTCTCACTCCTCGATTGTGATAGTATCACTTAGATCTTAAAAAAAAATCATAAATTACATTCTTTTTATTTTCCTTTATTTAACTTATTAAATCATACTCTTTTTATTTTCCTTTGTTTAACTTATTAAATCATACTCTTTTTATTTTCCTTTATTTAACTTTTTTTTTTCTTCCAAGGAAAAAAGCGTAATTTTATTTCAACAGGTGAAGAAAATTACATTCTGAATATGCATAATAAGCATACGATTGTCCACTTAAGGAGCAGTAAGTTCACTGTAATGTATTAGAAACATCAAACAGTCCTCTAAAGGAAACATAATAAAACTAGTCATAATATCATAGCTGTTCATTTACTACCAAACTATCGGTTCATAAAAACTACCTCCATGAGGTTGAGATCAAGTTTATATAAAGCATAGACAAAAAAAAAGAAACCAAGAGGACTCCCCGAGTCTCTTGCAAGTATCCACTGATATGACTGTAGCATTTCTGTATTAACAAAAATCTCCCTGCCATCTATTCCTTGACAGTTCATGAACCAAAAAGAAACCAGCCCTAAGTATGTGCCAGAACCGTGCCAAAACCCAAACTGTCATCCATAAAAGGTCTATGATAGTACTCATAGACTGTTCCATTGTTGTCTTCCTTCACTTTCCACACCCCCACTGCCAAGTCCCTGCCAACCTTAGAAGCCTCGTCCGCCTCCTTGTTGTTCTCCCTATATACATGTCTGCATGAAAAATGTAAAAATGAAAATTTCAGTAGAAGGATGTCCTGAAGAATATTATCAAGCCGTATATCCCTGCAAAGCTGTGTGCCATTTGTCCAATTTGTTGCATTCATTGAATCACCGTATACATTAATCCCAAGACATCCTTTTTCCTGTGCAAAAATGAGGAGAAGTTTTAAGCTCATAATTTCAGCAAAATTATTTCCCCCCTCCCCCAGTCCCCACGAAAGGTTGAAAGAATGGTTTGAAGTGAGATGTAGTAGAGCCCCTCCCCCACATTTTAATCCCAAAGCAGAACCGTCATAAAATCCCCAGGGCATCGACACATCAATGTCCAAGGGAAGGACCGCTCGCTGTTTTGCCACAAAGATGTGATGAGGGAAAGCCTCTCGGAAACCACAGATCTGAACAGCAGTAACCGCCGGAGTGCATAGTTTCTCATTAAAGATCATCTTATTCCGGGCCATCCAAATGCCCCACGCAACCAATAATGGAAGGTTTAAGAAATATTTTCCAGTAGGTTCCGAAACCCATCGAGTCCAGGCCTCTAGAACAGTAAGCCCTGCCCAGTCCAGTGAAACACGTACAATTCTGGAAACTTCCGCCCAGACTTGCACTGTAAAGGGACACTGATGGAATAAATGGCAGCAGGTTTCATCGCTGGCTTTGCACAAGATGCACCAGCCCGGCCCAACCCGATTCTTCCTCTGTAAAATATCCCAGGTAGGAACCGTGTTTTCGAGGACATTCCACATAAAAAGGCGATGTTTCAGTGGACAGTGTATCTTCCAAATATTTTTCCACCACCCTACCAGTTCACGAGGATTCTGGAAAAGACTCAGGCTGATGTATCCCTCCCTGGGTGTGTACAAGCCAGTAGGGGCGCCTTCCCAAACCAAATAATCGTCCCTGTCCCGGAGATATATATATGATCGAGTTAAGGCCCCAAGATAAGCCCTCAAATCAATCCGCTCGGCTTCATAAAGTGCCAGTGAATCCACTTCCACCCATGACTGTGTCCACGGATGAGAATTTGGGGCAGCCAAATGAGAGAGAAGTGTTATACCCAAGTCCCGTAGAGTAGTGATCAGATTTGCATTCAAAATATGTTGTCCAGCACTACCAAACCATGGATCCTCCCCTACACAGAGTGTCTGCCCATTTCCCACATTCCACGCAAGCAAATCTCCAATCACTGGGAACGAATTAATGATAGCTTTCCAAATGATGGAACATCCCAGATATGACTTATCCACCGTCCTTACCCATTCCAAAATAGTTGCAGGGGCAATATACTTCCGAAAAACAACTTTAGTCCAGAGGTTCTCCGATTTTAACAATCTCCACACTCCTTTTGCAGCCAAAGCCCTGGCGAAAAGATGAATATTCTTAAGACCCCATCCCCCTAATGCTTTTGGGATGGCGATCTTCTGCCAGCGTACCTAGGGAGATACATGGTCCCCTTTACCGCTCCACAAAAAACGGAAGCATAACTGACGTGCTTTCTCCAGTATGCCTTTAGGGATCCAAGTGAGGGACATCCAATAGACCGGAATGGCCTCCAAAACCGATTTCACCAGAACCAGACGGCCTGCCCGCGAGAGCCACCTGTGGCTCCAGACCTTCAGCCTCTTGTGTATTTTTTCAATAAGCCATTGCCAGTCCTGTTTAGTATAGGCATTCGGTTTTAAATGAAACCCAAGATAACAAAAGCCATCATCAAGTGGTAAGGAAGTAAATGAAAAGATCCTTCCTAAGGCCACAATCTCAGAATCCCTGAGTAAGTGGGTTGTTAGTGTAGATTTCCGTACATTGATCTCCATTCCCGTGGCAGTAGAGAAAAGTTGTAAAATGTCCCGAAGTGTTTCCAAGTCCCTAGACGATTCAGTGCAAAAGATAAGGATATCATCCACAAACAGCAGATGAGTGATAATAAAATCAGGTGCCACCTGGATACCATGCAGAGTACCCTCCCTGCATGCATTTTTCAATGCTTTACTAAGCCCCTCAGCGACCAGCAGGAACAGTAAAGGAGACAAAGGGCATCCCTGACGAAGGCCCCTCTCAGCCCGAAAAAAGGGAGAAGCAGCACCATTGATGAGTACCGCAAAGGATACAGTAGTAATACAACTCATAATCCACCTGATAAAATCCACAGCAAAACCCAGGTGAGTAAGGAGTACATGTATATATAACCAACTCACCTTATCATATGCCTTTGACAAATCAATCTTGATAATGGCTCCTTTAATTTTCCTAGCTTTCATACTATGTATGCCTTCATGCGCTACCCCAATAGCCTCATGGATTTGTCTTCCTTCCAAAAATCCAAATTGTTCCTCCGAAATATGAGTGGACAAAATACCCTTTAGCCGTCCAGCAATGATCTTTGACACCACTTTATATACACAGTTGCACAAAGAAATGGGTCTGAAGTCACATAAGGAAGAAGTGTTATCAGTTTTTGGAATAAGGGCAATAAAAGTGGAATTCATGGCAGCAGGAATATATCCTGATCGCCGAGTATCATCAACCATTTGCAGAAGATCATTCCCAATAAGATCAAAGAGTGCAAGAATAAATTCCACCGTCCATCCATCCGGTCCCGGGCTCTTGTCTTTTTGAAAGCTCTGTAAAACCCCCTTCAATTCAGTTTCAGTAACAGTAGCCATCAGAGTAAGATTGTCAGCCTCTTCCACAAAGCGAGGAAACATCTCAGCCATCCTGACCACCTCCAAAATGTTAGCCCGAGTGGGAGCTTTAAAGAGTGTT
This sequence comes from Larix kaempferi, assembly GCA_027924585.1. Lineage (NCBI taxonomy): Eukaryota > Viridiplantae > Streptophyta > Pinopsida > Pinales > Pinaceae > Larix > Larix kaempferi. The sequence continues at coordinate 45,577,239 of BSBM01000232.1, read as the reverse complement.
TTGAAATGATTAACCCCAACCCCAGCCATACCATCAAAAGACGTCTGGGAATTCCCCAAGTTGTCTTCCAGACTCCAAATGGTGTTGTCCGCCTTTCTTCCCTTTGCATAGGCATGGAAGAATTTTGTGTTCTCATCTCCAGCCGATAGCCAAAGTGCCCTGCTCTTCAAACGCCAAGTTTCCTCCTTTTCCAATAAAAGTTTATTTCTTTGACCCTCCAGTGAGACCATATGGGCTTTCTCATCCTGTGTTCCAAGTCCCCCATCTCCCGACTCATAAATGGTTTGCATCTCCAATTCAATAGTCTTAAGATCCCTATCATCCCTATGTTTCTTCTCATAAGCCCAAGTCTTCACCGGCCCTTTAATCCTTTTGATATTGTCAGAGAACTGTTGTGAGGCAGAGAGGCCTATCCCAGGGTTGTAGTTTTCCCAAATGTTGCCAATAAGTTCAGTAAAGGTCTCATCATTAAGCCAGATCTTATTAAACTTCAGTGGCCCAGCAGGTTTCGACGGGCCATCCCGCATCTCCAAGAAAATAGGAAAGTGATCAGAGGAGCCCCCCGAGCCAACCCACTGCCTCAACAGATAGTTCCTATCTACAAAAAGTTCAGACACCAGAAAACGATCCAATCGTTTTTCTACTCTGTAATCTCCAGTTCTGTTATTTATCCAAGTAGGTTTAAGGAGTGTCGGCTCTATATCAAGCAGATTTTGAGTGATCAACTGGTGAGTGAAAAAATCAGACAAAGGGTCCGTCCGAGCTTTGCTGCCCCACACTTCAGCCGGCCCAAGTGAGAAGTTCAAATCTCCCCCTATAAGAAGATTCCCCACATCAAACAAAGGGTGTGAGAAAAGGCCTTCCCAAAAAGGAACCCTGTTCAAATAGGGTCCATAAATATTCACCACCGAGAAGGTCTCACTGAAATCCAAAGATGTGGAATCCATCCCCAAAGCCCCTTCCATTCCCCAAAGAGTATGACACTGAACCGTGTGATTGTTCCAGCCTATAGCCTGTCCTCCAGACCGTCCTCGGGCATCCAAGGTGGCAAAAGTCCAGCCACCAAACCAACCTTCAAGTAAAGACTTAATAGTCTCCCCCACACCCATAGTTTCCTGAAGCAGAATGATATCCGGGTGTTCAAGAGATACCACTCTGCGCAATGCTGATCTTTTATGGGGACCAGCTAGACCCCTACAGTTAAAGGACATCACCTTCATCAACGACCCCTCTTCTGGGCTCGCACCGCTCTAAGCGCCCGATCAATAGTCACTTGTTTGCCGTCCATGAGGTCCATCTTCGCCTTAGTTTGTGCCTTAGCTAGATGGGATTTCCTACCTCTGCCCTTTCCAGTTTTTACAGTAGAAATGGCCCCAGTACCCAACCCACCCGGGGAGATCTTCGACAGGGAACGTAGGAAATATCCAGAGTCGGATGGGGTAGTGGGGGAGGAGGGGGAGAGGTCATCAAAGGGCACAGGTTCAATCACAGTGGTATGGTCAAGCGACAGTACCCCAGAGTTTGATGAAGAGCAGGAAGGGAGAGTAGGATCTAAACAAAGTGGTAAATCCAACTCCATAGCCGTAGAGATATTCAAAATTTTCAAAGCCTCTATCCAATCAGGTTTATCCAAAGATAAATTATTTAAAACAAAATGTAAGGACAGAGGAGTAATGGATTGAGGTATACCCGCAGATGAAGACCCAGGTGCCGTAAAAGCAGTCTGACGAGGGGGCTCCAAAGTAGTAGTTACCGTAACAGCATCCCCCGTGTGTGGCGCATCCACTCCCACCACCAGTGGTAGAATCTCAGCCCCATCCGCCAAAGAACCCGAAACTGGTAAAGAAGTGCAAGCAGGACGTGCATCTGCCGAAACCCGAGGAGAACCATTACCTTTGTCCCCGGCCAAAACCACAGTAGGTTGGGTAACAACTACTGGGTCCTCCACGGGAGGAGAAACAAACGCAGCATTTGGGGCTTTTTGCGGCCCAAAATTTTTCCGACGAAAGGGTAGATTGCAATCAGCTACTGGATGACCATATGCATGGCATCGGCGACACCTGAAAGGCACATTTTCATAATCCAATTTCTGCGAATACACATAAGGTCCCTAGCTGAGAGTAACATCCGGTACAAGTCCATCTCTGATATTCAGATTAACCAGGATCCGGGCAACCTTCCTCTGGCGAGTTTGAAGAAAACTATAGTCCCCATCTAAATAAGTACCAATCATGTCTCCAATCCCCCTGAAATGGCGCTCCGACCAGTAATGAAGGGGTAGACCCGGTAGCCGAACCCATATCGGAACAATATCCAGTCGTTCCCGACTAGCATCAAACATTGGATGCCAGGGTTTGATCATCACGGGGCAATGGTCCCAACTCCAGTTTGAATGCAGAACCCATCTGGTATGTGCTTCATCATTGAAATTAAAAGCAAACCAGTTTCGGGTTAACTCCACCACCTTCGGAGTATAACCCAAGAAACCAGCCCAATGTTCCCGCACCCATGCTTCGATAGTGCTGAGAGCAAAGGATCTACCTAATGCTTTGCCAACCAGGGTGATGCCCGTCATCTGAACCATCCGATTCCACTCGATATCTTCCCCCAGGGCGTAGTTGTACCGTGTCCTACTGAGCTTCAACCAACGCTTTTTACCCCGTTTCCCCGGCTGTGCATTGTGCTGTGTATTATCTCCGGAGGATGTTCCGCCCCAATCATCCTACTAGTACCAGAACCCAAGCAGGGGATGGCAAAACCCCTGTGTTCATAAGGTTCTAATTGGCCCGACCACGAGCAATCCCCACCGTCCGCAGCTAAGACAGGGAGTGGAGCCGCCGGAGAAACCCTTTCCACAGTTCCAAGATGACCCGCCGCTGCAGAAACCAGGCCCTTCTGCCTGTCCACCGAGCCCTCCAGGGCAGTGATGACTTGTTCCGAGGACCAAAGAGCCCCCGTATCCTTCAAAGGCGAAATGGGAAGGTTGTCGAGTGAGGGCGTAACTTTCGATCCCAAGTCCGGAGAGAGATTAAGGAAACCCGATGGTGAGAAACCCAGTGCGGCACAGTCCGCTGCAGGAGTTACCACCGCCCCTCCTTCCCCAGGAGAAAACCCTACCTGCCACCCGGCGCCTGTAGGTTGTTTCCAGATGGCCGCATCGTCGGTAGGGTCAAAAGAATAATCAAGGTTTTCTTCATAGGTAGCCATGGTTACCAGCTACCACCCGCCAGCCGTAACCCAGGTAAAGGAAGACCAGGGTAAGGTAACCTGTGATGTGTATAATCCAGGTAGATTCCAAGAAAACCGCCTATAAAGACGTGCTATCAGCCCGCGTTACTGTCGGCCACGGTCCGTTCTGTGCACAACCCCAGTGCCTAGGGTTCCGCCATGTCCAGAATAACTCCCGTCGCCCGAGATAAAACCGCCATTTCCGTCTTACACCTTCTTAACGTAATCCTTCATCCATATCTTCTTGGAGCCAAAAAAACCGTGTCTCTGATTTTTTTTGTGGTAAATCTTTCCTTTATTTAACTTATTAAATCATACTCTTTTTATTTTTCTTAATGTAATTGTGCTGAAGAGGCGCATTCTACATACCAGTAGAGGGATGTGTGACTCCTTTCGTGCTCATCGTGGAGCTGACATGTGTCCTTTATAAAAATAATAGAATATTATAAAAAATAACATGTCGACTCAAATTAGATTTAAAACATTTAGAAGGCCATATATATAAAGGTACACATATTAGATTAATTAAAACCATAAACATTGCATTACACACTTGATTTGAAGAGTGCAAATGTTGAGGACGAGTTTGCAACTCAAGAGATTTGATCCCTCTCGGTGCTTGGTAGATTCTTTTAAGATGGATCTATGCTGGTAGTATATTTTGCGTAGTCTAAAAGTTCTATAATTTCAAATTGAAATATTTGATTTTTCCAGCATGATTTTGAAAAAAATCGCTAGAGTTTTTTTAAAATACTAGTTACAACTCTCAATTTTTGAAATTTTGGGTGCCTCGGGGTTTTTGATGGTGTTGAATCCATTTCTACCATCAAAATCACCATTAAAACACAGTTAAATTCAAATTTTGCAAAATAAAAAATGTCGGATTCCAATGAAAAACCCCATCCAAAGCAAATCATTAAATTTTTAGACAACTCCATGATATATTAAGTCACACTCTTTATTCTTCCAAGTTTCTTTCTATTTTTCTTAATGTAATGGTATATAATGTCACACTCTTTATTCTTCCAATTTTCTTTTTCTTAACCTAATAGTATATTAATTCACAGTCTTTATTATTTCAAAGTTTTTAAACTTCTAAAATAAATATATAAGAATAAAATAAATAATCATATGCAAAGCTCTTAAGAATGAGGACACACCTCCCCTGTCCATTGGTTGTAGCTTGGGTGGTTGGGAGGAAAGACTGTTGCCCTCCCCACCTAGGTTCAATTCTTGTAAGTGACATGATGCTCTTGTTGAGACCTATTGTAATGATTGTATTTCAAGCGTTCCTTGATTCCCTCGGAATAGCAGGAAGGTCACAAAATATCATAACAAAAACATAGATAACTGGCATCTACAATGGAAAAAATTCCATTTCTTTGTCGATTTATTTTTTATTTTTTAAATGAAAAGTTGAATTTAAACGAGCAAAAAGTACGAGGGCTATTAACCTAGCTGTAATTACTTTATTATTATTATTAAGTGTTATGATAATGCTTTCGTATCCCAATAAAATATAAATCGAAGGATGTCGGGTTGGGTATGTGGAATTCTCGATAGAGAGATTTTTTAGATATTCTAGAATCTCATGGCATTGGATTTTTATTTTTCATAATTTCATTAAAATTTAAAGATAATGAATTTTTATTTAAAAATATGATAATTAGGTCTTTTCGAAATTTTGGGCTTAAAAACACTGTGATATGTGAATTTTTTTTATTTTGTTAAGGGAAAGAGATGTTTAAAACATTTTTTTTAACATATTAATAATAATGTAAATGTTTATGGCTTGTGGTGTATATGATAATTGATTATATAGTTTTTTTTAAGAATAATTAATATGTAGTTTAAAAGTTTGATGATTTCAATTGGAAAATTTTGATTTTTTCGGTACAATTTTGAAAAAATTGGCCATATATTTTTAAAAATTCCGGTTACAATTTTTAAACTTTGAAATTTTGGGTGTCCCAGGAATTTTTGATGGTGTTGAATCGGTTTCTATCATCAAATTCGCCATTAAAATATACGTAAATTCAAAATTTACAAAATAAATTAAAAAAAGAAACCAGATTCATGTGAAAAACGACCAACCTAAATCGAAACCTAAATCGAATTTTTAAACAGCTCCATTAATTAAAACTTATTTGTAAAATTATTGAAATTAAAAATGATTATTTTTTAATAATTAATTAACATTCTAAAGTTGTTAATAGACATTTAAACCTATTAAAAAATGGATGAGAACTGTGTAAGAATGAGTAAAGCTATTTAATACTTATATTTTAGGAAATTAAAATTAATAATATTGAATTTATTATTTTCTTAAAAAACAATAAAGACAAGATTGAAAATCTCGAAACTACAAAAGCTTAAATCAAAGTGGGAATTGGTTTGACCATAAGCTAAATACAATAAATTTATAAAATAAATATGCTATATGTTTGGGATATTTAATTTTCTTATTTCTTATTTTGTCAATTCTTGTTAGTTTATTCACTTAAGGTGTGAGGTTTATTGGTGCCAACAACTAGCTCAGTTGGTTGGGCCCCAGTTGACAAACCGTTGCTAGGCCAGAAGTCAGGGGTTCAATTCTTGGGTCTGTTGGGGTCAGGTTCCTCCGCCAAGGTAGTAGATTCGTTGGCGTTTAGGTGTCGACAGGGTGAGGCCCCTTTGGGTGGGCCCCTTGGCTTTCTTCCGGTGAAAAAAAAAGGTGTGGGTTTCATTTACAAGGCGACCTAAGTTCAATACACTTAATATGACTTAGTTGGGAGGAGACACCCAAAAAATATGGCCCTGTTAAGGGTTGGTGTGGCCGAGGCCAGGTGTGATCCCCAAGTGATTTTGACGGCTTAGATGCCCCTAGGTTGCAATTTCTTAGCCAATGGTTGAAATGCACTAGTCTTAAGGGATGGGAGTTTCTAACAAAAAAAATATTTTTATTTTATAATACATATCTTAACATTGATGTTAAGTAGTTAATAATGTTTTTTTTTAACAGTAACAGAGAAAGGATTATATTTATAAAGCTGTGCACAGCTATTCATTACAGACTTGCAAACAGAGTTTTTGACAGTGCTGAGATGTCAGGACCAACTATCACTACTATAACTATCTGCATTACATTATAATCTCTGAGCTTGGTCTTCCTGAAATTGTCCAGCATAGAGCTGGCATAAACCTTAACAAACTGACTACAGAGGAGTATACAAAAATACATTAACCAAAAGCAAAATTTTTTGAAACCTGGGCTGGGCTAGCCTTTCTTCCTTAGCTTGACAGACGAAGCGTCCACTATCACCTGGTTTATTTCCTGATTCACCGTTGGATTTTCGTGTACCCAGCTTCCCTGTGTCGCTCTGAAGAAAACGGCCATGTCTTCCTGCATTCTGTCAACTTTTCCCATTAATTCTAGAATATTTCGTTCCAGATCATCAATTCTGGAATCCTGGCAGGATAACTGAGAGCAAACGTGCGTTATGACCGACGCCATTTCAGCATTCTGGTTCACGCTGGAGCAGACCGCGTCATATGTTCTCCGGACTGCAAACTTAATGTCAATCAAGGTTCTTCTTAAAGCGGCTATGGCTGCCCTAACTGACGGCATTGTATCCCAGTTATCCGCCTGCGAGAGACGAGGAGCAGAAGAAACAAGCTCCCCGAGGGATAGATGGCTCAGAGTTTCGGGGAGATGGGGAGGAAGAGCCATCGCGGAGGGAGGAATAGGGAGGGCGGTTGGGGGAGTTAAGGAAGCCCCGTGGGAGCTGACACCGGGGGAGAGAACGAGGAGACAGGTGGTGGGTCGGACGGGGAGGCAGATGGAGGAGCGTGTGGGTGGGTACGCGGAGGACGAGTTCGAACATAAGTTTAAAAAGAGGGGAAGGCCATAGTTTTGCAAAGGGAGTGGATGGTCCCTAAAGGCCAAGACCCTAACCAAAATCCACGTCAAAAAATCAAGGGGCCAAGACATTGGTATGTTAGGGGATAAAATGAAATCCCAAGACTCCTTTATGATCCTTAGTTTGCCCGACTGTGAGCATGATTCCTTGATTTGCCGCTAAATCCGCCACCCTGTTGTTCTCTCGGAGGATATGAAAGAAGGAGGCCTTTGAAAATAATGTATTGGTCTTAATTCTTTTCATGTATCTATCTGCTTTTGATCCTGGCGAGGCATATCCTCTTCGCATGATTTGGATGACGTGCCTGGAGTCTCCATAAATTTTGAGATTGGCTATGCTGTAGTTGGAGGCCATTTCTAAAGAGAGGATGAGAGCTAACCATTCTGCCTCATTATTAGTTTTCCTGCCTAATCCCCAAGCAAAGTCTGCGATTTTATTTCCGCCGGGATCGAAAAGAATCCCACCCGCACCTGCCACCCCAGAGTTAATAATGTTAAAAGAAATAGATTTCTTATTAAAAATAGTATTTATGTTCCAAACTTGGTTGGATTCATTCATGAAGAGTGTGGAGTTTTCCATCATTTTAAGAATTGTCCAATTTTTGTTTTAACAATGTTGATTTTCTTGATAATTCAATTAAAATATTTTAATTTAAACTGAATACTAATTAAACAAAACAATTTCTAAATGAATATATATTTTAATAATAAATTTCTAAAATACTTGAATTTTTAAATTAAAACTCAACCACTAGGAAGCTGCCCAGTGCCACGTCCAACCCTTGACAGAACACCCATCACCTCTTAGGGTGAAAACCATTACATAGGAGGAGTAAGGCAGGGTATAAAACCTCCTAACTGTTCGGATGCAAACTCCACTGAATGTTGAATGCAACCATCCAGTCAAGAGCTCTAGCTGCAACGACGATTGCAATCACGGGCTCTTGGTTTGGGTTCATGGGAGATCATGGTGCCAATAAGGACATTATGAGCCTTCCAACCTCTCCAAAAACTTCCATTCGATAGAATCAGTACACCATACTTTATTTGTCTTATGGGTAGGTTAGTTTCAACAACTATCCAATTTCTTCTCTGTATGAAGTTTACTCTCGTGCTTATTCCATTTGGATCAGTAGGCTAAAGAGCTAAGACGTCTATCCTTCCCTCTTGACTCAGAGCTTTGTCTCTCCATCGGTCACACTCACCATTCTGAAATGTCAGATATATGCACTGGGGGTGAAGGATCAAAAGTCATTAGTTATATTGTAGGTTTATTGGCAAATTCTGACTCTTTTCCCTGATTCCTACACCCTCCCCACTCTAAATTTAATGACCGTGGTTCCTCCTCCCATGGGTGTGGTCTTTATCAGTTGATACCTTGGTCTCATTCACAGGACCCAGGGTTCTTAGCAGGATTGGGGTTAAATCCTTCGAAGGAGGTTGGCAATTTGAAGGTAGGCAAAAAGTGTGCCATTAGGCATGCCCGATAAAAGGTAGCTAGGGAAGTCAGTCAGGGTAAACAAAAGTTGATATATGGGATTCTTAAAGTAAGAAAAAACCCTGCCTTGAACACGTGATGAAGCTCGTGTTGGTTAATATTCTAGTCCTAGGAGGGTAGGCTAAAAAACTCTCCCTCAAGCAATTAATGAACTTGGGGAAACCTAATATGATGATAATTCAAGAGACAATGATTAATGGGGAGTCATTGGTTTCTCATCTTAGGAAGAGATTCAGTGCTTGGGAATTCATAGTGTTGGCCTCTTTTGGCCATTTAGGCAATGTAATTACGAGTTTTAATAACAATTTCTCATTGTATAATTGTTTTGCAGTGTGCTCATGATTGTGTATGGTGGTTCATAACAAGCATTTGTGTTGTACCTATACAATTCTCAATATGTATGGGCCATACGATGGTAAGTAGGTATTTTGGGGATAATTTATTTACTTTACAATGTCTTAAAGTGGCTTGATAATTTTATAATCGTTGGGGATTGAAACTTGACACTGAGTCAATAGGAGATTTGGAGTTACTTCACTCGAGATGATAGATTGGAAAAATAATTTCTTGACATGTTTGAATAATTTATAAAAAAGGAGATCTGCGGTAGAAGAGTTGAAGACAGTCAACGTTTCAAACCCACAAGCAGGTCCATCATCAGGAGAAATAGTCTCACGATTTGGAATCTATCCACCTCAAGCTGACATGGTGTAAAAATAGATCTAGAAATGAAGGTGTGTCAAAAAGACTAGATCTATTTCTAACTCATGAAAATATATTACAACATGTGGAGAGGTATAGGTCATGGGTTGGCAATATTAGATACTTTGATAATTTCCCATATTCCTCAAAGTTGGTGCTAAAGGGGAAAATTTGGGTGCTCCATCTAAATATAATTCTTGTTGGTCCATGGAGGAGGAGTCCCAACAACTTGTAAGTCTTCTTCGAAGCACATTGAGGCAGGCTTAGATGATAGTGTTGGTAATCAGTTTTCTCTTTCTTTAAATTGTTAAAATAAAAGGTTGCAAAGTGGGATTGGGAGCGATATAAGAAGCAAGATGTAATGTTAATTGAGGTAGAGAGTGAATTGGATCATATTTTAATAACCATGCATGATGGGATTAATGACAAGGATAAACAAGATCATATTACTCAACTTGAGCAGAAAAGGAACAAACTACATTTGGATAAAGAAAATGAATGTAGATTAAAGAGTTGGGTGATCGAGTGGACCGACAGGCTTGAGGTTCAACGCACCAGGTGGTAGACGATGGGTTGTCGGTGCATGCATATGATGCAACGCCTGGACAATTTGAATAACTCCAAGCTCTGGGCCATTATGCTTTCACAAGGGAGGAATATTTGGCTGGACGAAGGCATTTGTAATAACGAAGGCTCTCTGCATGTGGAAAAGGTGGCCATTATGGAACCCTACATCAATGATAATAATGGTAAAGGGTGGCAGAGGGATTCAAAGCCTCGAGCCCTCATCCTTGTCTTCCATTTAACTTGCATGCTAAGGACGCTAGCAATACAGAGTCTGGGAGTGTTGTGAATTGCTCGACGGAGGGGAAATAAGTGTTGCGTTTTGAAGGAGAAGGCGACATATAATAAAATGAGGGCGACAAAGCAGAAGAAGGTGGAAAAAGAACTGGGCCCCTCTAAGGAAATTTAGAAGGCCATGGTGGTCGCATGATTTTATTACAAGCACACCACATTGCCTATCAAGCGGGAAATAAGGAAAGCTAAGAAGAAAATTCAAGCTGGCAGCTCTACCCAAGCATAAGGAAAGGAATTTGAGGTTTTAGCAAAGTGGATTGCAGACAACGGAGACACCAGATCAAGGATGGTGTTGTACCATAGGGAATTGCATATGTATTGGATTACCAAGTCGTTGTTGGGAATTTCAATGGCAAGAAGGGACCAACAGATTGCAGATATGAAGGCAAAATTGGCCCCTTTGAAACACATGCAGCTGGAGCTAAGGTTCGTGGACTCCAAGCTTGACATTATCACTAGAAGAATGGGGATTGAGTTAGAAACCAAGCATCCTTCGACAGCTAGCACTCCAGACTCACCCCACATCATCGAGAAGGGAGATGATGACCCCCCTACCGCTCCATGAACTAGTTTTCCATGAACTTGCCTAATTTCATTATCTTGTCTTTGGTATTATGCAGTTATACTGGATATAGAATGGCAACTTGTAGTCATTGTCTGGGTAGACTTGTTAGGGCTACCTTAGTAGCAATTTTGTTGTTACTTTCAAAATATTTCAGCTGTGTTAATCGACTGGTATTTAGATGTATGCACCGAGATCCTAGTTGACAAAATGATCTATTTTTTATTCTCAAGGACTGGCCTGTTTTCCTTTCATGGAGGGTCAGCCTTAGCTTTTTTGTACTCTATGTAAATTACAATCATCAGTAATATAATTATGTTCCTACTTACTTACAAAAAAAAAGAGTTGGGCTCTTTGGACCTCTTTGGGTGACCAAAATACAAATTACTTCCATAATTTTTTTAGGTGTAGGAGAAACCAAAACACCATTTGGGAGATGAACGACAGTGAAGGTCATCAAGTTTGTGGTTTTGATGGTCTTTCCAGGATTGGAGTTGACACTTTCACCCCTTATATTTAGAACCAGATAGATCCAACCTAGGTGATATTATGAAGCCAGTATCCTAATTTTCGACAATGGTTGAGGATGAAGAAAATGAGTAGATATTTAGGCCGATGTCTACAGAGGAGCTATGGTCTATATTAGTTTATTTTCAGAAGGACAAGACTCATGGAACTGACAGGTGGTCAGTCGAATGCTACCTTGATTTTTTTTTAGGTTTTAGGCAAAGACTTGTTAAAGTTGTGGAGGAAGTTTGCTTAGCTAGGAATATGCCAAAAAGATTAAACTCCACCTTCCTGGTGTTGATTCCAAAGGTAGAATGGCCAGGTACCTCTGATGACTTTAAGTCGATTTCATTATGTAACAATATTTATAAGATTATATTGAAGGTGATTACTTTTCATATCAAGCCACTACTCTCCAGGGTGATTTTAATGGAGCAACTTAGTTTCTAGATGGGTAGATTGATCCACAAAGCAATTGGATTTGCATAGGAAGGAATGCACTCTATTAAGATTGCTCACATCTCTGCGACTGTCGTTAAAATGGAATTTCCCAAATCATATGATTGGGTATCATGGTTGAATTTGAGGCTCCTACTATTGCATGTCAGGTTTAATCTTGTTATTGTTAAATGGGTCATGGGGTGTGTTACATCCTCCTCTTCGCAGTTTTAATTAATGGTGCTAGTTCTAATTTATTTAAGCCTTCTGGGGGATTGAGACAAGGGTGTATGTTATTCCCCTATCTCTTATTATTGGTAGTCAAAGTATTGAGTAGGGACATACTTTCGACAAGAAGAAAAAGGAAACTTAAGGGGATATCGTTTGATGGAAGTGAACAACTAACACTTTTTTATTCATAGATGATGTTATGCTTTTTTTCCTTTGATTCGAGGAAGAAATTAAGTAGTACAAATAAATTTTCGACCTTTTATGCCAAGCAATAGGTATAGAAGTGAATATTGGAAAATGACCTTGTATATACTGGAGAAGGTTTCTCATTTGAGATATATCTGGGCTCGGGATTCTCCTTATCCATCGTATTCGCTGGATGAGGGGTCCAAACATTTGGGATTTACACTCAATCCCAACAAGTATGGTAAAGTTGATTGGTTGGCTTATTGCCAAGATTGAGAAAAGAGTGAATTTCTAGTACAACTGATGGCTCTCTAGTGGGGCAAGACTAGTACTTATCAAGTCGACTTTGGAAGTTATTCATGATCGATGATTGGCATATTATGGTGCACATACCTAAAGGTATACTTGACAAGGTCTGTAATATATGTTTTAATAATTACCTTTGGAAGGGTAGCTACGCGTATAGAGGATCCCATTTAGCCAGTTGGAAGATCATAGTTGCTTCAAAATTAGAGGGTGGTTGGGGTGTTAAAAATATTTATTATTTCAATCAAGCATTGGCTACAAAATCCTTGTGGAATTTCTTTATTCATAAAAAACTTTGGATAAGGATTATGATCATGAAGTACATTGCTCCTGGTAATTTTATCGATTGGATAAGATGGCGATGTAAGTCCATTCATAAATTTTTGAACCAATGGAAGGAACTGTCCTTGGCTTTCCTGATTATAGGTCACTTCTTGGATTGGAAGGTTGGCTCTGGTACTTCAATTAGGGTGGGCGTAAATTCTAGTTTGGGATGTGGTTCTGATGTTCTTCCTCTTGAAGATTCAGTCCATGAATTTTAAGAGCAGGGTAGATACACATTGAAAAAGTTCAATAACCCTTTAATTACTGACATTTGGAGGCAAGGATGGCTTCAATAACAGGAGTTGGGATTGGAGGGCGAGTGGGCTAGGCAATGAGAAATATATATGATGGAATTGTGGAAGGCTCACATTAGACTGAGAGACAAGAAGGGTGAATTTGTATGGTCGTACAATAAAATTGGAGGACAATACTATGCTGATATTAGTTATTTGGCTTTGAATGAGAGAGGGATTAGGGAGCCACTGATGGTGGAGAAAGTTATGGAAGGTGGTTGACCCACCTAAGAGTATCCTTTTTCTTTGGTTGTTAATGAATATGAGGGTTCTCACTTGGGACATAATGCAAAGAAGGAACATGCATGGTCTGGGTATGTGTATTCTTTGAAGAGCTAATGAGGAAACAAATGACCATTTATTTCTCTCCTGCCATTATACTCGCCAGGTTTGGACGGAAGTCAAGTAGCAAGTTTAGGTGAAGAATTTGTGGAATAAGGTCTGTTTGGTTGATTATTTTGCAGAGTATTTCTCCCACAGGGAGCTCAAAGGCCTTCGAACAACTCCTTATTTGGTTAATTGGTGGATTTGGTTGTTGCATAATGCTCTTCTTATTGTAAACCAGCAGTTTCCTACCTTCGAGGTTTCCTCCCAAAACCTGGCTCTTATAAAGTTTTATGGACAAGCTCTTGTACCTAGATCAATGAGGTGGATGCCGACAATGAGATATTTGGAGTTATTCTGATGGGGCATGAGAGGGGCTCGAGAACCAATTCAGTCTTGGGTTTTTCTTTTCTATTTCGACATGCATTATTTTATGGGAAAGGCTAGTTTGGCGTTAGGATCTAACAACATAAGCGAATTCAGTGCTTTATTTTATTTGCTAAAATTTGCAATTGAGAGAAGGCCTCCCATTTAATATATTGTTTTAAATTTTATATTGACGAGTAATAATTTTTTTAAATTTCCGAAATATTTCTCCTCTTCACAGTAGACAACGACAGACAAAGATATGATAACTGACGCGGCAACCATATTTTTTAAATGATTTATAACTCTCTTGTCATCGTATCAAAGATATAGACATAACCTTTATACGACGAAGTGCCTTACAACACAATTATAAAAAATGAAAATGAAAATGATAAGTCATCTAATATATCTAATGATTTAGCTCTCTTGTCATCCTATCAAAGAAGTAGCTTTCATTACAGAAATGCCTTACAACATTATTGAATAAAAGTGAATATATTAAAAAAGTTTATTAATTGAATAATTATATAAAATAGTGGTTTGAATAGATAGATATAATTCTCAATAAAAATGATAAGGATAAGGATAGACATATTAAATAAAGGTTGACCAAGGAAGTTTACTGATTTGTGATTAGATTTTTGATATGTTATTATGAGATTTTAAGGAAGTTTAAGGAAGTTTATCAGCCGATCATAGGATATGTCTTTGTGATAAGTAATTTTGAGATTTTGAAGAATGTAACTTTTATTTTATAAATAAAGTTATGATTTTTTTTTTTGAAAAAAAATTAATATGAAATAATGATGATTTTTTGATTACTAGTTATTATATGATAAGAAATATTATTTTATTATGGCAATAATTTTGTATGTTGTAGATTAAATGAATTTGTTTTTTTGGGACTATTCAAAATACTATGAAAGGAAATACAATATTTTAATATGAAATTTGGTAAAAACAATTTTTGATTGATGGAATTGTAAAGATGTTAATTGTAGGGAAAATTCCGCACTTAAGCGTGCTTGAGCCAAATGAGTCTTGGGATGGGTGACCTTTTGGGAAGTCTTGATTACCTAGTGCAATCCCCAGAAGTGATGATTGATGATATGCATTCATTTTGCTAATCTCAATCCCACTTCTTCACCCTTGAAAGCATCACCCAATGCCATTAGTGCTAACTGGATATTCGAAACCATGAGAAATTAGTCAGTTACGACTATACTCATGGGATATGGGTCATAGATTAATGACATATGCTACACAGATAATCCCCAAAAATGATATATTAGATGTTAACATTGTACAATTAGGTTGCAACAAGGGTCTTTGAGGATGTTGAGTCCATTTTTGTATTAAAAACAACAATTTTATCAATCCAAAATTATGATTTGGCAAAAGTTGTATAGCCGGATTTAAGTGACTACAAAATAGAAAAGTTCAAATTTGTAGAACATTTAACCTTTTTTTGTTTTGAGCAATATTTTATTAATAGAAATTAAGGAATCTCAAGATGTATTGAATACAAAATACCTACTTATTAAAAGGCATGGATAAGAAATGAACAAAAAAGAGGCCATGTGAACAATATAATAAATACATTGAATATTTATAATGCTAAACATGTATGAGCCAAATCCTTTAAAAAATTTATAGAAGGATGAAGGCACACATTTAAGAGAAAAATTGAATGAGGAAAGTATCTCACCGACAAAGAAATGTGAGGATGCACATCTTTTGAACACCCTCCTCCTTATAGGGATGTGGTAAACATGGATATGTTGTAATGAAGAATGAAGAGAGCCCATGAATTTAAGAACTAAAACTCAAATAAGAAGCAACCCCCTTTAATAAAAAGAGGAGCAACTACATAAGCTAGTTTATAGATGGTAGTTGTAGATGCCTCACCAGGGGGTGGACTAAGGTTTTTTCTCAAAGAAAGAAACACAAGATTGAGTTTAAAAAAAAAAATTCTAATCTACTTGTTAATTGTCCTTTTTGTTCATGATGTGATACCTTTTTAGATGAATCCTTGTTGATATTTTTGAAAATGCTCTTGAAGTATTTGGAAAATGTAACTTTTTCTTATTTTCAACAAAAAACTACCATTTAGGGGTGGCAAGCGTGGGAGGGATCATCATTGATCCTAGTGAAATCAAGAATTGAATTATGAATGGGGATTAAGGATAGCTATAGACTATAATGTAGAGGCAATAACTCTCCTTCAAGGGTTAAAATTTTTGGATTCAAGCCACGTCGGGAATATTTGATATTGGGCACTCTTGTATAGTAATTAACCTCATCATGAATAGCTTGAATACTTCATTTGATGGAAAATTGGCTAGGTTTATTCTAAGATAAAAAAGGAGACTCTTCACTTTGAACACCTTGAGTATTGCCATGTTTTGAGGGAAAAAAGTTGCTAGGTGGATGGCCACTCTAATTATGCATCATAATTGATTGAAGGTGAGATTTAAAAAGGTGGGGAGTTATCATACCACTCTATCACCTGCGTTTTTCATGGAATCCAACAGTGAATACATGTAATCCATGTTGCTAAGCCAAAGAAGGAACATAGGCTATCGCTAGTGGCACAATGCTTTGGGTATCATTCCCACGATACCCTCACACATGGAACTTTTTATGAGAAGTCAACATTTTGGACTACCTTGGATATTAAGTTAGAATGCAGGTGGGATTATGGAAACAGGGAGAAATTGGATTAGCTTTGGTATGTCGGAAGGTCAGGGTTTCTCTAGATTAGTTCCTCCATGGTTTTTGTTCTCATCTCTGCAAGACCCTCAACTAAGCAATTTCTTTGGGAAAAATGTTGTTGATGTTTCATGTTTCCTATTTGAGTTTGGTTTGTATTTGGATTGGCATTTTGATTGCCCGTTGAACCCACATTTCAATATTTAGGACTAAGAAAGATATGGAGTAGTATTCTCTAAGTTTATCTGCCTTGGGAAACCTGATTTGGTTCAATGTATGTATAGTAGGGACTTCAAGGCCCTTGCTCTCTTGAATTTACACTATTCATCTCTATATTTGTGGTCTGGTAGGAGCCCTCTATTTCTTATTGCATATGCTTTTACTAGGCTATCTCTATTTGATTTTCCTAGAGCTATATTGGTGGGGTATGTATGGAGACAAAGGGCTATGGACAATCACAAGAATGTTAGGAATTATCTTAGGGAAATCCATGAAATACATAGGGTTCTTCATAGACATGAGAGCTTCATTAATGATAACAATACTTCTATATTATCTATAACAACCAAAGTGCATGATCAAGAGAAAACCTGTAATACCCACAACATAGTGCTAATGGAAACTCTTCTTCAACAAAAAAGTTAAATGCAGGTTTTGGAAGCAAAATGTTCCATGTTACGAAATATGATTTTCAACCTAAGCAAAGGTTCACATTCAATAGCATCAAATCTCAAAACGTCTATAGATTTTGTTCTAGAAAAGACTAAAGAAGAGAAAATTATTCACCACATGCTGGAAGACATGGAATTAAAAAACCAGGAATCACATCCCAACAACGTTGGACAAGATGGGGCACACAACAAGCTTGTCTTCCATTAGTCCCACATCTTTTTATTTTATGCAAAACAATCTTGATCTTCACTGTCTTTTTAAAATTCTATACTAGTATAATCTTTTTTAATCCTTAGTGAAGGATAGTTTAATTTTATTTGCATTATATTCTTATCGCTTTGACGGTATGTTGAATTTTGGTTTACGTGACATCATCTTTTTTGTATTACTATGCTGACCAATTCTACTAAAACTTATTTTTAAAACAAAAATTAAATATTGTGGTTAAAAAACTATTTTTTCATCGAAATAAATACTACACATATATGTAGAATCTACAATTTGTTTTCAAATGATTGTTCACAAAGTTCAATAAATACTTTGTCATCATTACAATAGGAATACACATATAGTTTTTTCTATTGGAGGCTATGGGGGAAAATTAAACTTATGTTTGATTATGTTTTATTTTAATATATAACAAACAAAACACACAACATATATTTATTCTTTAGAAATTACCCTAGCCCTTATTAGTATAGGATGCATCGACTCAAGTCGTTGGGAAGAAACAATAACTGGCTTGTTCAATTCCCTACATATTTGGGCTATAGGCCGCTAGACAAATGGAACCTACTCAAGTAGAATTTGTGCACCAATATCCCCTCTTTCCACCATCGCACCATCAAATGTTTTGATAATATTTTATAAAATCCTAAGAGATACAATGTTTTCAATTTTAGCAATGAAACCAATATCAATGAAGAGAATGAATGAAAGTACTACAAGGACCAATATTATAATGTTTGAAATTTATCTTTAGAAGATGCTTGGTTAACTTTTCATACCATGCTTGAGGTGCTTGTTTCATGCCATACAAGGACTTGACAAGTTTGCACATCTTATGTTCTTGTCCCTTCAAACAAAGCCTTATGTATAAGACATGAAGACATTTTCTTTCAGGTCTCCATTCAAGAAATCTATTTCTACATCCATTTGGTGGACTTTGCACCCATTTTGTGCAACCAAAGAGAGTAAGGTGCGGATCGTAGCCCATTTTGCTGTGTGGGAGAACGCTTCTTCATAGTTAATTCCTTCTTTTTCTGCATAACCTTTTTCCAGGAGCCTTGCTTTGTGCTTGTCAAGTGAGCCATCTAATTTGTATTTGTTCTTGTATACCCACTTGCTGCTAATTGGTTTGGTTTTGATTGGAGGGTCAACCAGCTTCCAGGTTCCATTCTTCGTGAGCGCATCATACTCATTCTGCATGGGTTCTTTCCACTCATCACGAGTAGCATCCTCTTCAAAGGAAGTTGGTTCATATTTAGTAGATAAATTCAATTCACAATCAAATGAGACATCCATGTCATCACCTGAGTTATCTGCATCTAGTCCATCTTCTTGTTTGGTTGAGCTTCTCGTTCCCGTCTTTCCAACTTCATCTAGATGGACACTCTCAAGTGTCTTTGTGCCCATTTCAGAATCTTCCTTGATGACCCAGGTTGATCAGTCGGTGGTGCTTCATTCTCTTCAAGCTTCAATCTTCCAATCCTCTCAATCACATCATCCAGTTGAGTCTCTTGTTCAGGTGAAGTGGGAAAAAATTCTTCTTCGTGAGTTTATTCATGAGGGGGTGTTGGTGCTTCAAAAGGAAATTCCATAGATTGATCCAAGATAGGGATCCCCCTTCAACATGTGGAATTTCATTATCAAATTCAGAATATATCTTTAGATGGGCAAATTTTCTAGACGATCAAGCTGCCTTTCAATAGACTAGTCATTTTTAATAGTTTCAAGAAAAATGACATCTCTAAAAACAACACATTTCTTATTTACCTCATCATAAAGACAATATGCCTTGGAGGATTTTGAGTACCCCAATAAAATGCATCTTCGACTTCTAGCACCAAGATTGTTTCTTTGCTCCTTTGGTATCAAGGCATAGCAGGTGGACCTAAAAACCTCGAGATGCCTAACCAAAGGAAGGTGTCCAAACCACATTTCGTGTGGAGTCTTGTCTTCAAGAGCATGAGATGGACTTCTATTTCTCAAATACGTTGCACATAATACTACATCACCCCAAAACATCAGTTTCACATTCTTGAAAAACATCATTGAGTGTGCCATATTCATTAAGGTTCTATTCATCCTTTCTGCCACATCGTTTTGTTGAGGATTGTAGGGAACTGAAGTTTGATGTGTAATCCCATGTTTATAAATATTATATTCAAAAGAATTAAAGGTGTATTCTTTACCATTATTAGAATGGAATGTACCAATATGATCTTGTGCTTGATTTTCTATCCATGCATGAAAATTCTTGAATGTTTGAAAATATTCATACTTTGTCTTCAACAAGTATCCCCAACACATTCTAGTATAGTCATCAACAAATGTCATGAGGTACTTATTACCATTTGCAGAAGGAATTGGCATGGGGACACATAAGTCAGAGTGGACCAACTCTAATTTTATACATACTTTGAATTTAGACTCTTGGAATGGCTGCTTACTATGTTTGCCTAGTATTCATGCATCACATTTTTTCTTTTGCTTAGGAATGGTGGGAAAACCAAATACACAATTCTTTCTTAACAAACGAAGACTGTTATAATTCAAATGAACAAATCTAGCATGCCATAACAAACTAGATGACATATTACCTTCTTCATGCAGAGAGAGGTAGGAAAAGTTTTGAACTCTTGCAGAAGAGCCCCTCAACTTCAATCAATTTTCCATCTTCATATTCGGTCATGATGACCTTGTTGTTAGAGGACTTCCTTATCTCTACAATTCCTTCAAACATGTGTATGGAATGGCCTTGCTGTCGAATCTGCACTAAGATCAACACGATTCTCTGCAACTCTGGAAGATAGAGAACATTCTTTAACACAAAGTTAGGGAATCCAGGCAGCTTGAGCTTGATTGAGCCAATTCCCTTTGGTTTGAGGCTATATTTGTCTGCAAAGTACACTATGACATCTACAATGTCATTCAGTTCTTCAAAAAAATCTTTCCTAAAATTCATGTGGAATGTTGCACCAGTATCAAGCAGCCAAAAATCTTTGTAATATGAAAGATAAATTATTTCATTAATTCCAATATTACAATGTGCAACAATACAATGGGAAGAATCAGGGGCTTTACCAGCCTCTTGGCTCTTATTTTTGTCTTCTTTGTTCTGGTTATGTCTTTCTTTGATGGAGTCCCAAGGGGGCCAACATTGATTTGCTTCATGTCCATTCTTCCTACAATGCTTGCATTTCATATATGATCTTTTGCTTGAGTTGTTTTTGCCCCTTTGCCTCTGAAATTTATTCTTTGTCACCATTTCTTGTTGCTTTCTCCCTTGTAAGGGTCTTTGGACTGGTTCTTTTCTTTCTGAGCAAAGCAAAGAGATTCTCAAGGATACTCACCTGTCTTCTTTCCAAAGGCTTTCTCTTTGTCTGCAATCTTCTCCACTGGGGTGTCAAAGGTGAGATCTTTGAACTTGTCACTTTCCTGAAGAGAATCAAGATAGTTGGAGTGAGTAGGATAGAGGGAATTGAAAAATGATGCAAGTGGAAGGTCTGGTTTCATGGGAGAGGCTTGAATCTTGTGCATGATTTCTCTGATCTCAGATGCAACCAACATAGGATCATTATCCTTTACTTCCAAATTGAACAATTCTAACATTAACTGAATTACCTCCATTTCAAAATGCGAGTCATACAAGTCTTTTAATGTCTTCAATGTAAAATATAAGCACAACAGATCTATGAAACAAAGACAACAATTACTAGAGATGCATGGGGAAAATAATATGTCAAAACACTAACGCAAAAGGTTTGCAATAGATCATGCATTATCATTAACTCATAAGATTAATTACAATGTGTAACAATGGCTACAATAAGCCTAGCAATTCGAATTCCAGAGAGGTCACTCGAATTGAATGCATGAGAGTGTCTTACTTGGAAGTTAACACCACTCGGCACATCAGTTAACCACTTAAATAATCTGAAACTGACTCTAACAGACTCTGAAACTGTCTAATTGAATCCAGAACTCAATTGAATGCCCAAAAATAAGGGAGGGTGCCTTTCTATCTACAGTTAACTGAATAGTAGGTGAAAATAACACCAGATGAAGTCAACCAGTGTAGTAGGGCGCCTTCTAGTCTCCAGTTGGCTGAATGAACTAGTAAATGCTGTTAGTTGGACTTAGTAGTGCGCTTTAGTCATGCAAATCACTCCCTGAATGATGGAGGAGGCCCAATTAACTGATAATGATGGCCCAGTTGACTCCCCGAATGTAGGAGGCCAAGTTTACTGAAACTGTGATCTAGTGATGATGTAAGCACATGATAGAGTCAAAATACTTAGGATAAGTGGCAAATTAAGCTGTGAAGATCAAATAAATGATGTGTGGTTGGAAAATGATCCAACACCCCCCCTTAAGCTAATCTCATGTGGAGGAGTAAAAAATAATAAAAGGGCCCTGGCAACAAAGGCCATAGGTCACCTAGTACAAAAATAATCCAAATAAAGAACAGTCCATGAACCAAGGAAATGGAGAAAACCTCATGGGAACCCCCCCCCCTTCAAAATAGACTGAAACAGACCAAAGGATTAATTGCTCCAAACTCAAGTAGGTGTGATGCTTAATCATATGTTGGGAGGTATCTTCCTCTTGGGAAGAAGTGGATCATGCTTCAAAAACATGTGCTTGTATTCTCCTTCAGTGGATGCAAGTGAATATTCGGAGGCTTTATGAACTTGCTCTTCAGACCGAACATAGTGAGAACAAATACAAAAATATGAATATCATCCTGGAGCCTGTAATTCGAACCAACTGAGGTAGGATCAGATCCATTCAGATCTAATTACTCTTGAAGCTTGAACTTTTGATCAGTGGAAGTTAAATTAGATCCAAGAATTGCTAGATGGTTTCTTGTGATCTCCTTTGAACCAACATGGGTGAGATCAAAACCAAAATCACCAAAATGTGTCTAAGAATTGAACCCAAGCGAATGGTAGTGTCCTCCATCTTCAATGAAACTCTTAGAACATGTGCCAGTGATCGAACATAAGTACATAGGAAGCATGTGATCAAGGAGGGAGAATGCATCACCTCCAAAATCTGATTTAACCTCCAAAACATTCAATAGATAATCATTCTGCACATCAACAGGCTCATGGGAAGTAGAGATTTCGAAACTCTCTTCAACTTCTAGAGTAGTAATTGACATATCTTGCTCAGAATTCGAAAGATAAGACATTGAGAACATGAGTGTTGAATCTCTTTCATCTGCATCAACTACATGGGAAGGGAACAATTCAAAACTGTCTTCAACTTCTAGTGCAACAGAGGAAGGAAGTTCTTCAACATGAATTTTCTATGTTGAATCTACAACTTCTTCTTCATCTTGAACAACCTCATCATGAGAGATGATTGAGGCCGAGACATAATTAGAGAGAACACTTAAGGAGGTATCACTGGGATTATTCTGCAAATGGTTATCATGATCCTCTTCCTTCTGCTTTCCAAATTCTCTATCCAAATTGGTCCATAGATCTCTTGGATGATCAACAATATTAATGGGGGTAGCGCATACTAGGAGACATACCAATACACATTGCTCCAAAGGCTTTGTCACAATCATTTAGCCAATCATTCTCCTCTTCATAGGAATCAAAATCTCTCGTAACACCAATACACATGTCAAAAAGACCTTGTCTCTTCAGATATGCTATCATCTTTGGTTTCCACTCATCATAGTTGAATGGAGAGAGAGGATTAATTGCTTTCAGAGTCATCGAAGATGTTGTAATATTTTTGAGAGAAACCTGCAGTCACAAAAAATAAACAATCTTTAGGTCGACAACTTGCACTTTTCAAGTTGCATCACACCCGACATATACTATCAAGCAAGCTTGAAGAGTTGGATGCACAATATCCAAGAATTATGTGGAAAAATTTCGGCTTCTGGTGCAGAGTTGGAATATTTTTGAGTAATCTTGCTCAATATTCATATGTGTTCCAAGTGCAGAAGTGCAGAATCACTAGTGCAGAAGTGCAAAAACACTGTAGAAAAATTTTCCTTTCCTTCCATGGATCTGATACCATGTAAAATCTAAGCACAACAGATCTATGAAACAAAGACAACAGTTACTAGAGATGCATGCGACAAATAATATGTCAAAACACTGATGCAAAAGGTTTGCAGCAGATCATGCATTATAGTTAAATCAGAATATTAATTACAATGTGTAACAATGGCTACAATAAGCCAAGCAATTCGAATTCCAGAGAGGTCATTCGAATTGAATGCATGAGAGTGGCTTACTTGTCAGTTAACAGAGCTCAACACATTAGTTAACCACTTAACTAATATGAAATTGACTCTAATAGACTCCGAAACTATCTAACTGAATCGAGAACTCAACTGAATTCCCAAAAATAGGGGAGGGCGCCTTTTTGTCTGCAGTTAACCGAATAGTAGGTGAAAATAACACCACATTAAGTCAACCAGTGTAGTAGGGCGCCTTCTAGTCTCCAATTGGCTGAATGAACTAGTAAATACTGCCAGTTGGACTGAGTAGTGCACTTTAGTTTTTCAAATCACTCCCTAAATGATGGAGGAGGTCCATTTAACTGATAATGATGGCCCAGTTGACTCCCCAAATGTAGGAGGAGGATCAGTTTACTGAAATTGTGATCTACTGATGATGTAAGAGCATGATAGAGTC
Source organism: Larix kaempferi (assembly GCA_027924585.1). Taxonomy (NCBI): domain Eukaryota; kingdom Viridiplantae; phylum Streptophyta; class Pinopsida; order Pinales; family Pinaceae; genus Larix; species Larix kaempferi. The sequence goes on along the minus strand of BSBM01000232.1, from coordinate 45,553,241 downwards.
AAAATACTTAGGAGAAGTGGCAAATTAAGCTGTGAATCTCAAATAAATGATGCGTGGTTGGAAAATGCTCCAACATTCAATGCTTCAAAACAGGATTTTGCAGGCAGTATGTGTTGGCTCACCTCTTTAGTAATTGTAGCAGTGATCATTGCTAATGCTTTCTTGTCTCTGGTCTACTAGATATCAAGTTCTTTCTCTGATGTTGGAGGTTTTGTATTAGAACTCAAGATTGTGGCTTCATATGTGTGAATGGTTTTTCCTTCACATATGTCGTCCCACAAGTCATTGTAGATGAACGTATCTTTAATCTTCCTTGACCATTCTAGATAGGATTCCTTTCCAGTAAGGGCTGCACCAACTATTGATTCGAGTGAGTGAATCTTCTACAACTTTAAACAAAATTTGGGAGTAAAATATGGGAAGGTGCAGGTCAAAATTCCCGCTCCCTTATTTACAAATTGCTTCTTTCAAATTTTGGAATATTTAATTTTGCAGCTCTATCAATTTAATTATGCAGTGCTATCAATTTAATTATGCAGTGCTATCAATTTAATTCTACAACTATCAATTTAATTTTGCAGCGTTCTTACATTTGATTTTACAACTTAATGCTATTACAATGCTATACATAGAAAATTACATTCACCCTAATCTCCAACTCAAATCTTCATCAAAGATGAAATATATAGACAAATTTTAATAATGAAATATGATACTGCTCTTGTAAGAGAAGATGGACTAGAAGATTCTAAAGCCTTACATTTGCGATATGGTCATTAGGGGAGAGTTCTCGATCTGAGAGATAGGTCTCCCCAGACAAACTTTATCGTGCTGCCTTGTTAAAGAATCATTTTATTGATACACTTTTGAAATCCCAAGAGAAGACCCTTAACCAGATAGGTTATTAGATGTTGTTGGGAAATTGCGTTTTGATTGAAATCTTTTGAGAATTATTTTTTTCATTGTATGGTTGGGAAATTATCTTTTATTTGGCTAATAGGAATGCTTTTGATTTGACATTAATTTGTTGTTTGTATCAAGGTGATAGGGGAGATTCATAGAAGTTGCGCATGAATTTGAGGAATTAGAAAGACATCAAAAGGAAGGTTGAAATTTAGAAGCTTTGATTGATGTTATGGTCTGATGTTGATTTGTGTATTGATTAATTTTTATTAGAGAAAACAAGGATTCAAGCATATGCAAAAGCTGTATAATTTGCTCTTATGCAAGCAAAAGAAAATGCTGCAGCAAATCTAAACGGAAGTTGGAGATTGAGCGCGAAATTGCATGCTTGGCATTACGGTAGGTTTTGAGCCCTTTTTTTTGTTTTATTTATTCTTTCTTTTGTTATCATGATGCTTGCATTGCAAGATTCAGGTAGTAAGAGCCCAACAAATAAGATAAGTCATTATTGATGAGTTTATTACCCTTGCATTATAAACACACGAAAAATGGAGAAAAGTGCAAGATTGATGAAAATACTCATGTCCTCATGGACCTAGAGATGTTGAGATCTTCTCAAGGTGAACACATCCCCAGTTCAGGCGATGAGACGAGTCCTATTCATTCTCAAGATGTATAGTATAATTTATGTCACAGGGCAGAATCCTTGAAGCAACTTGGTTTGTTTCTGAAAATGGAAGATGAAGAGGAGGAAGAGGCTACCGCTGATATAATATATGTTGGAAATGTTGATGTGAAGGAAGGTGAAATATATTAGTGTAGCAAGTTGTACACTATTTGATTGCTTTATTCTATCATGAAAGGGTGAAGTGATTTGGACTAGAAGTCCCTTTTTTTTCCCTCTCAGGCTCTAAAGTGTTGTGAAAGTCTGAATTAGTAGTGGATACCAAGAGAGTGTGATATCGTGTTGGGTGTGAAGCCTAAATTATGTTCTATTAACAACATTAACTCTTTTGTCGGAATGGGGATGTAAGACAAATGGGAATTCCACTCTCGCCTTATATTTATTGGGCTTCGGAAGCTCATTTAATTGAAGCCTCTCATAATAACATGGAAATTTTGTTTAGAGGGAATAGTGAAGATACAAATGTTCCCATTCTAGGGTGAATTGAACATCATTACATATTCAAATTCTCTAGATGACTAAATGCATAAACGTTTTTACCTAGCATTTTGACATTGCAAGTAGTGTTTTAGGATAAACTGAATTACCATGTAGGAAATACACATAAAAATGAATACATGTATTAATAAAATAAGTAGTGTAAAAAATACAATCATTTGAACATTATCTTCTACTTCACTTCATCACATCTATTACTTCCCCCCCTTTTTTTCCTTTCAACGTTCCTTTGCACCTTCTAGGCACTTTCTAGCTTATAGTGCTATGGCGCAAAGCTCTTTAAGAATGAGGACACACCTCCTCCAACAAACACAAAATGTCATAACAAAAACCTAGATAGCTGGCATCTATAGTGGAAAAGATTTCATTTCATTGTCTGTTTATTTTTTATTTTATTTTTATGAAAAGTTGACTATGAATTGCCATATAGGAAATAAACATGAAAATGAATACATGTTTTATTAAAATAAGTAGTGTAAAAGATACAATCAGTATAACAATATTTTCTATTTCACTTTATCATATCTATTTTCTTTCCTTTTCCTTTTTGTCCTTTTAACGTTCCTTTGCACCTTCTGAGTAGTTGCTAATTTATAGTGCTATGGCTATTAGGTATGGAATATAAGGTCATATAAAATAAAGTTTATTATTTAAATATATTTTAAATAGTTGAGAGAAAGATTGTTATTCTCCAACCTAATTCTCACTCCTCGATTGTCATAGTATCACTTAGATCTTAAAAAAAATTCATAAATTACATTCTTTTTATTTTCCTTTATTTAACTTATTAAATCATACTCTTTTTATTTTTCTTAATGTAATTGCGCTGAAGAGGCGCATTCTACATACCAGTAGAGGGATGTGTGACTCCTTTCGTGCTCATCGTGGAGCTGACATGTGTCCTTTATAAAAATAATAGAATATTATAAAAAATAACATGTCGGCTCAAATTAGATTTAAAACATTTAGAAGGCCATATATATTTTTTCCTTGGAAAAAGTCGTAATTTTATTTCAAAAAGAGGAACAAAATTACATTATGCACATGTAATAGAATCACTAAGATTCCTACATTGTCACATATTACAGCCCCATATTAATGACTTATCAAAAAATCCCATACAAAATCAAAAATGTCGATATGGCTGTCCATCCAGCCTGCATCTATCCGACTACATATACAAATACTGTCTCAATAATGAATAACGTGACCATCTCTGGTCAACAAATATAATAAGCTGTCCATACAGCCCGCGCCAAGTACAGAAAACAGAATCTGTCCATACAGCACGCAAAAGATAATGTTCCATCAACTGTAGCAGTGCTATAGCTCCATCCGGTCCTCAAAATCATCATAAAAAGGCCTGTGGAAATAACTGTAGATGCCTCCCGTTGTGTGTATTGTAATCCTCCAGGTGCCAATGGTCATATTTAGCTGCGTCACTTCTATGGATAGCCGATCAGCCATCCCATTTCTCTCCCATCATTTTTCAACAAATGCTGAGCCGTTGCTCAATGCTGTGCCTCATTATCCTCATAAAAAGGTGTGTGATAATAGCTGAATGTGCCTCCCGGAGAATGAATAGTTATCCTCCATGTTCCATGAGCTAATTCCTGCTGCGTAGCCTCCTTGGATAGCTGATCTACCATCCCATTCCTCTCCCTATAAACATGTGTAAATGTGATGTGGTTAAAGGACAATTTTAACCGGATCACCTCCTCCAGGATAGGTAATAGAACCATCACATGACAAAGAGTATTCTCCTTTGCCCAGTTGATAACTAACAAGGAGTCACCAAAAATCTGTAGAGATAAGCATCCTTGTTCGAGAGCAAATAACATCAGCAATTTAAGAGACATGAGTTCTGCATAGTTATTTGTTCCTCTCCCCAAACCAGCCACCAGATGGAAATAATGCGCCTCAGTTTTGTAAAGGACTCCCCCCCCTCCACATACCGATTGTTGGTTTAAAGAGGCGCCATCAAAAAATGCCCATGGCATGGAGACATCAATCGTTTCTACCCGCACAGGTCGTGTTCTGCACACTTGAACAGGGGGCTCACAATGTTGATTAACCGCCACCACTTGTGCCACGACAGATTCCAGCGGAACCCTGCAGTCCTGGAATATCAACTTATTGCGGGCAATCCATATGCCCCAAGTGTATATACACGGGAATGCCCGGAATGTGGAGGAATTATGAACAGACCACCACAATTGGAACGCTTCCAGCACACTCGCTCCCCTCCACCTCACCTTAAAATCCAAAATTTTGCTGATATCATTCCAAACAGCCTGTGAAAAACGACAATGAATAAAAAGATGAGCAATGCTCTCTTCAGCATCCCTACAAAGAGGACAGATCCCCGGACCCTGGAGAAAACGTTTTTGCAGAATGTCCCAGGTAGGAGCCTTATTTTCCAGTATAGCCCAGAAGAGTAATTTTGCTTTACCCGGACATCTTAACTTCCACAAATATTTCCACCACCACACCAATTCCCAATTATTGACTTCCACATTTAGCTGGATATATCCATTTTTAGGTGAATATACTCCGGAGGGATGGTGATCCCAGATAAGTACATCAGCCCTATTGGTCAATCGAATATTAGTATGTATTAATATCCGTATATAATCCTCCCAGGCCCCCAGCAGTTCAGTCGAGATCCCAAGTTGTCGTGCAGAAATCCACCCCTGTTGCCAAAGTGTAGATGCTCCCGGATCCTCTAAATCAACCAGAAAATGACATCCTCTAGTAGCCATAAAAGTCCTCAGTTCCACAGAAAGGACATGTCCACCCCTGCATCCAACCCAAGGGTCCAGCCCAATACGAAGGAGACACCCATCGCCGATCCTCCACACTAATCCAGAACCGACTAAAGAGAAATGCTACACCACTGCTTTCCATACCACAGAGCAATTTGCCCTCGACTTATTGCTCAGCCTGATCCATTCGAGAAGAGTTAGAGGGGAAATATATTTATGATATACCACTCTAGTCCAGAGACTCTGTGAATGTATTAGACGCCACGGCATTTTGATGGTGTTGAATCCATTTCTACCATCAAAATCGCCATTAAAACACAGTTAAATTCAAATTTTGCAAAATAAAAAATGTCGGATTCCAATGAAAAACCCCATCCGAACCAAATCATTAAATTTTTAGACAACTCCATGATATATTAAGTCACACTCTTTATTCTTCCAAGTTTCTTTCTATTTTTCTTAATGTAATGGTATATAATGTCACACTCTTTATTCTTCCAAATTTCTTTTTCTTAACCTAATAGTATATTAATTCACACTCTTTATTATTTCAAAGTTTTTAAACTTCTAAAATAAATATATAAGAATAAAATAAATAATCATATGCAAAGCTCTTAAGAATGAGGACACACCTCCCCTGTCCATTGGTTGTAGCTTGGGTGGTTGGGAGGAAAGACTGTTGCCCTCCCCACCTAGGTTCAATTCTTGTAAGTGACATGATGCTCTTGTTGAGCCCTATTGTAATGATTGTATTTCAAGCTTTCCTTGATTCCCTCGGAATAGCAGGAAGGTCACAAAATATCATAACAAAAACATAGATAGCTAGCATCTACAATGGAAAAAATTCCATTTCTTTGTCGATTTATTTTTTATTTTTTAAATTAAAAGTTAAATTTAAACGAGCAAAAAGTACGAGGGCTATTAACTTGGCTGTAATTACTTTATTATTATTATTAAGTGTTATGATAACGCTTTCGTATCCCAATAAAATATAAATCGAAGGATGTCGGGTTGGGTATGTGGAATTCTCGATAGAGAGATTTTTCAGAGATTCTAGAATCTCATGGCATTGGATTTTTATTTTTCATAATTTCATTAAAATTTAAATATAATGAATTTTTATTTAAAAATATGATAATTAGGTTTTTTCGAAATTTTGGGCTTAAAAACATTGTGATATGTGAATTTTTTTATTTTGTTAAGGGAAAGAGATGTTTAAAACATTTTTTTTTAACATATTAATAATAATGTAAATGTTTATGGCTTGTGGTGTATATGATAATTGATTATATAGTTTTTTTAAGAATAATTAATATGTAGTTTAAATTTTTTACGATTTCAAATGGAAAATTTTGATTTTTTCGGTACAATTTTGAAAAAATTGGCCATATATTTTTAAAAATTCCGGTTACAATTCTTAAACTTTGAAATTTTGGGTGTCCCAGGGGTTTTTGATGGTGTTGAATCAGTTTCTATCATCAAATTCGCCATTAAAACACCCTTAAATTCAAAATTTACAAAATAAATTAAAAAAAAAAACCCAGATTCATGTGAAAAACGACCAACCTAAATAGAAACCTAAATCGAATTTTTAAACAGCTCCATTAATTAAAACTTATTTGTAAAATGATTGAAATTAAAAATGATTATTTTTTAATAATTAATTAACATTCTAAAGTTGTTAATAGACATTTAAACCTATTAAAAAATGGATAAGAACTGTGTAAGAATGAGTAAAGCTATTTAATACTTATATTTTAGGAAATTAAAATTAATAATATTGAATTTATTATTTTCTTAAAAAACAATAAAGACAATATTGAAAATCTCGAAACTACAAAAGCTTAAATCAAAGTGGGAATTGGTTTGACCATAAGCTAAATACAATAACTTTATAAAATAAATATGCTATATGTTTGGGATATTTAATTTTCTTATTTCTTATTTTGTCAATTCTTGTTAGTTTATTCACTAAGGTGTGAGGTTTATTGGGCCCAACAACTAGCTCAGTTGGTTGGCCCTTAGTTGACAAACCGTTGCGAGGCCAGAAGTCAGGGGTTCAATTCTTGGGTCTGTTGGGGTCAGGTTCCTCCGCCGAGGTAGTAGATTCGTCGGGGTTTAGGTGTCGACAGGGTGAGGCCCCTTTGGGTGGGCCCCTTGGCTTTCTTCCGGTGAAAAAAAAAGTGTGGGTTTCATTTACAAGGCGACCTAAGTTCAATACACTTAATATGACTTAGTTGGGAGGAGACACCCAAAAAATATGGCCCTATTAAGGGTTGGTGTGGCCGAGGCCAGGTGTGATCCCCAAGTGATTTTGACGACTTAGATGCCCCTAGGTTGCAATTTCTTAGCCAATGGTTGAAATGCACTAGTCTTAAGTGATGGGAGTTTCTAACAAAAAAAATATTTTTATTTTATAATACATATCTTAACATTGATGTTAAGTAGTTAATAATGTTAAAAGAAAGAGATTTCTTATAAAAAATAGTATTTATGTTCCAAACTTGGTTGGATTCATTCATGAAGAGTGTGGAGTTTTCCATCATTTTAAGAATTGTCAAATTTTTATTTTAACAATGTTGATTTTCTTGATAATTCAATTAAAATATTTTAATTTAAAATGAATACTAATTAAACAAAACAATTTCTAAATGAATATATATTTTAATAATAAATTTCTAAAATACTTGAATTTTTAAATTAAAACTCAACCACTAGGAAGCTTCTCGGTGCCACGTCCAACCCTTGATAGAACACCCATCACCTCTTAGGGCGAAAACCATTACATAGGAGGAGTAAGGCAGGGTATAAACCCTCCTAACTGTTCGGATGCAAACTCCACTAAATGTTGAATGCAACCATCCAGTCAAGAGCTCTAGCTGCAACGACGATTGCAATCACGGGCTCTTGGTTTGGGTTCATGGGAGATCATGGTGCCAATAAGGACATTATGAGCCTTCCAACCTCTCCAAAAACTTCCATTCGATAGAATCAGTACACCATGCTTTATTTGTCTTATGGGTAGGTTAGTTTCAACAACTATCCAATTTCTTCTCTCTATGAAGTTTACTCTCGTGCTTATTCCATTTGGATCAGTAGGCTAAAGAGCTAGGACGTCTAGCCTTCCCTCTTGACCTCAGAGCTTTGTCTCTCCATCGGTCACACTCACCATTCTGACATGTCAGATATATGCACTGGTGGTGAAGGATCAAAAGTCATTAGTTATATTGTAGGTTTATTGGAAAATTCTGACTCTTTTCCCTGATTCCTACACCCTCCCCACTCTAAATTTAATGACCGTGGTTCCTCCTCCCATGGGTGTGGTCTTTATCAGTTGATACCTTGGTCTCATTCACAGGACCCAGGGGTCTTAGCGGGATTGGGGTTAAATCCTTCGAAGGAGGTTGGCAATTTGAAGGTAGGCAAAAAGTGTGCCATTAGGCATGCCCGATAAAAGGTAGCTAGGGAAGTCAGTTAGGGTAAACAAAAGTTGATATATGGGATTCTTAAAGTAAGAAAAAACCCTTCCTTGAACACATGATGAAGATTGTGTTGGTTAATATTCAAGTCCTAGGAGGGTAGGCTAAAAAACTCTCCCTCAAGCAATTAATGAACTTGGGGAAACCTGATATGATGATAATTCAAGAGACAATGATTAATGGGGAGTCATTGGTTTCTCATCTTAGGAAGAGATTCAGTCCTTGGGAATTCATAGTGTTGGCCTCTTTTGGCCATTCAGGCAATGTAATTACGAGTTTTAATAACAATTTCTCGTTGTATAATTGTTTTGCAGTGTGCTCATGATTGTGTATGGTGGTTCATAACAAGCATTTGTGTTGTACCTATACAATTCTCAATATGTATGGGCCATACGATGGTAAGTAGGTATTTTGGGGATAATTTATTTACTTTACAATGTCTTAAAGTGGCTTGATAATTTTATAATCGTTTGGGATTGAAACTTGACACTGAGTCAATAGGAGATTTGGAGTTACTTCACTCGGGATGATAGATTGGAAAAATAATTTCTTGACATGTTTGAATAATTTATAAAAAAGGAGATATGCGATAGAAGAGTTGAAGACACTCAACGTTTCAAACCCACAAGCAGGTCCATCATCAGGAGCAATAGACTCACGATTTGGAATCTATCCACTTCAAGCTGACATGGTGTAAAAATAGATCTAGAAATGAAGGTGTGTCAAAAAGACTAGATCTATTTCTAACTCATGAAAATATATTACAACATGTGGAGAGGTATAGGTCATGGGTTGGCAATATTAGATACTTTGATAATTTCCCATATTCCTCAAAGTTGGTGATAAAGGGGAAAATTTGGGTGCTCCATCTAAATATAATTCTTGTTGGTCCATGGAGGAGGAGTCCCAACAACTTGTAAGTCTTCTTCGAAGCACATTGAGGCAGGCTTAGATGATAGTGTTGGTAATCAGTTTTCTCTTTCTTTAAATTGTTAAAATAAAAGGTTGCAAAGTGGGATTGGGAGCGATATAAGAAGCAAGATGTAATGTTAATTGAGGTAGAGAGTGAATTGGATCATATTTTAATAACCATGCATGATGGGATTAATGACAAGGATAAACAAGATCATATTACTCAACTTGAGCAGAAAAGGAACAAATTACATTTGGATAAAGAAAATGAATGTAGATTAAAGAGTTGGGAGATCGAGTGGACCGACAGGCTCGAGGTTCAACGCACCAGGTGGTAGACGATGGGTTGTCGGTGCATGCATATGATGCAACACCTGGACGATTTGAATAAATCCAAGCTCTGGGCCATTATGCTTTCACAAGGGAGGAATATTTGGCTGGACGAAGGCATTTGTAATAAGGAAAGCTCTTTGCATGTGGAAAAGGTGGCCATTATGGCACCCTACATCAATGATAATAATGGTAAAGGGTGGCAGAGGGATTCAAAGCCTCGAGCCCTCATCCTTGTCTTCTATTTAACTTGCATGCTAGGGACGCTGGAAATACAGAGTCTGGGAGTGTTGTGAATTGCTCGACGGAGGGGAAAGAAGTGTTGCGCTCTGAAGGAGAAGGCGACATATAATAAAATGAGGGCGACAAAGCAGAAGAAGGTGGCAAAAGAACTGGGCCCCTCTAGGGAATTTTCGAAGGCCATGGTGGTCGCATGATTTTATTACAAGCACACCACATTGCCTATCAAGCGGGAAATAAGGAAAGCTAAGAAGAAAATTCAAGCTGGCAGCTCTACCCAAGCATAAGAAAAGGAATTTGAGGTTTTAGCAAAGTGGATTGCAGACCCCGGAGACACCAGATCAAGGATGGAGTTGTACCATAGGGAATTGCATATGTATTGGATTACCAATTCGTTGTTGGGAATTTCAATGGCAAAAAGGGACCAACAGATTGCAGATATGAAGGCAAAATTGGCCCCTTTGAAACACATGCAGTTGGAGCTAAGGTTCGTGGACTCCAAGCTTGACATTATCACTAGAAGAATGGGGATTGAGTTAGAAACCAAGCATCCTTCGGCTGCTAGCACTCCAGACTTACTTCACATCATCGACAAGGGAGATGATGACCCCCCTACCGCTCCATGAACTAGTTTTCCATGAACTTGCCTATTTTCATTATCTTGTCTTTTGTATTATGCAGTTATACTGGATATAGAATGGCAACTTGTAGTAATTGTCTGGGCAGACTTGTTAGGGCTACCTTAGTAGTAATTTTGTTGTTACTTTCAAAATATTTCAGCTGTGTTAATCGACTGGTATTTAGATGTATGCACTGAGATCCTAGTTGACAAAATGATCTATTTTTTATTCTCATGGACTGGCCTGTTTTCCTTTCATGGAGGGTCAGCCTTAGCTTTTTTGTACTCTATGTAAATTACAATCATCAGTAATATAATTATGTTCCTACTTACTTACAAAAAAAAGAGTTGGGCTCTCTGGACCTCTTTGGGTGACCAAAATACAAATTACTTCCAGAATTTTTCTAGGCGTAGGAGAAACCAAAACACCATTTGGGAGATGAACGACAGTGAAGGTCATCAAGTTTGTGGTTTTGATGATCTTTCCAGGATTGGAGTTGACACTTTCACCCCTTATATTTAGAACCAGATAGATCCAACCTAGGTGATATTATGAAGCCAGTATCCTAATTTTCGACAATGGTTGAGGATGAAGAAAATGAGTAGATATTTAGGCCGATGTCTACAGAGGAGCTATGGTCTATATTAGTTTATTTTTAGAAGGACAAGACTCATGGAACTGACAGGTGGGCAGTCGAATGCTACCTTGATTTTTTTTTTAGGTTTTAGGGAAAGACTTGTTAAAGTTGTGGAGGAAGTTTGCTTAACTAGGAATATGCCAAAAAGATTAAACTCCACCTTCCTGGTGTTGATTCCAAAGGTAGAATGGCCAGGTACCTCTGATGACTTTAAGTCGATTTCATTATGTAACAATATTTATAAGATTATATTGAAGGTGATTACTATTCATATCAAGCCACTACTCTCCAGGGTGATTTTAATGGAGCAACTTAGTTTCTGGATGGGTAGATTGATCCACAAAGCAATTGGATTTGCATAGGAAGGAATGCACTCTATTAAGATTGCTCACATCTCTGCGACTGTCATTAAAATGGAATTTCCCAAATCATATGATTGGGTATCATGGTTGAATTTGAGGCTCCTACTATTGCATGTGAGGTTTAATCTTGTTATTGTTAAATGGGTCATGGGGTGTGTTACATCCTCCTCTTCGCAGTTTTAATTAATGGTGCTAGTTCTAATTTATTTAAGCCTTCTGGGGGATTGAGACAAGGGTGTATGTTATTCCCCTATCTCTTATTATTGGTAGTCAAAGGACTGAGTAGGGACATACTTTCAACAAGAAGAAAAAGGAAACTTAAGGGGATATCGTTTGATGGAAGTGAACAACTAACACTCTTTTATTCATTGATGATGTTATGCTTTTTTTCCTTTGATTCGAGGAAGAAAGTAAGCAGTACAAATAAATTTTCGACCTTTTATGCCAAGCAATAGGTATGGAAGTGAATATTGGAAAATCGACCTTGTATATACTGGAGAAGGTTGCTCATTTGAGATATATCTGGGCTCGGGATTCTCCTTATCCATCGTATTCGCTGGATGAGGGATCCAAACATTTGGGATTTACACTCAATCCCAACAAGTATGGTAAAGTTGATTGGTTGGCTTATTGCCAAGATTGAGAAAAGAGTGAATTTCTAGTACAACTGATGGCTCTCTAGTGGGGCAAGACTAGTACTTATCAAGTCGACTTTGGAAGTTATTCATGATCGATATTGGCATATTATGGTGCACATACCTAAAGGTATACTTGACAAGGTTTGTAATATATGTTTTAATAATTACCTTTGGAAGGGTAGCTACGAGTATAGAGGATCCCATTTAGCCAGTTGGAAGATCATAGTTGCTTCAAAATTAGAGGGTGGTTGGGGTGTTAAAAATATTTATTATTTCAATCAAGCATTGGCTACAAAATCCTTGTGGAATTTCTTTATTCATAACAAACTTTGGATAAGGATTATGATCATGAAGTACATTGCTCCTGGTAATTTTATCGATTGGATAAGATGGCGATGTAAGTCCATTCATAAATTTTTGAACCAATGGAAGGAATTGTCCTTGGCTTTCCTGATTATAGGTCACTTCTTGGATTGGAAGGTTGGCTCTGGTACTTCAATTAGGGTGGGTGTAAATTCTATTTTGGGATGTGGTTCTGATGTTCTTCTTCTTGAAGATTCATTCCATGAATTTTAAGAGCAGGGTAAATACACATTGAACAAGTTCAATAACCCTTTAATTACTGACATTTGGAGGCAAGGATGGCTTCAATACCAGGAGTTGGGATTGGAGGGCGAGTGGGCTAGGCAATGAGAAATATATATGATGTAATTGTGGAAGGCTCACATTAGACTGAGAGACAAAAAGGGTGAATTTTTATGGTCGTACAATAAAATTGGGAGGACAATACTATGCTAATATTAGTTATTTGGATTTGAATGAGAGAGGGATTAGGGAGCCACTGATGGTGGAAAAAGTTATGGAAGGTGGTTGCCCCACCTAAGAGTATCCTTTTTCTTTGGTTGTTAATGAATATGAGGGTTCTCACTTGGGACATAATGCAAAGAAGGAACATGCATGGTCTGGGTATGTGTATTCTTTGAAGAGCTAATGAGGAAACAAATGACCATCTATTTCTCTCCTGCCCTTATACTCGCCAGGTTTTGACGGAAGTCAAGTAGCAAGTTTAGGTGAAGAATTTGTGGGATAAGGTCTGTTTGGTTGATTATTTTGCAGAGTATTTCTCCCACAGGGAGCTCAAAGGCCTTCAAACAACTCCTTATTTGGTTAATTGGTGGATTTGGTTGTTGCATAATGCTCTTCTTATTGTAGACAAGCAGTTTCCTACCTTCAAGGTTTCCTCCCAAGACTTGGCTCTTATAAAGTTTTATGGACAAGCTTTGGTACCTGGATCAATCAATCTACAGATGAGGTGGATGCCGACAGGGAGATATTTGGAGTTATTCGGATGGGGCATGAGAGGGGCTCGAGAACCAATGCAGGCTTGGGTTTGTTCTTTACTACTCCGACATGCATTATTTTATGGGAAAGGCTAGTTTGGCGTTAGGATCTAACCACATAAGCGAATTCAGTGCTTTATTTTATTTGCTAAAATTTGCAATTGAGAGGGCCTCCCATTTAATATATTGTTTTAAATTTTATATTGACGAATAATAATTTTTTTAAATTTCCGAAATATTTCTCCCCTTCACAGTAGACAACGACAGACAAAGATATGATAACTGACGCGGCAACCATAGTTTTTAAATGATTTATAACTCTCTTGTCATCGTATCAAAGATAATGAAAATGATAATGATAAGTCATCTAATATAACTAATGATAATGAAAATGATAATGATAAGTCATATTCCGACATGCATTATTTTATGGGAAAGGCTAGTTTGGCGTTAGGATCTAACAACATAAGCGAATTCAGTGCTTTATTTTATTTGCTAAATTTGCAATTGAGAGAAGGCCTTACAACACAATTATAAAAAATGAAAATGATAATGATAAGTCATCTAATATATTCAATGATTTAGCTCTCTTGTCATCCTATCAAAGAAGTAGCTTTCATTACAGAAATGCCTTACAACATTATTGAATAAAAGTGAATATATTAAAAAAGTTTACTAATTGAATAATTATATAAAATAGTGGTTTGAATAGATAGATATAATTCTAAATAAAAATGATAAGGATAAGGATAGACATATTAAATAAAGGTTGACTAATTGACTAAGGAAGTTTACTGATTTGTGATTACATTTTTGATATGTTATTATGATGTATCGGTTATTATGAATGGTTTTATCAGTCGATCATAGGATATGTCTTTGTGATAAGTTATTTTGAGATTTTGAAGAATGCAATTTTTATTTTATAAATAAAGTTATGATTTTTTTCTTGTGAAAAAAAACTAATATGAAATAATGATGATTTTTTGAGTACTAGTTATTATATGATAAGAAATATTATTTTATTGTGGCAATAATTTTGTATGTTGTAGATTAAATGAATTTGTTTTATTGGGACTATTCAAAATACTATGAAAGGAAATACAATATTTTAATATGAAATTTGGTAAAAACAATTTTTGATTGATGGAATTGTAAAGATGTTAATTGTAGGGAAAATTCCGCACTTAAACATGCTTGAGCCAAATGAGTCTTGGGATGGGTGACCTTCTGGGAAGTCTTGATTACCTAGTGCAATCCCTGGAAGTGATGATTGATGCTATGCATTCATTTTACTAGTCTCAATCCCACTTCTTCACCACCGCAAGCATCATCCAATGCCATGAGTGCTAAGTGGACTATTCAAAACCATGAGAAATTAATCAGTTGCGACTATACTCATGGGATATGGGTCATAGATTAATGACTTACACTACGCAGATAATCCCAAAAATGACATATTAGATGTTAATATTGTACAATTAGGTTGCAACAAGGGTATTTGAGGATGTTGAGTCCATTTTTGTATTAAAAACAACAATTTTATCAATCCACAATTATGATTTGGCAAAAGTTGTATAGCCGGATTTAAGTGACTACAAAATAGAAAAGTTCAAATTTGTAGAACATTTAACCTTTTTTTGTTTTGTGCAATATTTTATTAATAGAAATTAAGGAATCTCAAGATGTATTGAATACAAAATACCTACTCATTAAAAGGCATGGATAAGAAATGAACAAAAAAGAGGCCATGTGAACAATATAATAAATACATTGAATATTTATAATGCTAAACATGTATGAGCCAAATCCTTTGAAAAATTGATAGAAGGATGAAGGCACACATTTAGGAGAAAAATTGAACGAGGAAAGTATCTCACCGACAAAGAAATGTGAGGATGCACATCTTTTGAACACCCTCTTCCATATAGGGATGTGGTAAACATGGATATGTTGTAATTGTAATGAAGAATGAAGAGAGCCCATGAATTTAAGAACTAAAACTCAAATAAGAAGCAACCCCCTTTAATAAAAAGAGGAGGAACTACAGAAGCTAGTTTATAGATGGTAGTTGTAGATGTCTCACTAGGGGGTGGACTAAGGTTTTTTCTCAAAGAAAGAAACACAAGATTGAGTTTAAAAAAAAAAATTCTAATCTACTTGTTAATTGTCCTTTTTGTTCATGATGTGATACCTTTTTAGATGAATCCTTGTTGATATTTTTGAAAATGCTCTTGAAGTATTTGGAAAATGTAACTTTTTCTTATTTTCAACAAAAAACTACCATTTAGGGGTGGCAAGCGTGGGAGGGATCATCATTGATCCTAGTGAAATCAAGAATTGAATTATGAATGGGAGTTAAGGATAGCTATAGACTATAAGGTAGAGGCAATAACTCTCCTTCAAGGGTTAAAATTTTTGGACTCAAGCCACGTCGGGAATATTTGATATTGGGGACTCTTGTATAGTAATTAACCTCATCATGAATAGTTTGAATACTTCATTTGATGGAAAATTGGCTAGGTTTATTCTAAGATAAAAAAGGAGACTCTTCACTTTGAAGAACTCGAGTATTACCATGTTTTGAGGGAAAAAAGTTGCCAGGTGGATGGCCACTCTAATTATGCATCATAATTGATTGAAGGTGAGATTTAAAAAGGTGGGGAGTTATCATACCACTCTATCCCCTGCGTTTTTCATGGAATCCAACAGTGAATACATGCAATCCATGTTGCTAAGCCAAAGAAGGACCATAGGCTATCGCTAGTGGCACAGTGCTTTGGGTATCATTCCCACGATACCCTCACACATGGAACTTTTTATGAGAAGTTGACATTTTGGACTACCTTGGATACTAAGTTAGAATGCAGGTGGGATTATGGAAACAGGGAGAAATTGGATTAGCTTTGGTATGTTGGAAGGTCAATGTTTCTCTAAATTAGTTCCTCCATCGTTTTTGTTCTCATCTCTGCAAGACCCTCAACTAAGCAATTTCTTTGGGCAAAATGTTGTTGATGTTTCATGTTTCCTATTTGAGGTTGGTTTGTATTTGGATTGGCATTTTGATTGCTCGTTGAACCCATATTTCAATATTTAGGACCAAGAAAGATATGGAGTAGTATTCTCTAAGTTTATCTGCCTTGGGCAACCTGATTTGGTTCAATGTATGTATAGTAGGGACTTCAAGGCCCTTGCTCTCTTGAATTTACACTATTCATCTCTATATTTGTGGTCTAGTAGGAGCCCTCTATTTCTTATTGCATATGCTTTTACTAGGTTATCTCTATTTGATTTTCCTAGAGCTATATTGGTGGGATATATATGGAGACAAAGGGCTATGGACAGTCACAAGAATCTTAGGAATTATCTTAGGGAAATCCATGAAATACATAGGGTTCTTCATAGACATGAGAGCTTCATTAATGATAACAATAATTCTATATTATCTATAACAACCAAAGTGCATGATCAAGAGAAAACCTGTAATACCCACAACATAGTGCTAATGGAAACTCTTCTTCAACAAAAAAGTTAAATGCAGGTTTTGGAAGCAAAATGTTCCATGTTACGAAATATGATTTTCAACCTAAGCAAAGGTTCACATTCAATAGCATCAAATCTCAAAACGTCTATAGATTTTGTTCTAGAAAAGACTAAAAAGAGAAAATTATTCACCACATGCTGGAAGACATGAATTAAAAAACCAGGAATCACATCCCAACAACGTTGGACAAGATGGGGCACACAACAAGCTTGTCTTCCATTAGTCCCACATCTTTTTATTTTATGCAAAACAATCTTGATCTTCACTGTCTTTTTAAAATTCTATACTAGTATAATCTTTTTTAATCCTTAGTGAAGGATAGTTTAATTTTATTTGCATTAGATTCTTATCACTTTGACGGTACGTTGAATTTTGGCTTACGTGACATCATCTTTTTTTTATTACTATGCTGACCAATTCTACTCCAACTTATTTTTAAAACAAAAATTAAATATTGTGGTTAAAAAACTATTTTTTCATCGAAATAAATACTACACATATATGTAGAATCTACAATTTGTTTTCAAATGATTGTTCACAAAGTTCAATAATACTTTGTCATCATTACAATACGAATACACATATAGTTGTTTCTATTGGAGGCTATGGGGGAAGATTAAACTTATGTTTGATTATGTTTTATTTTAATATATAACAAACAAAAAACACAACATATATTTATTCTTTAGAAATTACCCTAGCCCTTATTAGTATAGGATGCATCGACTCAAGTCGTTGGGAAGAAACAATAAGAAACAATAACTGGCTTGTTCAATTCCCTAAATATTTGGGCTATAGGTTGCTAGACAAATGGAACCTACTCAAGTAGAATTTGTGCACGAATATCCCCTCTTGCCACCATCGCACCATCAAATGTTTTGATAATATTTTATAAAATCCTAAGAGATACAATGTTTTCAATTTTAGCAATGAAACCAATATCAATGCAGAGAATGAATGAAAGTACTACCAGGACTAATATTATAATGTTTGAAATTTAGCTTTAGAAGATGCTTGGTTAACTTTTCATACCATACTCGAGGTGCTTGTTTCAGGCCATACAAGGACTTGACAAGTTTGCACATCTTATGTTCTTGTCCCTTCAAACAAAGCCTTCTCTATAAGACATGAAGACATTTTCTTTCAGGTCCCCATTCAAAAAATCTATTTCTACATCCATTTGGTGGACTTTGCACCCATTTTGTGCAGCCAAAGAGAGTAAGGTGCGGATGGTAGCCCATTTTCCTGTGTGGGAGAACGCTTCTTCATAGTTAATTCCTTCTTTTTGTGCATAGCCTTTTTCCAGGAGCCTTGCTTTGTGCTTGTCAAGTGAGCCATCTAATTTGTATTTGTTCTTGTATACCCACTTGTTGCTAATTGGTTTGGTTCCGACTGGAGGGTCAACCAGCTTCTAGGTTCCATTCTTTGTGAGCGCATCATACTCATTCTGCATGGGTTCTTTCCACTCATCATGAGTAGCATCCTCTTCAAAGGAAGTTGGTTCATATTTAGTAGATAAATTCAATTCACAATCAAATGAGACATCCGTGTCATCACCTGAGTTATCTGCATCTAGTCCATCTTCTTGTTTGGTTGAGCTTCTCGTTCCCATCTTTCCAACTTCATCTAGATGGACACTCTCAAGTGTCTTTGTGGCCCATTTCATAATCTTCCTTGATGGCCCAGGTTGATCAGTCGGTGGTGCTTCATTCTCTTCAAGCTTCAATCTTCCAATCCTCTCAATCACATCATCCAGTTGAGTCTCTTGTTCAGGTGAAGTGGGAAAAAATTCTTCTTCGTGAGTTTATTCATGAGGGGGTGTTGGTGCTTCAAAGGAAATTCCATAGATTGATCCAAGATAGGGATCCCCCTTCAAGATGTGGAATTTCATTATCAAATTCATAACATCTCTTTAAATGGGCAAATTTTCTAGACGATCAAGCTGTCTTTCAATAGACCAGTCATTTTTATTAGTTTCAAGAAAAATGACATCTCTAAAAACAACACATTTCTTATTTACCTCATCATAAAGACAATATGCCTTGGAGGATTCTGAGTACCCCAATAAAATGCATCTTCGACTTCTAGCACCAAGCTTGTTTCTTTGCTCCTTTGGTATCAAGGCATAGCAGGTGGAACTAAAAACCTCGAGATGCCTAACCGAAGGAAGGTGTCCAAACCACATTTCGTGTGGAGACTTGTCTTCAAGAGCATGAGATGGACTTCTATTTCTCAAATAAGCTGCACATAATACTACATCACCCCAAAACATCAGTTTCACATTCTTGAAAAACATCATTGAGTGTGCCATATTCATTAAGGTTCTATTCATCCTTTCTGCCACATCGTTTTGTTGAGGATTGTAGGGAACTGAAGTTTGATGTGTAATCCCATGTTTATAAATATAGTATTCAAAAGAATTAAAGGTGTATTCTTTACCATTATTAGAATGAAATGTACCAATATGATCTTGTGCTTGATTTTCTATCTATGCATGAAACTTCTTGAATGTTTGAAAATATTCATACTTTGTCTTCAACAAGTATCCCCAACACATTCTAGTATAGTCATCAACAAATGTCATGAGGTACTTATTACCATTTGTAGAAGGAATTGGCATGGGGAGACATAAGTCAGAGTGGACCAACTCTAACTTTATACATGCTTTGAATTTAGACTCTTGGAATGGATGCTTACTATGTTTGCCTAGTATTCATGCATCACATTTTTTCTTTTGCTTAGGAATGGTGGGAAAACCAAATACACAATTCTTTCTTAACAAACGAAGACTGTTATAATTCAAATGAACAAATCTAGCATGCCATAACAAACTGGATGACATATTACCTTCTTCATGCAGAGAGAGGTAGGAAAAGTTTTGAACTCTTGCAGAAGAGCCCCTCAACTTCAACAATTTTCCATCTTCATATTCGGTCATGATGACCTTGTTGTTAGAGGACTTCCTTATCTCTACAATTCCTTCGAACATGTGTATGGAATGGCCTTGCTGTCGAATCTGCACCAAGGAAAACACGATTCTCTGCAACTCTGGAAGATAGAGAACATTCTTTAACACAAAGTTAGGGAATCCAGGCAGCTTGAGCTTGATTGAGCCAATTCCCTTTGGTTTGAGGCTATATTTGTCTGCAAAGTACACTATGACATCTACAATGTCATTCAGTTCTTCAAAAAAATCTTTCCTAAAATTCATGTGGAATGTTGCACCAGTACCAAGCAGCCAACAATCTTTGTAATATGAAAGATAAGTTGTTTCATTAATTCCAATATTACAATGTGCAACAATACAATGGGAAGAATCAGGGGCTTTACCAGCCTCTTGGCTCTTATTTTTGTCTTCTTTGTTCTGGTTATGTCTTTCTTTGATGGTGTCCCAAGGGGCCGAACATTGATTTGCTTCATGTCCATTCTTCCCACAATGCTTTCATTTCATATATGATCTTTTTCTTGAGTTGTTTTTGCCCCCTTTGCCTCTGAAATTTATTCTTTGTCACCATTTCTTGTTGCTTTCTCCCTTGTAAGGGTCTTTGGACTGGTTCTTTTCTTTCTGAGCAAAGCAAAGAGAATCTCCAGGATACTCACTTGTCTTCTTTCCAAAGGATTTCTCTTTCTCTTTGTCTTCTTTGTTCTGGTTATGTCTTTCTTTGATGGTGTCCCAAGGGGCCGAACATTGATTTGCTTCATGTCCATTCTTCCCACAATGCTTGCATTTCATATATGATCTTTTTCTTGAGTTGTTTTTGCCCCCTTTGCCTCTGAAATTTATTCTTTGTCACCATTTCTTGTTGCTTTCTCCCTTGTAAGGGTCTTTGGACTGGTTCTTTTCTTTCTGAGCAAAGCAAAGAGAATCTCCAGGATACTCACTTGTCTTCTTTCCAAAGGATTTCTCTTTGTCTGCAATCTTCTCCACTAGGGTGTCAAAGGTGAGATCTTTGAACTTGTCACTTGCCTGAAGAGAATCAAGATAGTTGGAGTGAGTAGGATAGAGGGAATTGAAAAATGATGCAAGTGGAAGGTCTGGTTTCATGTGAGAGGCTTGAATCTTGTGCATGATTTCTCTGATCTCAGATGCAACCAACATAGGATCATTATCCTTTACTTCCAAACTGAACAATTTTAACATTAACTGAATTACCTCCATTTCAGAATGCGAGTCATACAAGTCTTTAAATGTCTTCAATGTAAAATCTAAGCACAACAGATCTATGAAACAAAGACAACAATTACTAGAGATGCATGCAGAAAATAATATGTCAAAACACTAACGCAACAGGTTTGCAACAGATCATGCATTATCATTAACTCATAAGATTAATTACAATGTGTAACAATGGCTACAATAAGCCAAGCAATTCGAATTCCAGAGAGGTCACTCGAATTGAATGCATGAGAGTGTCTTACTTGGAAGTTAACACCACTCAGCACATCAGTTAACCACTTAAATAATATGAAACTGACTCTAACAGACTCTGAAACTGTCTAACTGAATCCAGAACTCGATTGAATGCCCAAAAATAAGGGAGGGCACCTTTCTATCTGCAGTTAACTGAATAGTAGGTGAAAATAACACCAGATGAAGTCAACCAGTGTAGTAGGGCGCCTTCTAGTCTCAAGTTGGCTGAATGAACTAGTAAATGCTATCAGTTGGACTTAGTAGTGCGCTTTAGTCATGCAAATCACTCCTTGAATGATGGAGGAGGCCCAATTAACTGATAATGATGGCCCAGTTGACTCCTCGAATGTAGGAGGAGGCCAACTTTACTGAAACTGTGATCTAATGATGATGTAAGCACATGATAGAGTCAAAATACTTAGGATAAGTGGCAAATTAAGCTGTGAAGATCAAATAAATGATGTGTGGTTGGAAATGCTCCAACACCCCCCATTAAGCTAATCTCATGTGGAGGAGTAAAAAATAATAAAAGGGCCCTGGCAACAAAGGCCATAGGTCACCTAGTACAAAAATAATCCAAATAAAGAACAATCCATGAACCAAGGAAATGGAGAAAACCTCATGGGAAACCCACCCCCTCAAAATAGACTGAAACAGACCAAAGGATTAATTGCTCCAAACTCAAGTAGGTGTGATGCTTAATCATATGTTTGGAGGTATCTTCTTCTTGGGAAGAAGTGGATCATGCTTCAAAAACATGTGCTTGTATTCTCCTTCAGTGGATGCAGGCGAATATTCAAAGGCTTTATGAACTTGCTCTTCAGACCGAACATGGTGAGAACAAATCCAAAAATATGAATATCATCCTGGAACCTGTAATTCGAACCAACTGAGGTAGGATCAACTCCATTCAGATCTAATTGCTCTTGAAACTTGAACTTTTGATTAGTGGAAGTTAAATCGGCTCCAAGAGTTGATAGATGGTTTCTTGTGATCTCCTTTGAACCAACAGGGGTGAGATCAAAACCAAAATCACCAAAATGTGTCCGAGACTTGAACCCATGGTAGTGTCCTCCATCTTCAATGAAACTCTGAGAACATGTGCCAATGATCGAACATAAGTACATAGGAAGCATGTGATCAAGGAGGGAGAATGCATCACCTACAAAATCTGATTTAACCTCCAAAACATTCAATAGATCATCATTCTGCACATCAACAGGCTCATGGGAAGTAGATATTTCAAAACTCTCTTCAACTTCTAGAGTAGTAACTGACATATCTTGCTCAGAATTCGAAATAGAAGACATTGAGAACATGAGTGTTGAATCTCTTTCATCTACATCAACTACATGGGAAGGGAACAATTTGAAACTGTCTTCAACTTCTAGAGCAACAGAGGAAGGAAGTTCTTCAACATGAATTTTCTGTGTTGAATCTACAACTTCTTCTCCATATTGAACAACTTCAACATGAGACATGATTGAGGCCGAGACATAATTAGAGAGAACACTTAAGAAGGAGGTATCACTGGGATTATTCTGCAAATGGCTATCATGATCCTCCTCCTTTTGCTTTCCAAATTCTCTATCCAAATTGGTCCATAGATCTCTTGGATGTTCAACAATATTAATGGGGTAGCGCATACTAGGAGACATACCAATGCACATTGCTCCAAAGGTTTTGTCACAATCATTTAGCCAATCATTCTCCTCTTCATAGAAATCAAAATCTCTCGTAACACCAATACACATGTCAAAAAGACCTTGTCTCTTCAGATATGCTATCATCTTTGGTTTCCACTCATCATAGTTGAATGGAGAGAGAGGATTAATTGCTTTCAGATCCATCGAAGATGTTGTAATATTTTTGAGAGAAACCTGCAGTCACAAACAACAAACAATCTTTAGGTCGACAACTTGCACTTTTCAAGTTGAATCACACTCGACATATACTATCAAGCAAGCTTGAAGAGTTGGATGCACAATATCCAGGAATTATGTGGAAAACTTTCGGCTTCTGGTGCAGAGTTGGAATATTTTTGAGCAATCTTGCTCAATCTTCATATGTGTTCCAAGTGCAGAAGTGCAGAAGTGCACAAACACTATAGAAAAGTTTCCTTTCCTGCCATGGATCTGATACCATGTAAAATCTAAGCACAACAGATCTATGAAACAAAGACAACAATTACTAGAGATGCATGCGGCAAATAATATTTCAAAACACTAATGTAAAAGGTTTGCAGTAGATCATGCATTATAGTTAAATCGGAATATTAATTACAATGTATAACAATGGCTACAATAAGGCAAGCAATTCGAATTCCAGAGAGGTCATTCGAATTGAATGCATGAGAGTGGCTTACTTGTCAGTTAACACCACTCAACACATTAGTTAACCACTTAACTAATATGAAATTGACTCTAACAGACTCTGAAACTGTCTAACTGAGTCTAACTGAATCGAGAACTCAACTGAATTCCCAAAAATAGGGGAGGGCGCCTTTTTGTATGCAGTTAACTGAATAGTAGGTGAAAATAACACCATATTAAGTCAACCAGTGTAGTAGGGCGCCTTCTAGTCTCCAGTTGGCTGAATGAACTAGTAAATGCTGCCATTTGGACTGAGTAGTGCGCTTTAGTTATGCAAATCACTCCTTGAATGATGGAGGAGGTCCAGTTAACTGATAATGATGGCCCAGTTGAATCCCCAAATGTAGGAGGAGGCTTAGTTTACTGAAATTGTGATCTATTGATGATGTAAGAACATGATAGAGTCAAAATACTTAGGAGAAGTGGCAAATTAAGCTGTGAATCTCAAATAAATGATGTGTGGTTGGAAAATTCTCCAACATTCAATGTTTCAAAACAGGATTTTGCAGGCAGTATGTGTTGGCTCACCTCTTCAGTAATTGTAGCAGTGATCATTGCTAATGCTTTCTTGTCTCTGGTCTACTAGATATCAAGTTCTTTCTCTGATGTTGGAGGTTTTGTATTAGAACTCAAGATTGTGGCTTCATATGCATGAATGGTTTTTCCTTCACATATGACGTCCCACAAGTCATTGTAGATGAACATATCTTTAATCTTCCTTGACCATTCTAGATAGGTTTCCTTTCCAGTAAGGGTTGCACCAACTATTGATTCGAGTGAGTGAATCTTCTGCAACTTTAAACAGAATTTGGGAGCAAAATATGGGAAGGTGCAGGTCTAAATTCCCGCTCCCTTATTTACAAATTGCTTCTTTCAAATTTTGCAATATTTAATTTTGCAGCTCTATCAATTTAATTATGCAGTGCTATCAATTTAATTCTACAACTATCAATTTAATTTTGCAGCGTTCTTACATTTGATTTTACAACTTAATGCTATTGCAATGCTATACACAAAAATTCAATTCACCCTAATCTCCAACTCAAATATTCATCAAAGTTGAAATATATAGACAAATTTTAATAATGAAATATGATACTGCTCTTGTGCAAAAAATAGTAGTTGTGGAGGAGGTCGTGGTCTCAAACTAGGTTGCAGCAGATCAATTTTGCAGCAGTACAATTTTCAATGCAATTTTGCAGTCCTTCATTGGCTGAAGTCGTAACTCCAAGGAAGGTTGAATGTTTTACTAGTCAACACCACGCTCATGGAGGTTGTAGTCTTCACAGATCAGAAGCCGCAACTTTGTATCTGTCATGCACTCTCGAGTAGTCTTCAATGGATGTAATGCACTGAGCAAAGATAGTCCCCATCTTCACAAATGATCTTCATGTCAATGTAGCAAGCTCCATGAGAGAGGCTCGCAGCTCAAATCTGCCTCTCTCAGCGTTTGTGCAGCAGTTCAAAAACTCAAGCAAAATGGCACAATACTTCAAAATTTGCAGCACACGGGATTCACCTCACACTCTCAGTCTCATCTTCATTTGGTGATATTCCTCGTAGAATTCCACAAACAGCTCCTTCAACGCATAGTTTCATGATAGGAGACAAAACTAAACAAGAGTTAGGGCCTTAAACAACAGACCGGGTTACAAGATTTTTGAACTGGTTAAGGAACCTTTTCCTACTTCTCATTGCTGTAAGAGCTTCAAACACAGGAGGTTCACCTCAGGCTCTATGGTATTTTCTTGGGGTTAAGGGCATACGCCAAGATAAGGGGAAAGAAATGACTCAAATTCGGTCCCTGGTATGTTCGCCAATTTATGTTGATGCCCAAAATGATTCAAGCTAAAACAATGACAACACACTCTCGAAGGCCTAGTCAAAGGGAAAATGGGTATGGAAACTTGAGTATCGTTTAAATACCTCCGTGAAAATTAAACATGCAAAAGTTAGTCGTAATAGAATATATACATGAATACATAGAAAGAAACTATGTTATTAAAGTAGTGTTCGCAAAGAAACTGAAAGTTCTAATTGCTAAACAAAACAAACTGATTGTAAATGTTTACTAAAATATTTATGTGTGAAAGTACTACAATAGATGAGTTTTAGTTCATCGAATAAGTTTGTTAAATTGCAGAGTGTAAGTGTTTATCCTATATACAGTGTAGATTTCATAACATAACCCTAAACATATGTGATATTATTCATTAGCTGCATGTTGTTGAGTTTTATAGCTCATATGGTCTTCTACTAGCTTTGTGTCTAGGCTTGTGGAAGTGACCATAAAGTGGCTTTCCTAGACATTAACTTTATTTTGTAAAGTTAAAGTGACTTTTGTTTTATTATGAGAGAAAATGACATTAAGGTGTGAAAAAGTGAATTTAGTCACAACCATTGATCTTGAGAAGTCAAGATCTAATCTTGACCATCCATTTTGGAAGCTGAAGGGTAAGAGTCATTTCTTATTAATAAATGGGTAAAGGGGGATCTAGGGGGATGAATTGGACACAAGAAGAGAGAGGGTTGGGAGTTGAAGAAAAGGAGAAGAGAGTAGTTGAAAGAGAAGAGGGGGCACATTTCCCAAGGAGAGTGGGCACAAATCCTAATGCATTGCAACATTAATGATTGGGTCTTATTGAGCATTCACTGCTTAATCCGTACTGTTGCTTCTTGGCAAGGATTTTGAGGAGTTCCATATAGCTGAGTAGAGGAACAAAATTCGAGGAGGTTCACAACAAAACAATGGCATGAAAATTAAGGTTGTATAGCTAAGGTGTGGCACAACTTTTGAGGTGTTGAATTGCATGAGTTTTTGGACTAAAAAATCGAGGAGTTGACTATTGGAGGCTGTCCGTATAGGATGGGCATGAATTTTGAGGTGGATTGTGCACTAATTTCCAGGAAAGTGAAAATTTTAAAATGTTGTTATTTCTTTGCTGTAATGCTCATAAATTTCTGTGGGCTCATAATAAATAAAAATCTCTCTTGAACTGGTTTTCCCTTCGTGGTTTTTTCAGGGGCATTGCCCAAAAATATCTGTGTTCATTTTTTGTTGTGTGGTGTTAGTGAAATTTTTGTGTTTCAATTTACAAGTTGAAATTAGAAGCCATATTAAATTATGTGCATTTAATTTGAGAAGAAACTTGTTGAGTACTGAAACCATATTTGAAATTTGAGAAATTCGAACACAAGCATATTGACAAGATAAAAGAATTTTAGCTTATCAACCTATGTTATATTATTGTAGTAAGCCATATTAGTTCCAAAAATTAGTTTTTTCCTTAAAATAAAATTAGAATCTCAATCATTTGCTTCATGAAAAAGTTCCATCAATGAAATATACGAGCGTAATGTTAAAAATTTAAATGCTATTTCAATAAGTAAGTAATATATACGGATTTATCAAGGCGCGAAATAGAGAAATGAAAAAAATAGAAGTCAATTTACAGAAATAACTCAAAATCTCAGAAAAAAGATGCATGTATGCCCAATCAAAAATTTTATTGAATAAAGTTTTCCAGTCCTTCAATACATAACACCCTTGGAATCGGTTTGGACCCCTAAGGACAGGAGGTTTTTGAGACCCCATGCTACTCTCAACATACCACAGATTAGCCGGGTGAAACCCAAGACAACGTGAATATGCTCACGCTCGGATTGTCTTGAAATAACCTCCAATAGAAAGACGCTCTACTTTCACCTTTGTGGATGGACCTGGACGTAGTATTACCTGCTCCTTTAACTTTGATGTTTCATTCTTCCACACAACTTCATATTTAAAACTAGCCCCAAAGGTAGCCAAAACGCTTCAGCTTCCCTAAGAATCTCGAGCATTGCAAAAAATCTCTACTTCTAGGTTAACCAACATGCACATGATAATATTTCGAAATAGATTTATGTGTGGACATGGGAAGTGGTCAAAATTGCAGCTAAACAATGTTGACAAAACTTTTAAGTTGTTTGTATATATTAACATTTCACTCTTTTGTTAACCCTTTAGTGACGAGGTATCCCGAGTCCATGTTCTTATTGTTGTTGAAAATTGTACCTCCAACATTTGATGTCTACATTGTACTCATATTGCAATAGGGTCAATGTTGACAAAACTTTTAAGTTGTTTGTATATATTAACATTTCACTCTTTTGTTAACCCTTTAGTGACGAGGTATCCCGGGTCCATGTTCTTATTGTTGTTGAAAATTGTACCTCCAACATTTGATGTCTACATTGTACTCATATTGCAATAGGGTCAATATCTTATGTGGAAGGTATCCCATCATGTTGCGCCACACCATCTTCAACAAATGTCCATAATATAGTTGTTCCAGAGCTTAAGTATGGTTGTCCAGGTTCTTATATGGCCTTTTAAGTGACTGTGGCATAATATTCTTTCTTGAATCTCTCAAAAATTGAAAGTATTCAACATATTTAGATGAATCTTCTCTGCAAATTTGTTGGGTGTCACCATTTTTCTCATTGAAATAATAGTCAACATCTCCTCTCCATGAAGTGTGTTAATGAAAATGACATGGCGCAGTGGTGTGCAATAAATAAATTCTTGACAACCATACAAACACTTTATGAAGTCAACCAAGGAAGTTATGTGCAATATCTCTTTGGCAATCACAATTGTTTTTTGCAAATTGATTGGAATCACACAAGAACCCAATATCTCTAGTCTTTCCCTATGAATTTGTGGCATGTATGTGCCACTTTTCCAATGTCGCGCTTGTCACAGTGGGTAGACTGCACACCCTGCTATTCATGTTGTCTCTGGCAGTCAATTTTTCTAATGCAGGTTCTAACTACTCATGCAATGCTGCCAACGTATACACTTGTCTGAGGGATTCCGCCTTGGACAACGATTTTTAGTTTGTTATTATTATTTTCCTCTTTTGTCCAATCGTCCCACTAGATCTATTATAGTCATGCACGCTATATTTCTACAACTTGTTATTACATACCCAATGAATTCTAGAGAGTATCATGATGGTTTTCATCCTATGCAAATCCATTGAAAGGAAATTCCAATGCCGTTCTTCCCACAACATCGGGAATTGGAATCCTTGCAAACAACTGTCCATTCATACACTCTGGTAGTTCGAATGACTTCAACCACACCACCCTCCAATGATGAGTTTGAACTGTCATTCTTCATTGGAGGATATGATCACTAGGATATTGGTTACAGAGGAAAATATTTGAAGATCCAATTGACTTTCAGTCGACTTGATTTGGTTATTAGCAATGGATCTGTACCTTCTTTTGTGATGCTTGCATAGGGATATTCTAAACCAATTTTTTTTGTATAAGCCCATGATCCTCCTCGATGGATAGCTTGGATTGAGCTCTAAGCTTGTGTCAACCATACTCCGAACTTGTCCAAATGATATGTTCAATATAAGGCCAACTATCCCGAGTGCCCCATTGAGGGAAAATTGTCACAAGGGTGAGTAGTCTTCCCTTTTTTAGTCCTTATAGGTTACAACAAGGAAACAATGTGTAAATGCGAGTTAGTGTTCCATACATCAAATGGAAAAGCAAGATTCAAACAAAGAAACAAAAGTTAAAATGGACAAGTGCTATGCAAAAAGAAAGAGATAGAGTGTGTTAAACAAATGATATTTTCCCAATGGTAAAGCTTGTTACAATGATGTCACCTAGGAGGTGAAGGCTCCAATGGAAGCCAACATTATCCCTTGGGGAGGGTCCCTTTTTTTCCACAAAAATGATTTATAAAAAACTCATAACAATGGAGAAAAACTATTGCTTCTTAGAGGAAGAAAGCAAGGGAGATTTGCATGCCAACTAGTGGTAAGAAATGGGTTGAAAGATGGGATCTCATACCAATTCTTGCAGCATAAATTTGCTCTATATTTGTCTCTATTGAATGTATTCCCATAGCTTCCTTTTATAGGCCAGTGGAGGTCTTGAAACATCTATATCCAAATGTGAATGCTCTTGCTCATGAAGTGGTTTTCCAAGTACATGAAGGGGACTATTGAATACTCCCAAGCATGTGAGGAGTCCAATTTGAATTTTGGAGCCAAGGGTGATGTTATGAGCCTTGAATATGCCACAGAAGGTAGGTGGTCCCACCGCTGGTACAATCACGTGAATTTTGAAGGAAAATTCATGTGGATCCATCCGGGTTGCTGAACAAAAAGTCATGTTATGAGTGTGGGTTCCTGATGCAAAGGTCGCGTGGTTTTCCATAATGATTGAGTTATCATTTCAAGGTTCAATTTCCAATTGGCATATGATGAGGATGTGTTTGATGAGATGAATGATGTATGTTTAAGATGTTCTCCTGAAATATTAGCCCAAATGTCGCATGTGTGCAAAATTTAGGCATTAACATGCCCCATCAAATACAAGCTATCTCTTTACTTTTCGGGTTTCTTGACCAATCACCACATGAAACAAGAGTACACAAAAGTCATGGGTAGTGTAAAACCCCATCGAACGTATCCATTGAGGACAATGTTTGTTGGTTGAGATGATATATCCCAATTCAGCTAGGTCAAAAATTTGTGGAGTAAATTTTAAAACTACTTAGACAATCTATGATAGCGAGAATAAATGTTGGTCCCAAAAGTCCCCGTACTATATCCTGACCGTGGAATCATTATTCAACATTCTAAATTCCTCCTATCACAAGAGGGAAAACATAGAGAGCATGCAACCTTAGCTCTCTTCCACATTGGTGTATACGTTGTGCACTTGATATCTAATGGCATTGTGGTCTGAATCTCGAGATTGTGTCTCCTGAACGCAAAATATATAACACCTTATACATTCAAGATTGCAAAGGCTATTCCAATAATGGATTTCAACTTGACTGGGTCGTAATATGCATCCATTGTCTTGGGCATTCTTACACACAATTATTGTTATTAGATTGGATTGACAAGTTGGGTTGTAGACTGTTTCAAAAAATGGCTTCATGATCATAATGCCGACGATGATGAAAGTTGTACCAGTGCCTCCTGATAGATATATGTCGAAAGGTAATGCTATCTTGCATTGCGGTTGTTGTAACCCTCGCACTGCTCTGCGAACCCTGCTAGGGTTCCATCGTTCGCTTCCCCCCTGTGGCTTGGGGATGGATCCACCTCTGGATCCTAGCCCGGAGGACCACAAGAGACTTTTGGATGCGGCCTTCAGGGCGTTGGTGGCCTCTACACCCCCCCCTCCTCCTTCTGCGTCTTATTCTGGAGATGGTTTCATCAAGCGAACGGATGCTCCCAAGATTCAGATCATGTTGGCCGCTTCAAGGCTGAAGGCCCTAGCTCTGAGTGAAAGAGGTTTGATTGGTTAGTTAACCAGGATTCAACACTACTTCTGTGGCAAAGGCTTCTTCACTTTTTTGTTTGAATTTAAAGAAGATAGAGATCTCATCTTTCGAAGCGGACCTTACTTCATGGGCCCCAGGGGGCTTTACCTCAATCACTAGATCTTATCTTTTGATCCAGAAAAGGATGTGCCTTCCGTTGTCCCTGTTTCGGTCTGCCTGCCTCATCTTCCTTTGCACTGTTGGAATGATGAATCCCTCCAGGAAATCGGGAACTCCTTTGGGAAGTATATTAACAAAGCTGAACCAAAAGGCCCTCTATTCTCCTGTGCAAGAATCTGCGTGGAGGTGGATCTGGAGAAGGGTCTACCGGAGATAGTAATCCTATGCATGGATGGATTGGAATATGCTCAGAAAATTGACTATGAACAATTGCCATTCAAATGTAAAAAGTGCCACGAGTACGACCATTATGTTAAAAAATGCCCAAAAACAACAAAAGAGACCTCGGAGAAAATGCAAGAAGAAGAATGGCAACAAGTAAAAAAAGGAAAGAGAATGCCTGCTCAAAACCTTGATCCAAAAAAGAAGCAACATGCAATAGAAACAGAGCAAGTCCTGATCGAAAATATAATCCCAACAAGCAACCAGTTTGCAACCCTGAACATCGAAGAAGGCGAGATCACTAAACCTGAAATACCCTTAGCTGAAGCGGGTCCTGAGCAAAATGACACCTTAATCTCCAGTATTATCTCCCCCTCTTTCGAAGCAAAAAAAATTGATCCTGCGTGGGAGGGCTCCCCACCGCCTGGAAGCTCATGGGATGAAATGGTTAAGCAAAGCACGGTATCCTCCTTCCCTGTCTCTCTTGAATCTTCTTCAAAAGGGTCTCAAGAACATCTTGAACCAGGTCCTCCCCCAAATACAAGAGGCAAAAAATCCCAAAGATACCACTGTGAGCAAGAAGCAGAAAGAGAAATGGAGCTAGGAAGACAATGAAGCATAGAGGAAACAAAGTTGCTACAATCCTCCAAAAACTCAGGCAAACCAGAAGGTAGGGCTCAGGTAGGCCCACAACTGGGGAAGAAGTAATGAAGCTTGTCTCTTGGAACTGTAGGGGACTGGGCAGACCTAACAAAGTTAAAGCAATGAAAGATATTGTCAAATATGAAGACCGGATATCCTATTGATTCAAGAGACAAAAATGAGTGATGTGGAGGTTATGGCGCTCTCACATCTCTTCTGGAAAGACTGCCATGGTAACACAATTAGCTCCAGAGGAGCATCTGGGGGTATCACGACTCTCTTTTCAAGTAAGTACTCCATCAAAGTCGTTAAGGAATGTCAGCATTGGATTCTAAATGAATTCTACAGTAAGGATGACCCTAATATATATTATGTTTGTAATGTTTATGGGCCTACTCATTACAAGGATAACCAAACCCTTTGGAATAATCTCTCCTCCCTGAAAGAAGTTGTTAAAGACAAGGATCTCATCCTTGCTGGTGATTTTAACACTACAAAATATCAAGCTGAGAAGCGCAGTGGCTCTAGATTTAGAGACCCCTTTGGGGAAAATCTAGAAGACCTGATCTCATATCTAGACTTGATGGATCCGCCATTAAAGAATGGCAAGTTCACGTGGAGCAATAGATGGGTTGGAGTGGGCCAAATTGTTTCCAAGCTTGATCGCTTCCTTGTTAGCTCCTCTTTTTTGCAAAAAAACCTCATCCCTTCCTCCTTTGCGGTACCTTCAGCAGTCTATAACCATAAACCTATCTCTCTATCTCTTTCCCCACCTGTCAACCTTGGTCCCATCCCATTCCGTTTTAATCCTTCCTGGTTACATGATGAGAAAGCCCTGATCTTAATAAACTCGGCTTGGAACTACCCTTGTTTTGGGTCTCCTAGCTATATTTGGGAGAGAAAACTTAGAAACGCTCGATATGCATTAAAGAGCTGGGAAAAAATGGATTTCAAAAGCCCTGGCCATATGAAAAATCAATTACAAATTGATCTTGCAGCATTGCAATATGAAATGGAAAGAGTTGAAATCACTCCAACCCTCATTTTTCATGAGCAAGAGCTGAACATAAAAATTCTTAGTGCAGCTAGAAAGGAGGAAGAGGATTGGAGAATTAAGTCTAGACAACTATGGCTAAAAGAGGGGGACAGTAACACGGTTTACTTCCACAAGCAAACCAAAGCAAGGCTCAGCTACAATATGATTAAGGAACTCAGAGATATAGATGGCTCTAGAATTCTTGATCAGGAAGAAATCAAAGCCCACATTTTTCAACACTTCCAAGAGCTCTATTTGGACAAAAACGAGGTTGATCCCTTGGACCAGGCAGATCTCCTTTCAGATATCTCGTCTCTCATTTCTGACAGCGAAAACAGAGAGCTCTCTAAACCAATTATGGAGTTTTAAATTAATGAAGCCATTTGGTCCCTGCATGCTGATAAAGCTCCAGGACCGGATGGATTTACTATAAATTTTTATAGAGCTGTGTGGGACATTATCAAGGAAGACTTGAAGAAAATGATGAAATTTACGAGGAAAAAGGATAAGATTGGGGGGGCCACAAATTCCTCATTCCTAGCCTTGATTCCTAAAGATAAGAATCCTTTATCTGTCGACAACTTCAGGCCTATCTCGCTTTGCAACACCTCCTATAAAATTATTGCAAAAATCCTAGCCACCAGAATGAAGAAATTTATGGGTCATCTAATCTCAGAATCGCAAGGAGGCTTCATTGCAGGGATACAAATACTTGACAATATCATTATTGTCCAGGAATCCATCCACTCCATCCTGGAGCGCAAGCAGCAAGGAATGGCGATTAAACTTGACATGGCAAATGCTTTTGATAGAGTTAATCACTTCTTCCTTTTGAAATTATGTCAAAGTTTGGATTCTCTAAAAGATTTTCCAGGTGGATTAAGGCCTGCATTAGAAGTCCATGGATTTCCCCCATGGTCAATGGAAGACCAACTAATTTCTTCCAAGCCTCTTGGGGAATCCATTAGGGCTGCCCCCTCTCCCCTTATCTCTACATTTTGGTTGCTGACACTTTGAGTCGAAGGATTCAACGCCTTAAGGATAATGACGATTTAAAAGGTTTGAAAATTGCCAGAGGGGTCCGTGCTGCAAATAATGCCCAATTTGCTGACGACACCATCCCGCTAGGGGGAGCGTCCACTATCATTGCTGAACGATTTAAAAGAGTCCTAACAACCTTTCTTAATGCCTCAGACGACAAAGTAAATGCATCCAAATGTAAGGTGTATGGGTGGAATTTCCCTCCCGGTGTCATGGCTAGGATCTCAAGAATTCTTGGGTTTGAAGGAATCACAACCTAGAACTCCTTCAATTACCTGGGCATACCCATCTTTAAAGGGAAAAAAAAAAGACAGACTCACAAGGACTGATTGAAAAAATAAAAAATAAAATAACCTCTTGGGGCTTCAAATGGCTAAACCCAGCTGGGAAACTTACCCTGATAAAGTCCATTTTGTCTGCCTATCCGATCTACGTCTCCTCAATTTCCTTAGCTCCAAGTCAAATCATACAGGAAATCAAAAGAGAAATTCACAAATTCCTCTGGCAGGGTGCCAAGGCAAGTAATACCAGGAAGTTTCATCTGATAAATTGGGACACGGTTTGCAGTCCGAAGAACTGTGGTGGAGCATGAGTAAAGGACCCTATCATTATGAATCTTTCTCTTGGAGCAAAAATCTTATGGAGAATTTCTACGGACAAAGTTTCTTGGTGGAAAAAAGCTCTACAGAAAAAATACATGATGGGAACTAGAAGTCGCTGTATTGAAGACCTAAACATGGAAAAAAGAGGGACTCCTATCTGGGATCTTTGCAAGAAGGTGGCCTTCATCATCCAGGAAAAAATCCATTGGATTGCAGGAAATGGAAAACATATCAAGTTCTGGCATGACAAACTTGGGCTAAATTCCTCTACTAATTTCCGACATGAGTTAAGAAATCTCAAGGATTGGTTTGAACTCAATAACATCCACACTCTATTTGACATATCCATGTGGATCACTAGCGGCAGATGGGCCGGGTGGAAGAATCTGGATCTTCTTGATCATCTGCAATCGGATTACAGAGCCTTACTTTCTTTATTGCACGAGCAGAGTCCCACCAATAGATATCTCAAAGACAGAAGGGGCTGGGGAAGGTCAGGCTCTTATACGGTAAAGGAAGGATATCATCATGTCTTCAATAACAAGGTCGGAAGCAATAAAGATACCAAATGGGCCAAGATTTGGTGTAAATATGGTTTGCCTAAGGTGAATGTTTTCTTCTGGGTCCTCGCTCACCGAAAAACATTAACCGCTGAGAATTTGAGAAAGCGTGGGATTGAAGGACCCCTTTGTTGCACACTTTGCAAGGAATCAGAAGAATCCCTGGAGCATATCTTCCTTGAATGCAAGTTCTCCCTGGAGGTCTGGAGTTACGCCTTTAAAAGTCTGAACATCAACATTGTGATGCCAACAAACTGGAATGATTTATTTAAGTGCTGGAAGGATTTTTATCAAGGCTCCCTTACCAAGAAACCGGATTTTACTAGAGCCTAGGAAGCTCTTCCTAGGTTCATTTGTTGGAAAATATGGATGACAAGAAACAAAGAAATTTTTGAAGGAACTCCCTCGAGCTCTAGCAGGGTCTACTCCTCAGCTAAGGCCCTTTGGATAGAAGCTTTATCTTCGCGAGGAATTCTAAGCATCCAGCAGGAGCCTCTGACCGTTGAAGAAAGAAATTGGATGGCAGACTTTATCGTGCCACCCCCCTCCCTATTTTGGATAAATCCCCCCAAAAAGCCGAGACCCTTGGCCTGGCAGTTGCGAATGAACAAAGTTGATTTCCCGAATTGGTGGACTAAGTTGGGCTACAACTCTCTATTCTTCGACGGTTCCTTGAAAGGCAATCCAGGGATGGCAGGTGTAGGGGGAGTAATTTTTGACTCCAAGGGGAACAAACAGAGAGATTTTGCTTGGGGCATTGGGAGAAAGACCAACAATGGAGTGGAATGGCTCAGCCTCATCAAAGGTCTGGAGATCACTATAGACCTGGGAATAGAGAACTTGACGGTTATTGGGGATTCACTAATCGTCATTAGAGAAGCCGGAAACATCGTCACCAAAAGGAAGAACCCCTCCACTAAGATGCATCATCTCCTAATCAGCATCAACAAGGAATTTAAAGATGTAACCTATCTCCATACTCTGAGAGGTCTAAATGGGCAAGCAGACATCATGGCCAACAAAGGAGTTGGGCTCACCTATGGTTCCCTTGATTGTGACAGTGTCATATATGAAAACATATGGATTCCATAGCCTAAGGTCTCTCCACATAACTTGGTCTCTCCACAATCCAATAAGGGGACCTCACAATTTAACGGTTTCATACTATAGAACTCATGGAATTTCATTTTTTGGAACTCCAACCATGCATTTCGACGGCCACCTTGATCTACGCGGGATCTCCACTCAATTCAGCATTAATGAAAGCCGGTCTGATCACCAGTTGGCCGGCATGCGGAGTTTGGGGAATTTCTTAAGACGGGACGAGATGGCCTCATCTCGCATTCATCTCTGTGTTGTTTCATGCCGCCTGAATTTTTTCTCTGTCTGGAGTGGAGGTCATTGTGTGAGCATGGAGCACCACTTTAGTGGGCATCCGCAGGAAGGGGCTGACGTTTACTTGAAATGATTGAGATGCAGCAAGCCTATTAGGATCTCTCATGGCGCCTGCAGTTGGGCTATCCCGATGGTGGACGAAACAATGGGCGATTAGGTGGATAAAGAACATAACAAATTCCCTATGCTTGGCCCATGTCATATACAAGCCGAGTCTGGAAGACTTCAGGGGAACGAAGTGAGGCATGGTATCACAAATAATGAAGGGGAAATGATGAAACGCATACAGGAACTTTAGGTTCAAGTTCATCTGGTTCGAAATGAGAATCTGGAATTCAAAAGGGTTTTGACCTGTCTCTTCTCCCTAGCACAAGCAACACATTCAGAGGTTAAGCTTCAGAACAACAAGGTGGCTGAGAAGGGGGAACATCTGGAAGAGACTCTAGGTCTCCGTTATTCCCACAAAACTCTGAAAACTGATGCTACGAGCAATGAAATGGCAGACCTCGACAGTAAGATGGACAAGCTGAAACGGTTCATGGTTCACGCTGGAAATTACGTTGACCTCAGCTCTGATAAGATTTGGACAGTTGAATCTGAAGGCGCAGTCATGGACACCAGTCTCCATTAGCAGTTCGATGGTTGGCCCTTCTATATTTTGGTTTTGATATGCTGCTTCTACTGTTTTTATGCTTTTTTCACCGTTCTTCTGAAATTTACAGGATGGGAGCACTTCATATGCTTGGCAAACTTTTAGAAAGCTCCATTCTTTAGTTTTTTTGTATAAGGCAGCACTGTAGCTATGTTTTATTTCTATATTATCCTTCTCGGATAGTTTGTAAGGTGTTATAATGTTCATAGAACTGGAAGATATCACATCAGCTATAAGCTTGAAGAAGATGAACATGGAGTGATGGATGCCACCCTGTTATGGGAGCAATCTGTCCTCTTTGCTATGTAATTTCTGTTTTTTTTATATATAATCAAAGCTACTCAACCATTTCTGTAAAAAAAAAAAGATATATGTCGAAAGGTGGAAATCTATGCACCCAACCTTTTCACCAAAGAAGCTTAAGCAAACTCCACATATTGGTTGTATCGTTTCCCTAACACATACTTGTGTAATATTTGTTGTGAAACTGATTAGGGAGGTTTCAGTATATTGATATTATCATTAGAGCAGTCATTTTCTACTTACATGGAATTATCTATCTTCACATGGTATCATGGCTCTTTTGTCAAGAGATTTTTTGCAAAAGTGGACTTTCTTAAAGCATACTCAACCAATGTCCATTAAAGGAAACATTGGCACTATAATCATGGGCTTTTGACAAAAAAATTGTAAACATAATTGAATATGTTGGAAATTAGACTAATGGGGTTGCCCAAAGTTTATTGTGTTTGCAGATGAAAATAACAATTGGATCCTAGTTAAATTAATTCCCAACTAAATGGAATTTGATGAATGAGTTGGGATTGACTTGACAAGTTAAAGTGGTCCAAAGTGGTGTAAGGGGTGGAAAGGTAATGTACATTACGAAATTGGAAATGGGTACAAGGTTAAATTGGGCACGAATACATGGTTGAGAGTTGACAAAAAAATGGCTAAAGGGGAGAGTGGACTTCATGCATTATGATGTTGTGAAATTTCACAATCATCCTGATGTTGGGGATCAACATGTAACAAACAAACAAACAAAAATGTAGGACATGTGGATATGGGTATCTCTAGAAATAATGAGTATATTAAGATATGAAAATGTAACCATGAAATAGGGATAAGTACTTGTATCCATCCCCCAAAAATGGTTGGGAGTGGATAGAATAGGGACAATGTCCCACGATGGGAAAAGCAGAGGGATTGGAAAGAGGGACTAGGAAACCGATAACATAAAGCGTTAACAGTTCAACATAACCAAGATAATCATTAAGAACCATACAACAATTATGCTTTCTCAAAGTCATGTACTCCCATGTATATCATAGCTAACATCGTCATGCTATATATTGATCGACTAAGCAAAATGAAGAGGGAGCATAGTTGGATTGTAGTTTTGAAAAGACGTCAAACTCCAAAGAAACTGATTGGGAAATTACATAAAGAAACGAAAAAAATAAATAGATAAGCAAATGAATTTAATAAACCA
The DNA here is from genome assembly GCA_027924585.1 of Larix kaempferi. Classification (NCBI taxonomy): domain Eukaryota; kingdom Viridiplantae; phylum Streptophyta; class Pinopsida; order Pinales; family Pinaceae; genus Larix; species Larix kaempferi. The sequence continues at coordinate 45,514,398 of BSBM01000232.1, read as the reverse complement.
TGACATAAGCAAGACTAAATCCCAAATGACACAACTAAATTCAAATGCAAAAAAAGAAGAAGCAAGTATACTATTTTTTCTTATTTTTTTGTATTATGTATTATGTATTTTTTTATATGCATTAGTTAGAACTAAGAGGGATATTAACAATAATAGGGTTCATGACCGAGCCATTTATAGAATGGGAAAACAATCTCTCTTGGCGGTCCTTCAAATGGTATGTGTTATTTCCAAGGTATTGCACGATGGTGAAATGGCCAAGCCATAAATTTTGGAACTTGGTGTGCTTACCCTTGTCTTCGTGAGCAAAGTCCCATAATATCACTCTTTGATCGATGTGATAAGTCATGGATTTTTACTTCTTGTCATGACTTTTCTTAATGATGTTTTGTCTCTTTTTCATATTCTCAAGCGTGAATTATCGTTTCTCTTCAAGGACTAGGACGACGTTAAATCAATGGACGATAGGGATACTGTCTAACTCCTAGATCTGAAAAGCTAAGTGATAGGTTTTGATTTCAAGTTCAGCTAGCATGATAGCTTATTTCCCATATACAAGCATGAAAGGGGTTTTTCCATGGATAGACTCTTGGTAGTGGTTTAGTCAGCCCATAAGGCATGGATCAAATGCAAATGCCACTCTCTTAGATTTTCCCCAATCATTCATTTAATGATTTTAATCAGCTTTTTATTAGTCGATTTGGGTATCCATTCCCTTGGGGATAACAGGGAAAAGACATGGAACAAATGATGTTATACTGCTGACACATGCCTAAATCCTGTTTGGACATGAAAGCGCCTCCATTGTCACTAATTGAGCGACAATTCAAAATGGGAAAATATATTCTTTTGGTGAAAAGCTACCAAGTCTTGCTCTATTTTCACATTTTTCAAGGGGACAACTTTGTCCTGTAGAGTGAAATAATTGGTCGGGGTTAGGGTAAATATGTGTCTGATAGATGAATGTTGGGAGATAGGACCAATAAAATCTAAGCCCCACTTCAGTAAGGGAACAAGGCCAATCCTTGTATGAATGGGTGAGGTAGTGAGTTTTTAGTGACTCGTGGTGCATTAACAACAGTCACAATTTCTTACAAATTCAAACACATCGTGGAAGATAGTTGGTTAATAGAACCCATAGCGCATGATCTTGTGGGAAGTTGCCTTAGCAACAAAATGTCCACCTGAGTGAAACTAGAGATGGGATCTATCATGGAACTCACAAAGGATGGATCGGGATTGGTCTTCACCAAGGCATTGAAGCAACCTACCATTGGCATGTCGACGTAAAATACAATTATTGAGCATTACATATTTCACGCATTCGAGCCTCAATTTTATTCTCTCGTTAGGATTCAAATGTGGAGGGAATTTTTGCGTGTCAAGGTAAAGCATGATATACTCATACCAAGAATGAGTATCCACATCATAATTCATGTAAGCATATTCAATCACAAACTATGAAAATAGGGACTTGTAATCCTCCTAAATATCAAGGCAGTCAAGCTTAGGATGCTCAGCTAGAAGAAGGGCTAGGTCTCTACCCTTGAAAGTCTTGGAAATGGAAAACTCAAGATCGAACTCCTGGATTTTGGGCTAGCCAATTGGATAAATTTCCCTGTAGGTAGGTCTGAGACAACATATATTTCACAATACGAAGAGGTACCTTTACGATTGTATGCCTTCCGAGTACGTAATGGAAAACTTTTTGAGGGGAACGATTAAGGCCAACGTATGCTTTGAAATCAATGGAAACTTGGCCTTAGCCTTGGACAAGCTTTGAATCATGAATGCTACAGGTTTCTCGTGATTGTTAGAGTCAAGCTGAATCAATATGGCCAAAATATCCTGTTCGGTAGCATTGGTATAAATATGAAAATCTTGGTCGAAATCAAGCTTAGCAAGGATGGTAGAAAAAATGGTGCTTTTGATGGCTTGAAAGGTGGTTTGTGCTTCATTATTCCAATCAAATGCTACATATTTGTGTAAAAACATATGGATAAGCTTGATGATTTGGGAAAAATTAGGCACAAACCAACACACAAAATTGATCTTTCCCATGACGGCTTGGACAAATTTCTTTGAAATAGGAGGGGGGAGGTTTTGAATAGCAGAGATTCTCTTGGGGTCAATCCTCATTCCTTGCTTCAAGACAATATGTCCTAGCAATTTCCCTTTGGTAGCATCGAAAATTGACTTGTTGGGTTTTAGGGAAATGACAAATTTTATACATCCATGGAAAACCTGTTGGAGATGATAAAAATGGTCCTCTCTCTTCTTCAAATGGACTATCAAGTCATCTAAGAATATTTCAATAATAACTCTCATCAGGTCATCAAAAGTAATGTGCATCGCCCATTGAAAGGCAGCACCGAAGTTTATGAGTATGAAAGGCATGGGATGATAGGAAACTGTTTCCCATCTCGTGTTGAAGGTGGTTTTGAATTGGTCCTTGGGATTGATTCTAATCTGATTGTAACATGAAAATCCATCTAAGAATGACATCATATCAAAGCCTACAACTTGATGTAGGATAACATCCATGAAAGGTAGGAGAAAATTGTCGTTGATAATAACCTTGTTTAGGTCCTTAAAGTCTACACAAACCTGAATGTCACAATTCTTTTTCTGAACTTGAACTAGTTTGGAAACCCATTTAGAATAGCATACAGGGAAAATTATGCTAGCATCTTATCAAGCTCCTTCTTATGATGGCATCAATCTTAGGGTTTACTTGCTTTTGTATCTTCCATATGAGTGTAGCTCCTTCATCTAAAGGGATGGAATGCATGATAATTCTAGGACCAAATCCTATTAGGTATTGGTCTGACCAGACAAAGATATCTTTAAACTCATGAAAAAGGGCCAAAAAATTCTATCTCGCTTCCTTAGTGTGTTAGATCCCATGCATAATAATTTTGGCTCTTATTCAGAGCCAACATTGACATGAGTGGTGGGGAAAATCTTGTACTTAGGAGGATCAGGGTTTGGGCTTGGAATTTTGGGAACGTCATTGGATGAAAACATGCTCTCAAGAGGTACTAGTACTTTGGGATAGATGTTGCTTTTGAGGTTAATTGTCCTAGGGGTTGGAGGCATTTCTTCTCCCTCATGACCAACTGTGAAACAAAAAATGTCCTCAGCATCTTCAAAAACTTGCCATGATTCATCATTATTAGGCACATAGGAATGGTATAAGAAGATAATGTCACAACTAGGCTTTTCATTTTAATGTTGTTGGGAAGGACTAGAAGCAAACACAACTAGTTTATCAACTGCCATATTTAGCTCACGACATATGTGAATAAGGTTAAATGAGAGGAATTTCTCAATAAGGTGGTCAATGACTGGCACATACCTTCTAAAAACCTTTTTGGTTGGCCTATAAACCTTCTTGATCATAATAATGACCAATTCAAAATATCTAAACACTTGCAAATGTTGTCATCCTATCTCTAAGACTTTTTGGAGACCTAAGGAAAGAGCTTTGAATTTGGCGATACTATTCATGCATTGGAATTTCAACCGAAAGGAAAACTGATAAGGCTAACTGGAAGGTGAAAATAAAATGTTACCAACACCGTTGTCTTCTCTAGAGGATGCTCCCTCAAATTGCATGTGCCGGATTTGATCGTCTTTGATTTCAAGCTGGGCATATGGTTCTTGTTCCTCGTCTGTAAAAACATAGTAGGTGTAGATACCAATTTTGATATAATCAACTTCCAAACCATGAACATTCTCAATGTATGGCACGGTCTAAGGTTCCATCATGATGATACTATTTTTTCTATCATGAGGGACGATAAGATGAGATCCATCAAGGCTTAGGTCACCCCCAGATAGATGCTGCCACTCTCATCCTAGGATTATTGAAAAATTACCTACCTCAATATCGACTAATAGGAAATCAAATGTGGTTTTGACCTTAGGACAAGAGCACATGGTTAGGGTGAGTTCTTTAATTTGGTTGATGGCGGGTTGGATATTCTTGTTAAATGCCATCATGTTCCTAGCTTCACTAGTGCAAGTTAATCCAAACTGCTCCATGATCACTTCGTACATGATATTTGGACATAAACCCTCCTCGATAAGGCATGAGTGAGAAATCCTACCCATAAATATCATTGAGACGTAAAATGGTGGGTACTTAGATTCTGGTCTAGCCATTTACATTGCATTGACCTCTTTTTCCACAAACTGATCATCAAGATCGACTGTATCAGTATAGTATTATGTTTTCATTCTAGAAGAGGTCATGGAGGCATTAGGCATGGCTAGACTAAGAGCCGAATCTATGCACCACAGAGTAGCATCAACATCGACCTCATACTGAAATATTCCCAACTTCTTAAGGACCTTTTGGGGCTTATTGGGGATTGCAACTGGATTGTAGTGGCTGAACATGCTTCCTATCATTGTGGAACCAACAACATTAGTGCTATTACCAAATCCAATGCTACTAGGAGAATCCATGTTGATGGGAGACAGAATTAAACAAGGGTCAAGGCCTCATACAATAGACTGGGTTGCAATATTTTTAAACCGGTCAAGGAACCTTCTCCTACTTCTGATGGCTATAAATTGTCGAAATTTAGGAGGTTCACCTTAGATTCTATGGGATTTTCTTAGGGTTAAGGAAATGCACCAAGATAAAGAGAAACGAATGACTCAAATTTGGTCCCTAGTATGGTTGCCAATTTATGTTGATGCCTGAAATGGTTCAAGCAAAAACGGCGAGGAAACTCCCTTGAAGGGTTGGTCAAGGGGAAAATGGGGATGGAAACCCGGGTGTCGTTTAAATCCCTTTGTGCAAATTAAACATGGAAATGTTATTCGTAATAGCATATATACCTGAATAAACATAAAGAAACTATATTAATAAAGTAATGTGAATAAACAACTAATTTAAAAGCGCAAATTGCTAAACAAAACAAAGTGATTGTAAATGTTCGTTAAAATATTTATGCATGAAAGCATTGTAGTAGATGAGCATTAATTCATCGGATAATATTGTTAAATCGTAGAGTGTAAGTGTTTATCCTATATACAGTGTAGATTGTATAACATTACACTAAACATATTGTTAATGTGATATTGATCATTAGTTGCACGTATATTGACAAGATAAAAGCATTTTAGCTTATCAATCTATGTTATGTTATTGTAGTAAGTCAAATTAGTTCTGACAATTAGTTGACTTAAAAGAAAATCAAAATCTTAATCAGTTGCTTCATGAATGAATTTTGTCAGTGAAATATAAGAGCATTATGTTAAAAATTTAAATGCTATTGCAATAAGTAACTAATATATACAGATTTATCAAGGTACGATATAAAGAAACAAAAAAATAGGATATAATTTATAGAAATAACCCAAAATCTCAGAAGAAAGATGTAGGTATTCCCAATCAAAAATTTTATTGAATAAAGTTTGATAGTCCTTCAATACATAACAACCTTGCAACCGGTTTGGACCCCTGAGGACAAGAGGTTTTTGAGACCCTATGCTTCTCTCAACATACCATGGATTAGTTGGGTGAAACCCGAGACATCGCGAATATGCTCATGCTTAGATTGTCTTGAAGTAACCTTTGACAGAAAGATGCTCTACTTTCACCTCAATGGATGGACCTAGATGTAGTCTTACCTGCTCCTTTACCTTTGATGTCTCATCCTTTCACACAATTTCGTATTTAAAACCGAACCCATGGGTAGCCAAAATGATTTAGCTGCCGTGAGAATATCGAGCGTTGCAAAAATGATCTACTGCTAGGTTAACCAAAGGGCACATGATAATATTTCGAAATAGATTTATGTGCATACATGGGGAGCAGTCAAAAGTGCAGTTAAACAATGTTGACAAATCTTTGAAGTTATTTTATATATTAAGATTTCACTCTTTTGTTGACCCTTAAGGTACGAGGTATCCTAGGTCCATGTTCTTGTTGTTGTTGAATATTGTACTTTTACATTTGATGTTTGCATTGTACTCATATTACAACTAGGTCAATATTTTCCATGGAAGGTATCCCATCATGCTGCGCCAAGCCATCTTCAACATATGTCCATAATATAGATGTTCTAGAGATTCAGTATGGATGTCCAAGTTCTAATATGGTCTTTTAAGTGATTGTAGCACAATATTATTTCTTGAATCTCTCAAAAATTGAAATTATTCAACATATTTAGATGAATCTTCTCTGCAAATTTGTTGTGTGTCACCATTTTTCTCATTGAAATAATAGTCGACATCTTTGGTCCATGAATTATGCCGATGAAGATGACTTGGTGTAGTGGTGTGCAATAAATAAATTCTCAACAACCATACAAGAACTTTGTGAAGTCAATCGAGGAAATTATGTGCAATATCTCTTTAGCTATCACAATTCCTTTTTGCAAATTGATTGGCATCATATCGAAACCCTTTGTGTGTTGCTTTCATTCACACCAAGAATTCCATTTTTTGCTCCACGTACTGTCAAATATTTAAGAGTGAGGATTCCATACTTTGTTTGAGCCTCATTTCAAATTTTCCTTTATCAATCAATCTATCATATATGCAATGCATTTCTCTCATCTTCGATAAGATCTTATACCATCTACGGAACGACTGCAATAGACAATGCTAGTTTGGAACCATACTGAGTTCTCATTACCATGGGGAAAATGACGTCGAGAAGACTCATGGCATTTATAACAATATTTTTTGATGGTCTGATCTTTCCCTATGAATCCACGACGTGCCTCTACCACTTTTCCAATGTTGTGCTTGTCATGATGGTTGGACTGCACACCTCTCTATTCGTGCCATCTCTGGAAGTCAATTATTATACCACAAGTGCAATTTCTCCTTCCATGTTGCCAACGTCTACATTTGTCCAAGGGATTCCACCTTGGAAAACGTTTTTTAGTTTATTTTCTTTTTCTTTTTTCTTTTGTCTAATCGTTCTACGGGATCTCTTATAGTCCCATGTGTTACCTTTATACCACTTTTTATTGCATACTCAAAGGATTCTAGAGAATGCCATGATGGTTTTTATTTTATGCAGATCCATCGACAGGAAATTCCAATGGCATTCTTTTTGAAACATTGGGAACTAGAATCCTTGCAAACGACTGCCCATTCTTCATAGACTCTTGTAGTTCAAACGCCTTCAAGAACACCTCCATTCAATATTGAGTTTGAACTGCCATTCTTCATTGGAGGAATTGACTGTCAGGTTATCGATTATAGAGGCAAATATTTGAATATCTAAACAACTTTCAGTCAACTCAATTTGGTTATCAATGATGAATATGAATCTGCTTGTGTGATGCTTGTATAGAGAGATTCTAAACCACTATTCTTTGTATAATCCTGAGAGCCTCCTCGATGGCTAGCTTGGATTGATCTCTAATATAGTGTCAACCATACTTCGAACTCGTCCAAATGCTATGCTCAATATAAGGCCAACTTTCCCAAGTGCTCTGCCAAATACTGGCTAGCATTGTACTTTTCGGGTTTCTTGAGAAATCAGCACATGAAACAGGGGTATGCAAAATTCATTGGAAAAGTAATCCCCCCTCGAACACAACCACTAAAGAAAGGGTTTGTTGGTCCAGTTGATATATCCTCCTTTATCTAGGTCAAACATTTGCATAGAGTAAATTTGAAAACCGCTTAGACAATTGATGATAGCGAGAAGAAAATTTGGTCCCAAAAGTCCCTGTATTATATCATGACTATGGAATCAATATTCAACATTATAAATTCCTCCCATCACAAGAGGGAATTGTTAAATATACAACATTACGAGTCATTTTCCAAGCCAATCTTGTGCAGCCAGGATTGGGCCTCATGTGTTGAGGTAGGGAGCCTGATTTGGACTCAGGAACTTGGAGTAGATTCTTGAGTTGGACTCAAGAAGAACTAAGCCTTTAGTTGTAAAAGGTTATTCCTCATGTGTTGAGGTGAATGCTTTGATGCATCAAATTGATGATGTTGTAAAGTCTTGTTGGACAAGGATTAGGACATGTGTGTCAAGTGAGATTCTCATGTGGACCTCTAGTTATAGCAGGTACCCATGGGGTGGACCTCCAGTTATAGAGGTATATGCTTTGCATGTTGAAGCATTAATGTTGTGTGATGTATTACTAACCATGGTCACCGATTGCTAGTAAGTCTCCTTTAGAGACTGGCCACCTCTAGAGTGAATTACTTTAGCATATGATCATTTGGTTTGAGAGTAATATAATATGTTCACAACATCTGACAAATATTCTGAGTATAATCTTATATGATAGATAATTAAACATAACACATATTGACCATGCAGTGAAGATAAGAGATAAAGATAAATGCATGGATAAAAATAGAATTCGAATTGCTCATGGGATGACTAAGTGAACTCAAATTGTTAAGCTTCAGTTAAAGCCACAATGTATGCCTTAGTTAATTAAAGAACTCATGGTGGTCACTACAAGTAAATCAGTCAGCATGATTTCAGTTAAAGAGAGTTCACTAAGCGATAACAAAGAAGATCTAGTTAACTAATTGTTATTGCATGACAACACTTATGTTAAACTAAAAGATGACACTTATGTTAAACTAAAAGTTGACACTTGAGTTGAGACACTTGCATGATGAGACTTAAGTTAGCCACCTGTTACATGGAAATTTTGTACTCATCATGACTACGAACCATGTACACTTTATCATTGCCTAAATACCTGAAGTACTTGACCAAAATCCTTGAAAGATGAGTCATGAGGTTTTTTCCTTGAAAAAACCCTGTTTAGAGAGGCTGACGCACCTTGCTTTATATCAGAGTGTGTCTTTCCTGATAGACGCACCTTGCTCCACTATAGACCGTGTTGTTGGCGCATGTTGCTAGTGTCTAGGGTGAGTCGATGCCTGTACGGAGAAAAAAAAGAAAATTTTCGAGAAGTCTCCCGAAGAAGACCCTCGTGGAGGCTTATTCCTTCCATATAGGGTGGATCTTACTCGCCTCCCAGCTTAGTAGGATCACACCTCCTCCTTCTCCCTAATCCTCTCCTCTTCTCCCCATCTCTTTTGGCCTATAAATGAAGCTCCTCTTCATGGGATAGGGGGGTTGAAATGGGGGCAGCCAAATGCTGGATAAATTAAGCCAATAATCCATTCTCCCATGATTGACAAATTCAGGCAAGGTTCCATTGGAAAGGATCTTCAACACCAAGGCTTCATTGGTTGTAGATCTTTCCTCTATTTTAATTAATACATCAATGTCTTCCTTTCCCATAAATGATGTGTAATTTCACTTATAGTAGTTATCCTTGGTCAATTGCTTAGATGTATCATGTTATATTGTAGTCTCTTGTCTTTTTCCTTTTGAATCTTTTGCAGGTAGTCTCTTCATCAACAAGAAGAATTGTGAAAGCTTCAAGCTACAAGGATGACCTTCGTAAATAGTGCGTAAATAAGGTATAGATTGGACTCTTTGTATTCAAGTAATTTGATAGATCTAGGGAAAGGTTTTCATTCTTGTTTTGCTTTGTTCTAGATCCGAACCATTCGGAATAGGGAGATCGGTTGGTGCCCGCACTGAAAGATTTATTCGTTAACACCACATAACTAAGTGGGCAAGATTTCAATTAAGGGGTGAGTTCATCCTAAAACTCAGTTCAGTGAGTTAATGCACTGCATGAGAAGTGCGATGCTCTTCTTCATGCAATATTGATACATCCAGATGGAGGGCGAGTTCATCATGGAGTCAAAAGATAAAAATATAAGTTGATGCATGTAAAGAATGTATAAATATGTTATATAGGATTGATGAATTCAATGTGAAGCGAATTCTCTTCTCCCTTGAAGGCAAGGCACTTCTCTTTGTGTAGGATACTTCTCCAAGAAGGCAATTTGTAGTTTTTGCATGTGATGCACCATTATCCATGCAACCATTCGCTACAGCTTGCATGGCAGTGATTCTTGCTTGTTATGAATGTGATGGGAACATGGCAAGTTGATAAAATTGATCTCTATTATATATTGCTCAGTATTCTCTCTTATCTAGCACTTGGGGTGCCGAAAGCAATATGCTATTTTGTAAAAGACATTCTCTACTATCTATCATAATTATACTTTGAATATTTGCTAGGGTTTTTTATCCTCATTGTTTTGAGGGTTTTCCCCAGGGTACATATTGTGTTATGGTTGAATGTTTCATGTGATTGAATGGTTCATTGATCCAAGTATTCAATATTTTTGCACTTAAAGTTTTAAAGTTCAAAGCTCATTATATTTGATAAAAAATTAACATGGTATTAGAGCTCAGGGTGTGAAGGAGATAATATTTTAAAAGCAAACTTGAGCCTACGTAGATCTTGAGGAGTTGAGTAGAATACTTGAGATCCATGGCATCGATCTCTGTTCGACTGGAAGACCGTTTTGAGGGCACTTTGAATTTCAACACTTGGAAGGCGAGGGTGTTGAACATCTTGGAGGAACATGACTTGGATGGCTACATATCCATTGTGGTGGATGATACTACATGTAATGCAGGGCACATCAACTTCAAGAAGAACCAAGCTAAATCCAAATGGATCATCTATGATTTGGTAAATGACAATTTGATGTCCGTGATCACTCCATTGAAGACCGCAAAGGAGTGTTTTGATAAATTGAAATTGGACAAACCTATATGAGAAGAAGGCCCCGAGTCAAAAGAGGGAATTGAAGAATAAGCTTCGAAACATAACGATGGAGAAGGATGAGACAGTGGCCTCCTTCTTCACCAAGATCTCCCAGGTAAGAGATCTACTTGCTAGTATTGGAGTAGTGGTGGATGAAGATGATCTTCTCCAAACAACTATTGATGGTCTCCCATCCGCATGGGAGACATTCTTGGTTGCGGTAAATGGCAGAGAGGTACAACCTAACTTTGAAATGTTGTGGCATGAATTCCTCCAAGAGGATGGGAGAATCCAGAGCAAGTAAGTGTGCATCAAAGAATAAAAACTTGCCCTGACACCAATGATGAAGGAAAGCAAGAAGAACCTCTCTCAAAAGAAGTTTTCCCATTCGAAGAAGAAGGTATACAACAAGGACTTTGACAAGTCGAAGGTTAGATGCTACAACTGTGACAAGAAGGGCCATTATGCAAGGGAGTGAAATGCAAATAAAAATGGAAAAGGAAGGTTTCATGCTTCTACCGCTACAGAAGATGAAACTACTCAGAAGAATGCACCCGAAGAAAAGGAGACAAGGAGGGAGTATTACCTAGTCTCAACACTTTCCAGATCCGTCATCACAAGTGAAGACACATGGTTGGTTGACATTGGCGCATCCAAACATATGACTGGTTGTTGGCTTGGTTTTGCAACCAAGCTTAGTGCAATGGGCACCTCCTAACTAGTAGCAGCAGTTTCAATATTAAGCAAAAACAATAAACTAAATCTAAATCTAAACTAAACTAGCACGTGCATTTTTGAATTAAAAAACAAGAACAAGAAACATAAGAAAGAATTTTTGTATTGAAAATGGGGGCAAGCAAATGCTTGCAATAAGAATACCTCTGATTGATGAAGATAGCTGAGAAGCTCCAAGGGTGAGCAGCTCCAAACTCCAATGGGTCCTTTCTCCAAGGTTGCTACAATGGCCAAAAACTCAAGGGATATTTTGGCAGCATGAGGATAGGAATATGGATGGATCTGAAATGAGGAGCCCCTACCACCTTTTTATAGGTTTTGGTGGTGGGGAATACCATTGTGGTTTTGTGGAAACCAATGGTATTGACCAACATGGTTTAGGTACTTTTCCCTCCTTTTTCCTTTTTTGAATAAAATTAATATTTTTATTCCCTTTTTAATATTTTTGGGAATTTTGGACCCTTTTTGAGGGTTTTTTATGCTTTTTTAGGAAAAATAATCTTTTTGAGTGGGAAAAGGGGTGTATTAAGGTCTTTTGGTGACCTTTTGTTGGATTTAGAGGCTCAGATGGTGGAAAAGTGGACAAATGGGTCATGTGAATAAGGAAATGAGCTAGTGAGCACTTTTTAGGTGTTAACAGATTGCCCCCTGATGTGTGAGGGCAGGAGCTCATCGTATGGCCGATAGACATCATAGTTCTTTTGTCTTTTTCTGAGGTTTTGGGGAGGAGAAGAGACCGATTGGAGACTGGATCCGCGGCCCTTGGAAGCTGCAAAAAATAAACAATATTACATGGCCTCAATATGAATGAGGAATAATCTTGATAATGGACGAGGCGGGCATACCCATGCTCGTATCAAGACATATATAAACAATTAGTCCCAAGAAGGGGGACCTGAGAAAATACATAAAAAATATGCTGGTACATCATAATGGTCCAGAGGGGACATCTTTTTGGGATGTACTCATGATCATAACATGGCTGATCCGAATAACTGATACACTAGAATAGAGCAGCAACCGTTCTGACGAAGGTCTCAGAAGGGTTGATGAACTGCTGAAACTGAAGGTGTCCAACATCTGTAGGGACTCAATGACTGAGAGTCATCTCTGAGAAGTACATGTACATGTAACTATATACTCGAGGGAGTATAAAATTGGGGTACATCTGAATACTGTCGCCATGAGCAACCCGGATATCTATAGAAAAAATGTAACTGGTTGTTTCCATATGTAGACTCTCAAATGTGGAAGAATCAGGAGGTATCCGGGGTCTTCGAATAATAACTGAAAGGACCAATACCCTGTGCGAGTCTCAACGATGCGATCAAGGTGTTGAAGTCGAGCATGTGAGAAACAACCATTTGGAGAAGCACTGAGGACTCTTCTCGAAATGATTCGTAGGAACTCATCATAAATGGTGATGAGTCCAAGACACAGGGACCTCTAGGTCTATCCTTTGGAATAAATTTGGTTGTCGTCGACAGAGGGAGACCAGCAACTAACAAGGCAATGATGTTTCCTTGATAGGAGCGCGAGGTGTAGAACTGAAGTGGTGTAGTACTGATGGTAGGACTGACATACTTGTGGGGATGGGAAGTAACTGGGGTCATATAGTGGGTAGACTCAAACTTCCTTTGTTCAGAGCATGATGACATGGTTGACCTGGCAGCATAGGGAACTGACTTGTATGTATTGACTCTGGGGGGAATCAAGCTGATGGGTGCTGTCGAGGGGTTCTCAGGGTGACATACTGCAGAATACTCTGAACAAAGGCGACTAAAATGGGGAAGCTTCCATATGAGTAGACGTGATCTGTTGTGGCACCGAGAAGCACCATTGGGTCCTTCTTCGTAGTTTTAATGAGCTCCAAGAAGGTATAAAAGTGTGCTCTGGAATGGTACCGTCCTGTGGATTTTGTGAGCCCAGGACTGTTCGTGCTCATTGGTGCTTTCATTTTTAAGGAGTCTGAAAACGATAAGAAGACCCTGCAATGGTTATGATTACTGTCCTGTTGGTTTTGCGAGCCCAGGATGGTGATTGCTCGTGGTCACATTCATGTTTAGAGAGTCTAAAAGCGGTAAGTGGACTCCATTGGTGTTTCTTTTTCGTAAGTTAGTCTCCAAGGCCCGAAAAAGCATAAAATGATGCAGATGGAGAACTCTTCTAGCCGATGTGACTAGAGTATACCTTTTTCGTAATTAGTCTACAAGGTCCGGAAAAGGGGTAAACTTATACCAGGTAGACGCCCTTTCAGATACGTTTAACGAGCATGAAAGGAAGCAAGGATGCTTGGCGATCTTTTCATTGTTTTAGGAGTCAGAAAAGAGCTTAACAGAAACTCCCTAAGTGCCTTTTTCGTAAAAGGGATTGCTCGGCCCGAAAAAGGGGTAAAATTATACCGAACAAAAAGGGATTGATGAGATCAAGAAAAGGTCTCAAGCATCATCATGGGTGCGGAAAACTGAATCCGGTGACATAAATATTGTCAAAAAGGGGCAACGACCAATGTGGCACGCGAACCGAGGTGATGGGTGACATTAAAAAATGCCTGAAAAATCTGGAGGTGAGGGCGAGAAATGATCTCAAGCGTCATCACGAGCGCAGAAAACTGAATCCGGCGATATAAGGCATGTCAAAAATGGATGACGACCGATGTGGCACGCAAACCGAGGCGACAAGGGGGCATGGAAAAATGCCCTAAAAATATGGAGGTGAGAGCGAGAAATGATCTCAAGCATCATCACGAGCGCGGAAAACTGAATCCGGCAATATAAGACTCGCTAAAAATGGACGATGGCTGATGTGGCACGCGAACCGAGGCGACGAGGGGGCATGGAAAAAATGCCCTAAAAATCTGGGCGTGAGAGCGAGAAATGATCTCAAGCATCATCACGAGCGCGAAAAACTGAATCCGACGGTATAAGGTTCGTCAAAAACGGACGACGGCCGATGTGGCACGCAAACCGAGGCAACGAGGGCGTGAAAAAATGGTCAAAAAATGGACTGGTGAAAACAGGAAAAGGAAAGAACTGTCATGAAGTTCTCGCTGTTCTGATTCCAATGGTACCAACAGTTTGAGAAATGGACGTCGTATGACACCGGAATGGTAGTTGGAAAAATGGTGGAATCTCTATAAATAGGGCGTGGGGCCCATATGACGTGTCATTGTTACGTGTGAGTTTGGCAGAGCAGTCAGAGCTCTTTCTTGATTTCTGGGAGATTTCACCGTTGGTTTTCGATTCCGGGAGTTTCAGGTAACTCTATTCGCCTTAGCCTTTTCAATTATGTCGTTTTTGGTTAGCGGCGGGCCCCCGAAGGCTGCGAAATTCCATGTTGGCCTTCCAACGTGGAATATCGCGGGTTTCGGGTCTCTTCCCGCGATTTACCTCGTGGGTTTTAGGCTGACAGTCGCGATGTTCATCGCGACTGTGAGGTTGGAACCGGCGATGTTCATCGCGAGTTCATGGGAGATAGTCGCAATGTTCATCGCGACTGTTTGGCCAATACCCGCGATGTTCATCGCGGGTTCTTGTGTGGAGGCCACGATGATCATCGCGGCTTTTGATGAAAAAGCCGCGATGGTATTTTTTGCAAAAAAAATTTTGCTGGGGCTAAAAATTTCTTCTGTTTTTTGGCAGGATGTTGAGGAGACCGTTGGCTTCCTGGCGAGAGCGGGAGATAGATGATGATCTGATGCAGAGGATTCAGACTGATCCGGGGGTTCGGCAGACTCTGGCGGTGAGTGGACTTCTGAAGTTCGCTCAGATCCCACCAATGCGTTCAGTGAGACGGCTCCTGAACAAGTTGGTGAGTTGGTGGGTGCCAGCAGAGGGTGCTTTTATGATTGGGGGACAGAGGTTGGAGATCACCCTCACAGACGTATATTTTCTCACTGGATTGCCTCGTTTAGGGGAGGTGGGAGATCTTCTGCCGAGGATCCCGCCAGGTGTTGATATGGAGGATTTGCTGCAGACCTTTTGTGTTGATGGGGCCATTTTGCAGAACAGCGCATTGAGTCTGCGATCACTATGGGAGTGGGATATGAGGGCTGTTGGGGCATGTGTGCTGCGGGTTCTAGGTGCCGCGGCGCCACATCGTTTGTCAAGGGGACAAACGATGATGGTGGATTCTGTGCTTCGGGGGACCTATTATGCCTGGGGTCAGATGTTCTTAGCTGGTGTCCGGAGAGATCTGGACAAGGCCAGCCGAGAGGGAGGAAAGTTCTGTTATGCCTCCTTTGTATGTTGCTTTTTCTTCGAGCGGGTGCCGACCTTGCGACCACGGGTGCCCATTCGTGACGGTCTGGTTAGCGAGCCGCGCATGGTGCGGTGGGGGCATATGATGCCTCGTGGCGGTGGTGGTGTCCGCGGGTTTTTTTACGGAGGAGGTATATGAGCAGTGGGAACAGATGCCCCTGGTGATTGAGGATTACCCATATGCTGGCATGGACTATCGAGGCGACCCAGAGATGCCTCAAGCCCAGGGACAGGCCTGGGGTTTAGACGGTATGATTTGTGGTTTGTTTTGTACTATATCATGTGATTTGTTTATGATTATAGTTAGATATGTATATTATGGTTTACTTGCATTGTGCAGATGTTGGTCCTGTACCACCGGCCGACTACGTGGCTCGTCAGGGGCGAGTGATGGTGGTTGCTCAACCCCCTACAGCAGTACCGCCTCCACGTGGTGGAGGATTTGCGGCTCGTGGGCGAGGGGTTGGCCCTCGAGATGATGCCATAGAGGGTGTCAAACAGACATTTGACATGATTCTAGCTGGACTCCCCGATGATGGCTGGAGAGACTTGGACCGGGACATCGTGGAGCGTTGCTTCGGTGCGCCGCGTGAGTGGCGGTCGATCTTGTTGAGGACAACGGTTTTTGTGGTCGAGCACAGCGATGGTGTTCGGGATGACCCGGCAGGGCCGGCTGAGAGGAGGATCCGTCTACGGGATGATCCAACGTGGCCAGTAGAGCGGAGAGTTCGGGCTCGCCATGATCCGGCGGGTCCAGCGGAGGAGGCGCCAGAGGAGCCCAGGGACCCTGATGACTAGACGATATGTATTTGCCCCCAAATGCTGATGAGCATATGGGGAAGCTCTTTTTGTACGGCTGATGTATTTTTTGTATATTGGGTGCTGAGGGCACCTATGACATGTTCTGATTATACGATGATGTATATATATATATATTTGATATTGGTATATAGTCGTGTATGCACGTGGATGCACTTGTTGTCTTTTCGTTCGCCCATGGAGGCATGTTTGATTTTCTGTATGCCTGTGGAGGCACATTGTATGCACGTGGATGTACATTTTGTTTTGGTATATGCCCGTGGAGGCACATGGTATGCACGTGGATGCACATTTTTTGTTTTGGTATATGCCCGTGGAGGCACATGTTATGCACGTGGATGCATTATTTGTTTATGGTATGATGCGATTGGTGTGCCAGTCGAGTACATTGTTGGCCATATGGTCTGCTACACTATTGAGGTTTCTTGGGACATGTGTGAATGAAATGGATTCAAACTGTCGAATCATTTGTTTAGTGCGCAAAAATTTTCTGAACAGACAGGGATCGCGTACCTGGTAATCATTGTTGAGTTGGGAAACTAGGAGTTGTGAGTCCAAGAAAACGTTAAGGTGACGTATGCTCATTTGGAGAGTTGTGGCCAAGAGACCGGTCACGGCATCATATTCAGCCTGGTTGTTGGTAGCGGCACCCAAACACACTCCATCGATGTGGATCAACTCATGTGAAGGGGAATATATTACCCAAGCTGCGGAGGCCATATTGGGGGACCAACGGCTTGCCCCATCAGCGAAATCGACGTAGCAGAGGGGAACATGTGTGCGAACGGGATCAATGGAAGGGGCCGACCGGACAGAAGGGTATCCAGTGGAGATTGTATAAATGGCGGGGTCAAGGCCAGGCATTCTGGTATCTGACCAAGTAAAGACATCAGTGAATTCTTGGAAGAGTATTTGGTATTCTCCAATCTCATGTTCACTGTGGGAGGCTCTTAATGTAATGGTATGAAGGGCACCAGGTGGGTCAGAGGTGTCGATGTGGATGACGGGAGAAATATTGGCCATGTTATTTTTCTCAGAGGCATCAGGAGTAGGAATAGGATCTTTCAACCAGTTGACTTTAATAGGAAGGAAATCTTTGGACTCAACCGCGAATTGGGTAGCGGTGGTGGATGAGGTCTCTTCTGGGAGGAAGTATGAACGATGGTGTATGTCTTCCCAGGGATAATCCGGGGTAGTAGGAGCCTCTAGAATCTCTTTATCACTGCGGGAGCTGTGAGTGGTCAAGTCAGTTGACGAGGTTTGGGTGGTCGAAGAGATCATATAAATGGTGTTAATCTCTCCGGATGAAGATGATGCGGGAGGGTAGATCTCCTCGATAGTAGGGGGCGCCGTCTCAAGATCCAGATTATTCATCTCATAGAGAGCTGCTTTGTAATCTGGGATGTCAGGACAGTTGTGGGAGTAGTGGCCCTAAATACCGCATATCGCACATGGGTGGTTGGTACGCAGTGATTTGTCCCGAGGCATGGGGTTTGGGTCAATTTTGACAACCGGGATGTTGGGGTCGTCGTCAAGCATTTGCATGTGTTCCTGTAATGCAGGTAACTGTGGACACTGATGGGTTGGATGGCCTAACTCATCACACAACGATCATTTTGGAGGAGCACGAAATACGGGGGGAGGTTTAAATGCCTTGGGTGGGGGTACCGCAGTGTATGGTTGTGGGCCTCTGCCCCCAGTGGGCCTGATGAGTGGAGGGGGATTCGTCGATGACGAAGGAGTAGTGATACCGGGAGGTGGTTGGGTAGAAGTGACAATGGGTTGCACCGGTTGCAAGATGACATTTGGTGTCGGCGGGGGAACGGGAGGCGAAATATACCACACGGGTAATCCTAATGTTAACCCAGGTAGACTAAGGGTAGCCATAACCGGAGCGCTTACTACACCCGAGGGAGGGAATAGAAAGGGGATTTTGTGGATGGGTGTAACACCGATGTGACTAGGGACCAATGGTGGTTTAGGGAATAAGGGTGGTTGATTACCGGGTGTTTGTGTATTCTGTGAAAGAGTACAGAGGTCAGCGACGTGGGTCTCTGGTGACGGTGGTGGAATAGATTGGAATGTAGAAGTCATCGACGCCTCGGAGTAAAGTCTGGGTCCTACTGAGGAAACGAACGAGGTAGTTGCACCACAAACAGGTTGTTCAACCATGGGGAGAACATTTTCAGGTGTGGCGGGGGCCTTGGGGTCGTAATAGGTAAGTTGGTCGACCTTGACCACGCGTCCCTCATGGGGGAACATCATAGTACGGAAAACAGATGAGGCAACCGCCCGCATGGCATACATGTAGCTGCGGCCTAGTAAGAGGTTATAATCGAGTTGGGCATTGATGACCTCAATGTCAATGAGCACGGTTTTACCCGCCAGTTGGACGGGGACATTAGCTAAGAGACCTTGGGGTTGAGCTGAACGGCCATCGTAGGCTCGCAACGCAGTGGTGGACTGCTGGAGAGGAGGAGATCCCAACTTCTGCCAAATGAATGTAGACATGACACATGTAGAGCCCCTTCATCGATAATGCATCGATGGATGACAAGATTCTGAACGGAAACGGAAACTTGGAACGCTAAAGTAGATGGTAAGCGTGGTTCGGACTGGTCTGAATCAAATGCGATCAGCGGTGAATCATTGGGGTCAATGGCGCCAATGGCAGAGAGCAAAGTCTTGCGCTGTGAAGGACAATTTTTCAAGATTTCTAAAGCAGACATGGTTGCAGGAGACTGGGCTAAGTCATCTACGATGTTGTAATTCGACGCAGCACGAGCATTGGGATTACTGTTGATGCGACGAAGTGGGAAGCGAGGTGCTTTAGAAGCGCCATCGAGTGGAGCCGGAGGTATACGTAACGTTTGATCTGTGGGATGAACGTTAGTGTCCTTGTCGGCGGGAGGGGCTTCAGAGGTGGATCCATATTGGTTCCGACGGGTTTGGAGGTTGGCATCGGCGGTGGACATCATCAACAAGTGGTGAGTACCTGAATCGAACATGGGTTGATCAGGGGCTGCATAAGTGATCTGTTGTGGTGGCACGTTTCCCTGAGGGGGATCTAACGGCTGAGTGTTCACTCCACCTTGGTTTGGAAAGGGGTTTTGCAGCACCAAAGGTTGATGTTGAGGTGGTGGAGGGTTGGGTGGCGGCTGAGGAGACGCTTGCCCTTGACTATGGGCATCGTCGGTCCAGAGTTGCCGAGCTCGCTCCAAATGTGGGCAAGAATGTGTGTAATGACCATAGACCCCGCAGATAGAACAAGGGTGGTTTGTTCTGAGGTTATTATTTTTAGGCTGCTTGGGATTACGATCCAGATTGCGGTTGGGAGGAGCAGCATTGTTATTTTGCGGAGGATTGGGAGGTGGAGGACCTTGCTGATGTTATTGGTTATTACCGCGGTTACGTCCTCTTCCACGGTTCTGTTGCGCACCTTGGTTGCGCTGGTTGTTATGGTGCTGGGGCTGGTTGTGCTGTGTGTACACTTTCCCTTGAGCAGTGGGAGGATTTTGGTTCGCCGCAGGTGCGGGAGCAGGTTGTGGTGGATAATAAGCCGGTGGGGCTGGAGGTGGACCAGTTGCCTGCTGGGGTTGTTGGTAACCTTGAGCTATTGGAGGTGTTGGGATAGCTGTCGCAGCTTGCTGCGGGTAATACATTGGTTGAGGTGCAGCTGGGGGGGCGTATGCAGGTGGTGCATGACTGAAACACTGAGGTGGACATGAAGGTCCGTGGGTATGGTGGTGATGTGCCATGGGAGCATATGAACTGGTTGCTCCAGATTGAGATGTAGCCCGCGAAAGGTTGGGACCATGGCTAGGATGTGCAATGGAAAAGGGTTGGGGATGCGAGGCCATACGACCAATGATGCCATCAGCGGCATGAGATGCCCTCGGCGCATCATGTTGGGATGACTCATCCCGAGGGGCGTCTGGTATAATGGTATATAGATAACTCGACTGGGCGTAAATGAGGTCAAACTGTTGGGCTTTGAGGATGGCCTCTTCTTCAGACTGGGGTCGTTCGTATGCCACATCCTTCGCAATGAGAGGGAGGAGGGATTTGAGAAACCAATCTAAGAAGATACGGTCGTCTAACTTGATTTTGCAGAGGCTTCGGCGTCGACGCCACTCATGAATGTGGTCAGTGATGTGGGTGGCCGTGTTCTGTCTGCAAGACAGTAGGATCTCAACTCCCGCATCATAGCGGACAGGTAACTGGAAGAACTGCAGGAAGGTCGAGGCAAGGGAGGTAAAGGTGGCATGTGTCCCATGGGGCTGCTCGATATACCACTTAGCTGCAGAGCCAGTGAAGGTGCGTTGTAACAGACGGAGGCGAACTGGGTCGTCCACTATGGAGTTGGAGGAACACCATAGATGGAAGGACATGATATGGTTCTGTGGGTCCTCACCTGCCTTGCCCTCAAACTTAGGGATGTCGGAGGGGAGTTTGGTGGGAATTTGAGGCCACGCAGGATCGTGTCTGATAGGATCATTGGTGAGCCTGGCTAAGTCTGGTAAGTTCAGACTCGCCGTATACGGTAAGCTAGCAGATGTAGTGACTGGGACTAGGACATGCCTAGTCATGGTGGTATGATGTAGGGGTCCAGTAGCGCCTAAAGGTATGCTAGGTATTGAAGGTATGTGTCCTCCAATAGGTGTGGTTTGGTATGGGCCAGCACTTCCAAGTGCAACATGGGTTACACTTGGGTTAGGAATAGTAGTGGTGATTCCTGGAATCTGGGTTGTGGTAATCAGAGGGGGTGTGACCCCTATGTTGGGCATACCCATAACAGGTGGTGGCCCTGTGTTGGGAATTCCTATAACAGGAGGTGGCCCTGTGTTGGGCATTCCTAAATGTGGAGTGTCCTCCATATTAGGCATACCTAGGGGGGTGGTGGTTGCCATGGATGGCACCGCAGCAGAAGGGTTTGTGGATGTCTCACCTATGGTGCTGGTAAAAAGTGGGTCGAATTGTGTCCCATCCATGGGGTCGGTTGGTAACAACTCGGTAGGGTTTTCGGATTCTGCTTCAAAATCAAATGTGAAGTGAGGCGTGTCAGAATCAGATGACTGTCTGTTTGACCGACGATGTGTCGAGTCAAGGGATAAGGCTCGGTGTCGGTGACGTGGCGAGCCAAGTAGACTGAACTCTGGGAGTTCGCCCTGAAGACGACGAGAGCGTCTAAAATTCTCAATGGTGAGAAATAAGTTTTTTGTGGAAAAATCTTATGTGTAAAATGGTAATATATAAAAAACTCAAAACCCTAATGCAACCAAGGGTGCAAGAAGGGGAGTGAAAATGAAGGCTCTCAGGCCAAAAAATCAACCTCAAAAAGGCACTTATTATAGCAGTTGTGCTATAATAAGTGGAGGGATGCAAAAAATGGTCAGAGTACCAACATGCAAACAACTTCTAGAAAAAATAGGCATAACTAGACCAAAGGTGGATTGTATCATGCAAACACCTAACTAAAAGTATTGTGAATCAACAAACTATATTCTCTGCAAGGTGATGAAATCCAAGTCAGACAATATTGAGTGTTGAGTCAATGGCTAGATATCCCCCTACCGGGAGGGACACCGGGTAATCAATCCTAAAGAATGGTTACTAGGATACTCCGTTCATGACACGTCGAGAAAAGGTAAATCTGCCATTTGGTCCTTTTACCGCAATACCCCCATACAGGGATATCCCGAGAACTGCGAATGGTAGCGCTTCGGTTACTGAATGGATTTCGGTATTCCACTCAGGCTTCCGGAACCATCCTCGCGACTTCAACCCTCCTAGGGGAGAGGCCTTCCCATAAACCGGTTGTGACCGTGCCAAAAAATACTAGGAGATTTTGGTTCCCTAATGGACAACAGCTATGTCTCAGATGTAATAACTGAGGGGTGTTATTGGAACACCTACCCCCTCAATACTACCTAGCTACAAAGTTCTTTTAGTGTTCCCCAAGTGGGGTTAAAAGTGGGTTGAAGTTAGGGTAAGTTTTAAGGCTTAGTTTTAAATTATGTGTTTGAGTGG
Source organism: Larix kaempferi (assembly GCA_027924585.1). Classification (NCBI taxonomy): domain Eukaryota; kingdom Viridiplantae; phylum Streptophyta; class Pinopsida; order Pinales; family Pinaceae; genus Larix; species Larix kaempferi. The sequence goes on along the minus strand of BSBM01000232.1, from coordinate 45,491,906 downwards.
GTGCACGTGTGGTATTTTAAACTGAAATTGAAAAAAGTAAATGCTTTGCAGAAAATATTCAAAAAACAAAAGATCTTTTGAAATAAAAAAGCAAATATTATGACTTTTTCAATGAATGGAAATTAAATGCTTTGCAAAGACTATTCAAAAAACAAAGGATCTTTTGAAATAGGAAAGCAAATAATATGACTTGTTTAAGAAATAAATGGATTTCTTTTTCAAAAATTGCTATTGGCAAAATATGAAGGAAGTAAACAGTAAAATTTTTTAATCTAGGTAAAATGCAAATAAATCCTTCTTTCAATTTCTGAAAATTTTTAAAAAGACTTTTTCAAATGTGCATTCTAAATAGTAAAATTTTCCTATGGCTGTAAACAATGCTGGAATCTTAGTACTGTAAAATGTGCTATGTGGGCAGAAAAAACAATAAAAAATTAATTTTTTAAACGGATCGGCCGAATGAAAAAATTGGCATCGCGGGTTTTGACAGAACAGCCGCGATGGACCGCGCGGGTTTCTGTCGCATAATCGCGATGGGAAGCGCGGGTTTCGGCCGCGAAGCCGCGATGGACTGTGTGGGATTTCGTCACGCAGTCGCGATGTGCAGCGCGGAAAACATCCGCGAAGCCGCGATGTGCAGCGCGCTAATTGGCCGCGAAGCCGCGGTAATCCGCGTGGAAAAAGGCTGCGCAGTCGCGATGAGCCACGCGACTGTTGGGAAAAAAGCCGCGAGACGAAAGCCGTACGCGGACGCCGAAAAATGAACCCGAAAATTGAGAATTTTGGGCTGTTAATGGCTAAAAAATGGGCCAAGGTCTAGAGCAGCAATGGATCTGCTGTCTAGGGTGGCAGATCTATGAATTAAACTAACTAATACTATCAAAAAGTAAGATTTAAAGCAAAAGTGAGATCTAAAGATTCGAAAAGCAGCGGAGTCGCCAAAAACTGTTGGCTTGGTTTTGCAACCAAGCTTAGTGCAATGGGCACCTGCTAATTAGTAGCAGCAGTTTCAATATTAAGCAAAAACAATAAACTAAATCTAAATCTAAACTAAACTAGCATGTGCATTTTTGAATTAAAAAACAAGAACAAGAAACATAAGAAATAATTTTTGTATTGAAAATGGGGGCAAGCAAGTGCTTGCAATAAGAATACCTCCGATTGATGAAGATAGCTGAGAAGCTCCAAGGGTGATCAGCTCCAAACTCCAATGGGTCCTTTCTCCAAGGTTGCTACAATGGCCAAAAACTCAAGGGAGATTTTGGTAGCATGAGGATAGGAATATGGATGGATCTGAAATGAGGAGCCCCTACCACCTTTTTATAGGTTTTGGTGGTGGGGAATACCATTGTGGTTTTGTGGAAACCAATGGTATTGACCAACATGGTTTAGGTACTTTTCCCTCCTTTTTCCTTTTCTGAATAAAATTAATATTTTTATTCCCTTTTTAATATTTTTGGGAATTTTGGACCCTTTTTGAGGGTTTTTTATGCTTTTTTAGGAAAAATAATCTTTTTGAGTGGGAAAAGGGGTGTACTAAGGTCTTTTGGTGACCTTTTGTTGGCTTTAGAGGCTCAGATGGTGGAAAAGTGGACAAATGCGTCATGTGAATAAGGAAATGAGCTAGTGAGCACTTTTTAGGTGTTAACACTGGTTATAAGAGCACCATCACTAATCTCAAGGAGAAAAAGTTTGCATGCAAGGTAGAGTTGGGAGACAACACAACCTATTCGATCCAAGGTGTTGGATCCACCTCCTTCCAGCTAAGTTCAGGAGATATTTTACATGTGGAGGACATTATTTATGTTCCAGGCTTGAAGAAGAACCTCCTATCAATTTCGGTTCTTGAATATAAGGGATTCTAAGTTATCTTCATGGATAATCAAGCACTATTATGGCCGAAGAACAAAGACTTGAAATATGCAGCAGTGATTGGAGTTAGAGAGGGATGTCTCTACAAGGTACCCGGGAAGTACATTCAAGCTATGGTTCACAACACTGTCAGTCCATGCGAGCTATGGCATGGGAGGCTTGGTCAACTCCACTACAAATCACTACCGAGATTACAACAAATGGTGAAAGGTATACCTGTATTTGATTTTGAGCATGATAGTGTATGTAGGGGTTGTGCACTTGGGAAGAATGTTAAAAAGAGTTTATCTAGCAGTACTACTAGATCTAAAAGGATTTTATATTTAATACATTATGATGTATGTGGTCCCATGCCATCCCCTTCCCTGAGTGGCTATTTATACTATGTACTGTTTATAGATGACTTCTCTAGAAAGTCATGGATTTATTTCCTAAAGGCTAAGAATGAAACCTTTAGCAATTTTATAGGAATTCAAAGCCCTGGTTGAGAATCAAACAGGAAAGCACACCCATGCTTTGAGATATGACAATGGAGGTGAATTTGATTCACATGCGTGTAATTAGTTATGTAGTGATGCAGGAATTTGTAGATAGTTAACTGTACCCTACAAGCCTCAACAAAATGGGGTTTCCGAAAGGAAGAATAGAACCATATGTGAGGCTACAAAAGCCATGATGCATGATCAAGACCTGTCTGCCTCATTATGGGAAGAGGCCACTAGTATAACAATATATATCCAAAATAGAAGTCTTTATGCCATTCTGGATGAGAAGACACCTGAAGAAGTGTTCACGGATGAAAAACTAGATATTTCACACCTGAGGATCTTTGGGAGTCCTGTATACATTCATGTGCCGAAATAAAAAAGGACAAAGATGAAGCCATCAGGAAAGAAGGGAACCTTTGTTGGTTATAGCGAATCATCCAAATCCTACATAATATATGTTCCAGGTGAAAGACATATTGAGTTCAACCGATATGTGACCTTCCATCAAGAGGCAACATTCAAGCGATCGAAAGAGCTTCAGTATGATACATACATAGAGGAGCATGAGAATCCTATGATGGAGGACCTAGATACTGATTCTTCCCATTCATATGTTTAGAGGGAGAATCCAACAGAGTTCTCAAATTAACTAGATCCTGATGAATTACTAGAACTGATTGATGAACCTCCTGCCAAGAGGAGGTCTGCATGGTACCGAGATATACTACAATATGAAGAGAGGCATGATGCACCATTAGGCTCTTCCAAAGAGTGAAAACAACCTAATAGATATCCAGGTTATGTTGCACAGATGAGTCACATCAGTGATTTAGATCCTTCCACCTATGAAGAAGCTGCAAAGCAGCAAGTATGGAAAGATGCAATGGTAGAGGAATACAAGTCTATTATGAAGAATGATGTTAAGGAAGTTGTTCCTAAACCTAAAGGGAAGTACACAGTTACTTCTAGATGGATTTACAATATCAAGCATGTTGTTGATGGAAGTATTGAAAATTATAAAGCTAGATTTGTTGCCTGAGGTTTCTCTCAGAAAGAAGGCATAAACTATGAGGGGACATTCGGTGTTTTGGCTAGGTACACCACTATTCAAGATGCGATCTCACTTGCATCTGTTCTAGGATGGAAGCTTCACCAGATGGATGCGAAGACAGCCTTCCTCAATGGTGAGGTTGAGGAAGAGGTTTATATTCAGTAGCTTGAGGGGTTTCTGGGTCATGGGAAGGAGTCCCATGTGTGCAAATTGAACAAATCCTTGTATGTGCTTAAGCAAGCACCTATAACTTGGTATTCAAGAATTGACAACTATCTTCAGAGACCGGGCTTCTCTAAAAGCGAAGTTGATCCAAATTTGTACTTCAAAGTAGTGAAGAACCGAACGTTGATATTGGTTCTATATGTTGATGATTTGTTCCTTACTTGAGAGGAACAACCGATTGCTTGGTGCAAGAGGGAGCTCATTTTTGAGTTTGAGATGAAATACTTAGGTCTTATGCACTAGTTTCTTGGCCTTGAGATTTGGCAAAGAAAATATGATATATTTATTTCTCAAGGGAAGTGCACTGTTGATATGTTGCGCAGGTTTGGCATGATAGATTGCAAACCCATGAGTACTCCGATGGTTTCCAATTTGAGGAAACTACATGAGTGAGATTCTGGATCGGATCCAGTGGACCCTACTTTGTATAGACAACTTATTGGTTTGTTGATGTACTTGATACACTCAAGACTATATATATGTTATGTTGTGAGTATTCTGAGTCAATTTATATCTGATATGAGATAAAAAGATTGGATTGCTGCTAAGCATGTGCTTAGGTACCTTCGAGGTACGGTTGCTTATGGAATCATATATGCCTCCAGTGGAGGGGTGTTGTTACTTGGTTATACTGACTCTAATTGGGGTGGTATCATTGTGGACTGAAAGAGTACATCTGACTATTGTTTTAGCTTGGGTTCTGCAATGATCTCTTGGTCCAGTAGGAAGCAGGCCTCTGTAGCCCAGAGTACTATAAAACCATAGTATATTGCTGCTAGTACTGCCTACCAAGAAGCAATGTGGATTAGGAAGATACTTGCTGGGTTGTTCGGTGAGAAGCTTGAGTCTACAATCATTTGGTGTGACAATCAAAGCTGCATCAAGCTTTCTAAAAACCCTATGTTTCATGATAAATCGAAGCACATTGAAATGAAGTATCACTTCATCAGAGACATGGTCTATAAAGATACAATGAAACTTCAATAAATTTTTATTCATGAACATATTGCAAGTGTGTTAACAAAGCCTCTATTATTGACGAAGTTTAGGTACTTCCGAGGAAATCTTGGTATGGCAGAGAATGCCTCCCTCGTTGAGAGGAAGTGTTAAATGTACAACATCACGAGTCCTTCTCCAAGCCAATCTTGTGTAACCAGGATTGGGAATCATGTGTTGAGGTAGGGATCCTGAGTTGAACTCAGGAACTTGGAGTAGATTCTTGAGTTGGACTCAAGAATGACCAAGCCTTCAGTTGTAAAAGGTTATTCCTCATGTGTTGAGGTGAATGCTTTTATGTATCAAAGTGATGGTGTTGTAAAGTCTTGTTGGACAAGGCTCAAGACTTGTGTGTCAAGTCAGATTCTCATGTGGACATCTAGTTATAATAGGTACCCATGGGGTGGACCTACAGTTATAGAGGTAGATGCTTTGCACATTGAAGCATTAATATTGTGTGACATATTACTAACCATGGTTACCGATTGCTATTAAGTCTCCTTTAGAGATTAGCCACCTCTAGAGTGAATTACTTTAGAATATAATCATTTCACCCGAGATTAATATAATATGATCACAACATATGCCAAATATTCTGAGTATAATCTTATATGACAGATAACTAAAGTTAACATATATTGACCATGCAGTAGAGATAAGAGATAAAGATAAATGCATAGAGAAAAATAGAATTCGAATTGCTCATGAGATGACTAAGTGAAATCGAATGGTTAAGATTCAGTTAAATCCACAATGTATGCCTCAGTTAATTAAAGAAATCACAGTGGTCACTACAAGTTAATCAATCAACATGATTTCAGTTAAAGAGAGTTAACTAAGTGATAACAAAGAATATCTAGTTAACTAAGTGTTATTGCACGACGACACTTATGTTAAACTAAAATACAATACTTATGTTAAACTAAAAGACGACACTTGAGTTGCAACACTTGCATGATGACACTTAATTTAGCCACCTAACTAAGTGGAAATATTTCAGTTAAGTGGCGAGTTCATCCTAAGACTCAGTTCAGTGAGTTAATGCACTGCATGAGAAGTGGGGTGCTCTTCTTTGTCACGTCTCCATCTCTGGTAAAAGCTTCTTCATTTTTTTTCCTTCTTTTTTATTTTATTTTTTAATCTATCTGCACAACGACACTAATTAGAGCCTAAACTATTTTTCCCGCAATGCAACCAAGAGTGAAAAATGGCATGGTGAACCACAAGGGGGAGAGCATTTAAGTCTTAAAGTCGCAAACGTCGTCGTGATCTTTAACTTGGTTTAGCTTTGGAGTCAAATCAAGTTATTTTGTGTTTGGTTTATTTTTGTCAGTATGCTTATAGTCCTATATGTTATAGTCCTATATGTTAGGGGATTATATTGATAACATATATGTATTATATATTTATGCAATGATATAAAATCATGCTTCTCACATTACTATACTACACTTTTTATATGAATGCACCTATGTTTAAGCTTATGTTAAATTGATGAAATGCATATGTATTATATGCTTAAGCCTTAATCATATATATATATATGTTAGCTAATAAATATATTTTGAATTTATGATACACATACCTCTTACATAGATATATATATCTATATAGAATTGAGAAATATCCTAATGTTAGGATGGTGTAAGTTAATAATTTCATTATTCTTCTATGTGAAGGTTTTTATTTTAAGAAAAAAATAAATTATGGTATGTGTGAACCTAAATGTTGAAACATAACAATGATGTCATTTTGTTTTTTATTATTATTGATATGATTAAGTTTTTATATGGAGATATATATATATATATCTTGGTATCAACTTGGTTAGAGATACGTAATTCATATGAACCTATATGAATATATCTAAGTTACTTACTTTTTATATATTTCATATAAGTCTGCCCATATAAATAAAGGAATGATATATTTCTTACCTTTTTTTGAAAACGCCTTTATTTCTTTCTTCGTAGTGCTCTGTTTGAACGGCAAGGGCCCTCGTCTTTAAAAAAAAACCAAGCACTAGAATATATATATTCTATGAAGGGCAGGGCGATTACTCCTGGAATCGACTCATGCACATGCCCAGAGAATCGATCTTAGCCACTTGGTATTCTTACATGGTGGGAAACATATTTTAGTTGAGATGTATGCATTAGCTTTGCTGTCCACCGAAATCAAACCATAACCCTGCTAGAGTATATAAGTATAACTTTTCGGTGCTATATTTTATGGGCAATGGGTGTTTTCATTGCATTTTTATAATGTTTTTATTTTACAGAGGTATATTGCCGTGAATGTGTGGTATCTAGCTATAAACCAACGATGGTATTGCATGGGGTGGCTGGAATTTGCAATGGCTTTAAGATTTAACATGGTTAGGGGTATTACATTAAATAACGATTATATTTAAGCCATGGTCATTTGGAATTATATAAATATATATATTGACCAAGGAAGAGGCCATAGGTGTCTGGATTTCATAAAGGTGTTCATGCTTTATATACTTTTTATAGAATGGGTATATACATCTCTCTGGGTATTTTGTTGTCCGGGAATATCAGGGGATTGGAAAAAAGCATTAATATTATCAATTGTTATGGCCCCTACTGTGATCGGGTGGCTTTCTGGGACTTGGCTGTCTCGGGACATCTGCTGGAGTTGGAGAATCTAATTATTGTTGGGGATCTAAATTTCACATGGGGGGATGAGGAGTTTTGGGGCGATTTGGCTAGGCGGGATCCACTGGGTTCCTATTTCAGTAATCTCTTCATGAAATTCTCCCTGGTAGATGTGGCTCCGAGGCCAATGGCTCCAACCTGGACAAATGGTAGAAAGGGGGAAAATCTGATTCAGAAACGCATTGATCGTTTCTTAATATCGGAATCTCTTCTGGATTGTTTCCAAAACTATAGGTCCTGGATACAACAAATTAAAATCAGTGACCATCTACCTATTATTCTACAATTTGATTAGGAGACATCCCACAAATCCTTCCCTTTCAAATTCAACTCCACATGGCTTTCAGATGCTGAATACACTGCGGGTGTGAGAACTAAATGGCTACAAATGGATGTTTCGGGGGAGAGATCTGCAATGGACAAGCTGGCAGTGAAGCTCAAGGCGATCAAAGATTATACTATTTTGTGGGAAAAAAATAAAAAAGCTCTGATGGGTATTGAACTTGCTGAGATTGAAAAGGATATGAAAACACTGATGCAGAGATCTGTTGGTACTGGACTAAGCCCAGTGGAAACTGCAAAACTCTCTACTATGGAGTGTCGGAAAATGAATATTTTACTTGTTCAGGAGGAAACATGGAGGTTGAAGAGCCGAGCCATATGGCTCAAAGCTGGGAATCTGAACACAAAATTTTTTCATCAATTTGCTGACTCTCGAAGGATGCAAAATTCTATTTGGGATCTTAATGACCACACGGGGCGGAGGATCAGGGGGGAGGAGGATTTGATGAATGAGGCAACACAACACTTTCAGGAATACTTCAGTGACCCAAAAAATACAACCCTGGCAGAACAATTTAAAGTTATTATGGAGTACCCTCGGATATTCAATGATGTGGAGGGGGACAGTATATTTATGGATGTTACTTTGATGGATGTGGAAAACACTTTGCGAGGCTTTGCTAAAGATAAATCTCCTGGACCGGATGGGTGGACGGTGGAACTATTTATTCACTTCTTTGATATAATGGGAGAGGATCTCCGTCTGGATGTGGATGAGTCTCGGAAACTAGGCACTGTCTCTAGAGCTTTAAATTCTACTTATCTGGCACTCATTCCGAAAACATCTCATCCGAATAGCTATAATGAATTCAGGCCTATTGCTCTCTGCAATTTAGTCTACAAGGTTATCTCTAAGATCATTGCTGATAGGATTAAATCTGCACTCTCTAGACACATTTCCATGGAGCAGTATGGGTTTCTACAGGGCCGTCAGATCCATGATGCGGTGGGAGTGACTCAGGAAAATTTTCATACAGTAAAACAAAAGAGACTTGATGCGCTAATCCTACAATTGGACTTGGTGAAAGCCTATGATAGGGTGGACTGGAATTTCTTGAGACTAATTCTGATCCAGATTGGTTTGCCTTGGAAGGTGATGAAATGGATTATGGCCTGTATAACTTCGGTAAATTATGCTATTATGATAAATGGTCACCCTACGGATTTCTTTAAGGCATCCCGGGGCCTTCGTCAGGGTTGTCCTCTATCGCCGCTACTTTTTCTATTGGTCATTGAAGGCTTGAGTCTATCCATTCATAGGGCTCGAAGGGAGGGTCAGATTACTGGCATTAAAATTACAAGAGATATCTCTATTACACACTCATTATTTGTGGATGATGTTATGCTTTTTGGCAAGGGTATTCTTGCTGATTGGATTCAATACAAGAAGATTCTTGACTTTTTCTGTTTGGTTACTGGTATGCTTATCAGTTATATAAAATCACATTTTTTGAAACATTCTCTGTTGGCTGATGTGGAACATTCGATAAGCTCTGTTCTGCCATTAAAATTCAAAGAGATTGATGCTGGTACGAAATATCTTGGTTTCTTTATTAAGCCTACTAAATATCTGATAAATGATTGGACCTGGCTTGTTAGATGATTTGAAATGCGTATAAGTCACTGGAGCTTTCGCCATTTATCCATGGGCGGCATACTTACTTTGGCAAAAGCCGTCCTGCAGAACTTAGGTGTCTATTGGTTTTCCCTGTGTAAAATCCCAAGATCCATCCTCTGCTTAATTCGACGGAAGCTGTTCAGCTTTTTATGGTCGGGTGGTGGTGCTCAAGAGAAATTTCATCTTATGAAATGGTCTGTTTTGGCCTGACCCTGGAAATTGGGGGGATGGAATATAAAGGACCTGGAACTATTTGTCAAGGCTCTGCACGCAAAAAGCCTATGGCGTGCCCTCTTCGATAATTCGCTTTGGGGAAGGATTATCAGAGCTAAATACCTGAAAAATATTTCTGTTGCTCACTGGTTTCGATTGAATCGGCCTGCCACTATGGGTGTGTCAAATATTTGGAATGGATTGATGGGATCTTTCAGGATAATTGCACATTGGATTGCTTGGATTCCTGGAAATGGTCGGGACATTAAACTGGGGCTGGATCCGATCTTAGGAGGGCCAACTGATCATACCCTATCGATGGAATTAAGGACTCACCTCAGATCCAAGGGATTTAGTACTCTGGCACATGCGGCTGGTTAGTATAAGGATGGGCGGTCTCTCTGGATTTCGGCTTCACAGCTGGGATTAACTGGCACCTTGGGGAATGAATGGGAAGAATATATCAGGCCGTTATATCAAACAAACATTCAATTATCTGAATCTGCGGACATATTAGTTTGCTTGTGGGATGTATCTTGTGGCAGGGTATCAGCTAAATTGGCATACGATGCAATGTTTGATGAGTCTCATACTGAGATTCGGTGGTGGGATAAAGCTATCTGGAAGCTTACCATCCCCCTCAAGATAAAATGTTTTATCTGGTTAGCATTGTGTAATAAGATACTAACCTGGGACAATTTATGTCGTCGTGGTTTCATTGGCCCAGGACGGTGTCCCCTTTGCTGTTCACAGGAGGAGTCAGTTGATTACCTTTTTTCTTCCTGTCTTTTCATCCGGGATCTCTGGAAGCAAATTGCATATAAATCTGGAGTGCAATTTCACTGGAGACATCATACTCTTTGTGAATGTCTGGATGCTTGGTCCCGTCTTTCCACTGGATGTACTGAGCTTCCATACTATATGATCTGGGAGGTATGGAAAGCTCGTAATTCACATATTTTTGAAAACTCGACACTTTACCGTGATGGGATCTGTTATAAAACTCTTGCGGCACACAAAGAATTTCTTTCAATTCATGGAGCTGGTGGAAGCAGAAACATTCTGTGTAAGCAAAATTGGTTGGGACCTCCGGTTCTGATATTCCCATGTGGATTCTTTGATGGGGCTGCTGTGGGTCGGTATGGGAGGGGTGGTGCGGGCACAACAATACACATTTCCAGCACTGTCTCTATACACATCTGGCTAAGCCTGGGTAGTGGAACCAATACTAGGAGTGAATTATGTGCCCTTTGGCTCTTACTTTTTTGTGCTCGATTGAGGAAGATCTCATCTCTTGTAGTAATGGGTGATTCATTATCTATTATCTCTTGGGATAAATGCATTGCATCACTCAATGTTCTCCTTCTTTCTCACTGGATGGAAGCAGCCCGAAAGCTTATTAGTGAATTTGAACACATACATTTTGAACATGTATTCAGAGAAATTAATATGGAGGCGGATATGCTATCAAAGAGGGCTCTTTATTCTCAGGCTGGGGTCATCATGTGGCAGGAATGGCGGGAGGATATACTTTGTACACATGGTTCTTATCATTTACATTGGTCATGATGCTTATAGTATTTACTAGTTATACACATTTTGTATTTCCAGTATTATGCGGCTTGATATTTCTTATATGACTAATAGTTCTATGTGCAGATCCTTGATATGCTCAGGGTCCAACTTCTTGTTGGGCGATTTTCCATACTCACTTCTTTTTGCGGCATTTATTTCAGCCACTTTCTGATGTTGTTCGGTATATATAGCTCGGATGTAATCAGCGATATGCTGATGTTTTTGCTTTGATTACCTGATATACTTCTGTTTGGTGATGCCTTTGGTGACTGGCATCTGAGGAGGCCTGTTTAGGGGTCACATTATATAATTTTTGGTTTGTATATTTTTCTGATGTGGCATATGGATACTGTTCTACTACAGGAGGTCTTCCTGTTTTGTCTGGTGGTTGGCATTGGGACATGTGGCTCTTTTATTTTTTGGCCTACTCTGGTTTAGTTGTTGACACTTTGCTGGATACTGTTCTACTACAGGAGGTCTTCCTGTTTTGTCTGGTGGTTGGCATTGGGACATGTGGCTCTTTTATTTTTTGGCCTACTCTGGTTTAGTTGTTGACACTTTGCTGGTACTTTGACAGGCTCTCTCTGGTCTTTTTTCTGATAGGGTTTGTATGTATATATATGAACTGACAGCTGGTTATATTTACTATTTCGCATATTAATAATAAGTTGAATTTTTCTATGAAAAAAAAGTGACTCTAATATACAAAAAGCATATAAATGGGTACGTTTTATTTATTGTATATAAACCTTATACTATGGTGAGGTTTTATATAGATATATATCATAAAAAGGTTATTTGATAAATCTAGAAGTTTATCCAATGGTCATAGTGGTTATGGACATCACATTGGGCATGTTTATACATATAAGAGGTATAAAATGACCATGTGTTATATATTATATAAAAGGATCTTATATATATATAGGTTGTGTTTTATATATTATAGTGGTTATGGACATTACATTGGGCATGTTTATACATATAAGAGGTATAAAATGACCATGTGTTATATATTATATAAAAGGATCTTATATATATATAGGTTGTGTTTTATATATTATAATGGTTATGGACATTACATTGGGCATGTTTATACATATAAGAGGTATAAAATGACCATGTGTTATATATTATATAAAAGGATCTTATATATATATATAGGTTGTGTTTTATATATTATATAAAGTGGGTATGTCTGGTATCTTATATAAAACTGTTATATGTTATACATATTTGTTTATGTTACATATACTCTATGTAATGGGGATATTGCACATGGTTAAGGTATATTACATATTTTATATAAGTATCATTTTGTGTATATGTCTTATATAATGATTTTTATTTTATTTTTTTATATATAGGCATTGAATGAGTCATGTATATAGATGATTAAGGTTGTTATTACATTACATTCATATAGTGCATGTTGAGTTTGTATGTATTGATTAAAATTGCCTATAGTACTAGTTGCAGTACGTTTATATTACTTGTCGAATGCATTACCTTCCTTGATAAGATTGCACGTCGCATGCATGGGATACATGACGGATGCATTGAAAGGTTACATACTCACATTTGGGATGCATGATATCTCATGATTGCATTCCGCATGCATTAGGTGCTTGTCGAACATGCTTATTATGCTCTTATGTATGTTATGAGGCTTGGCATTGGGTGATTGCATGTCGAATGCGTTTCTCATGTTCTTATACATGTAGTATGTCATGAGACACTGAAGGCCAAGTCGGGAGTACCGACTTGGGCCCACCGAGAACACCACAACTATGCATGAGGTTAGGACACTAGAAGTGTCTAGGTAGGAGTACAACCTTTAGAATTGCAGGAGGACTGCATTCACCTCTGGAGTTGTGTGTGATTGATTCTAGGGTGATGAGACTTAGAGACTCCCCATCCTGTTGTGGATCACCATGCCCAGCTCGGGGGTGGCCTTCGGACGGACTGAGTTTATGCTGTCGAAGAGCCTACGGTTGGGTGGAGCGTTGCATTACCCACATTATTTCCCTTATTACATGATTCTATTTTGTGATATTAATTTGATATATCTTGATTAATGAAATGATATTTACAGTTGTTATAGTATGTTTTATTGTACTAACGTATGTTGTGAGTATAACTGACGAATACAGGAATAAGACGACAACTAGAATGACCATTCCTCCGCTTTGCTAAGGTGGTAAGAAATGTTTGTAAAGTTATCTTACGCATTGACATATATGTTGGTTTTTCTGATTGTGTCTTACTTGTATTCGATAAATGTATGTTGATAGTACTGTCTATCATTTTTACTTACTCATGTATCCATATGAAGTTGATTGGTAGAAGGCTAAAGGAAAGAGGCTACCTTTATGTGTGAAGAGAACATGTTTGTATGCTTCTTATGAATGTGTAATAGGAGACTAGTCAACATAACCTAACCAAACCTTCTTAAGGTTAGAATTACACCTTTCGACAGAATCTATGGTTGGCTTAGTATGCTTTGGGTGTAAGAGAAAGACTTGATATGTTCTCATGTTGTTATATAGCTGTATGGATATTGATATTATGATTGATTTAAAAACAAAACAAAAACATAAATTTTTTTTATAGGATTTTGGGGATGTTACATTCTTCATGCAATATTGATACATCCAGATGGAGGGTGAGTTCATCATGAAGTCATAAGATAAAAATAGAAGTAGATGCATGTGATGAATGTATAAATATGTTATACACGATTGATGAATTCAATGTGAAGCGAATTCTCTTCTCCCTTGAAGGAAAGGCGCGTCTCTTTGTGCAGGATAATTCTCCAAGAAGGAAATTCATAGTTTTTGCATTTGATGTACCATTATCCATGCAACCATTTGCTACAACTTGCATGGCAGTGATTCTTGCTTGTTATTAATGTGCTGGGGACATGGCAAGTTGATATAGTTGATCTCTATTCTCTATTGCTCAGTATTCTCTCTTATCTAGCTCCCGGGGTGACGGAACCAATCTACTATTTTTTAAAAGACATTCTCTGCTATCTATCATAATTATACTCTGAAGATGTTGTACACTTGATGTTTGATGGCATTGTATCTTGAATCTTGAGATTGTTTCTCCCCAATGCAAAAGCTATAACACCCAACACATTAAATATTTCAAAGGTTGTTGTAATAATGGAAATCAACTTGATTGGGTCATAAGATGAGCCCATTGTCATGGGCCTGCTTACACACAATTGTTGTATTAGATTGAATTTACAAGTTGGGTCGCTGACTGTTTTGAAAAATGTCTTCATGGCCACACTGTCAACAATAATGAAGGTTGTACCAGTTCCTCCTGATAGATATAGTTCGAAAGGTGGAAACCCAAGCACCCAACCTTTTCATTAAAGCATCTTAAGAAAAATCCATATATTGGTTGTATCGTTTCTGTGACATAGACTTGTGTGATATTTCTTGCGAAATTGATCAACGAGGTTTAAGTATATTGATATTATCATCAGAATAATTGGTGTCTACGTACATGGAGTTGACTATATTCGTGTGGTATCGTGGCTCTTTTATCAAGATAGTTTCTACAAAAAGTGGACTCTCCTAAAGCATACTCGAAAAATGTCCATTAAAGGAAACATGGGGTTTGGACGAAGCGTTTTGTGAACACAATTGAATATGTTTGGAATTAAGTTTATGGGGTTGTCCTAATGTTACTGTGTTTGCGGATGAAAAGAACAATTGGATCCTAGTTAAATTAATTCCCAATTAACTGGAATTTGATGAACAAGTTGGGATTGACTTGACAAGTAAAAGTCGTCCAATAGTGGCATAAGGGGTGGAAAGGTAATATACATTATGAAATTAGAAATGGGTATAAGGCGAACTTGGGTGTGATTACATGGTTGAGAGATGACAAAAAAAATGGCTAAAGGGGAGAATAGACTTCGTGCATTATGATGTTGTGAAATTTTGCAATAATGTTGATGTTGGGGATCAATATAAACTATGTTTATACATTCTTTCCACTATATCCCTCAACGTTTTATAAAAAAATTTCCCCATTTCATTAACTTCCAACACCACCCCAAATAAACTAAAGACCAATTCATCATCGTGTATATCCTTCATAATTTTTACCTTCTTAGGACAAAATTCCCTTCCCTCGTTGTCAGTCATTGCACAACGTTCAAAAAATGTAAAATTAAGTGTTTGAAACATGTTAGCGACTATTCACACACAAATCGAGAAATGGTCCAAATTTTTTAAAAATTTGGGCTGTAGTTGAAGAAGAACTGCAAGTCGCGGCTAGGGTTTCTGAAAGAAGGCAGAGCCTTTCTGTGTTTTCGGCATGGATCCGCCCCCGGACCCGGGGCGTGATGTTCCAGATGAAGCTCGGTCTCTCATTTCGGATCGCTTCCGATCGTTGGTTGCTTCTCAACCAATTAACCCAAAATCGTCTGCCCCGAATGACTCCAAGTTTGTGAAAAAAACTGAGGTTCTAGAAGTAAAGTTGACATCAACAGCCTCAAAATGCAAGGCCGTGGCTTTAGCAGATAAGGGATTAGTCGGTCATTTTACAGGACTATGGCTGTCGCCTCGCTCAATAGAAACATGGCTCAACAAAAATTGGCGACCCTTAATCCAAGGGGAAGTACAACAAATTTTTTGCGGCAAGGGGTTCTTTGTTTTTTATTTCGAAAAGAAGGAGGACCGAGATCTAATTTTCAGGAATGGCCCCTACTTCATGGGGCCAAGAGGAATGTATCTCAACAAATGGGACCTTTCCTTCGACCCGGAGAAAGAAATTCCATCAGCAGTTCCAATCTGGGTTAAACTGCCCCATCTTCCTTTGCATTGCTGGAATGATGAAGATCTTTAAGCCATCGGGAACTCATTGGGGAAATACATTGACAAATCTGAGCCAAAACCCCCAATGTTTTCATGCGCAAGAATATGTGTCGAAGTAGATCTAGAAAAAGGGTTACCAAAAGCAATAGACTTATCAATGGACGGATGGAGTCATAGACAAACAGTTGACTACGAGCAAATACCATTCAAATGCAAGGCTTGCCATGAATATGGTCATTTTGCCAGGTTATGCCCAAAAAGAAAAACTCCAGAAGACGAGGAAACCCAAGGAGGGGAATGGAATGAAGTCATAAGGAAAAAAGGGGGAAAATCCAATGCACATGCAGCCTCCAAAACCCCAGTGAAAAGTGCATAAATTACAAATAAATTTCAAGTTTTGTCAACAAAAGAAGACAGTGAGGAGCAGGAGAAAGAGAAGCAAATAGAGGAGCAACAAGAAAATGAGGAACAGGCCAACTCCAGAAAAGAGGACCCTATCATACCTATGCAACAGCACCCAGCTGTAGAAATAGAGTCATCATTAAACTCAGGAGGATCAATAACACGAGCAAAAGCGAAACTCTTCCAGGAAGAAACTTCAGATAGCAAAGACGAGGAGCAGAAACCTATGGTAAAAAGAGGAAGAAGATTCAATAAAGCAATAAGAGAACAAGAAGCAGCTAGAGAAAAGGCGGCGGGTAAGCAAACCAGCCTGGATCAGCATGTAAGAATAATCTTAAATGGGAAACAACAGCAAGGAGTTCAGGAGGAAAGAAAGGACAAAGCAGGTCCTCAACTATCAAAGAAATAATGAAAATAGTCTCCTGGAATTGCAGAGGATTAGGTGGACAACAAAAAGCAGAAGCAATAAAAAGAATAAAAAAAATGGAAAAATTATCAATCCTTCTGATCCAGGAGACTAAAATGCAAGAGGAGGAGAGTATCAACCTCATGAAACAAGTTTGGCCCAGCGGGGAAGGGAATGCTGTGAGCTCCTCAGGAGCTTTTGGAGGACTCATCTCCTGGTGGGAAAATGGTATGTATAAAAGTAAAGCTTCTTTTTCAAATCGCCATTGGATATTTATTGAATTTGAAGAAATATCAAATAACATGAAATTTTGGGTTGGAAACATTTATGGTCCCATCGTCTATGAACAGAAGGAGTCCTTTTGGGACCAGTTAATAGGTTTAAATCACAGTTTTGCTGACCTTCCCTGCATTCTTGCGGGAGATTTCAATGCCACCATTTCAGCAATCGAGAGAAAAGGGGGATCCAAAGTCAGAGATCCTTATGGAGAAAGAATGGAAGACTTGATGACCGCTTGGAGCCTTATCAACATCAAACCTAAGCAAGGCACCTTTACGTGGAACAACAAAAGAATAGGACCAAACCACATAGTAGCCAGACTTGACAGGTTCTTAATAAGTACTTCTTTTCTCTCCGGCTCTAAGCTCCCATATTCTAATATTCTTGCATCTGCAGTCTCCGATCACAGACCAATATCTTTATTTTTTTCCTCCCCTGGAAATCTAGGTCCCCTCCCTTTTAGATTCAACCCTGCCTGGCCTGAAAATGAGAGCTGTATGGATGAGGTGAAAGCCGTGTGGAGGCAATTCATCCCCGGATCACCGGGTTACATTTGGGAATCAAAACTAAAGTTGGTGAAAAGCATGTTAAAAAATTGGGTCAAAAAGAATTACATAAAACCTGGAGAGGAGCATGAGAATTTACAAAAGGAGTTAGAAAAACATCAATTCAAAATGGAACAAAATTCAGTTACTGAAGATATGCTCATGGATGAAAAAGATCTTGAAGAAAAAATCCAGAAAGCAGCCAGAAAGGAAGAGGAAGAATGGAGGTTAAGTCTAGGAGTCTCTAGCTAAAAGCAGGAGATAGAAACACCAAATTTTTTCATGCTCAATGTAAGGAGAGATACAGGAAGAACAACATTGAGAACATTACAAAGGAGGATGGAGTGAAAATCGAAGGACAGGATCTTATTTTAAGAGAAGCCAAAGCCCATTTTGGAAAGCTATATAGCAACAATGACATTGTTCTCAAAGAAGACATGGATCAAATGAGCAAGGAAATTCCCAATCTCATATCTGAGGCTGACAACAAAAGATTAATGGAGCGGATCTCTGAAAGTGAAGTTAAAAAGGAAATTTGGTCTCTTCATCCGGATAAAGCCCCCAACCCGGATGGCTTTACAATAAATTTCTACAGGAAGTGTTGGCACTGGTTAAAAAAAGACCTCATTAGAATGCTAAGTTGGACCAAGAAAAGAGAAAAAATTGGGGGAGCTACCAACTCCACTTTCATTGCATTAATCCCCAAGGAAAAAAATCCTCTTACTATAGGAAGATATCGGCCAATCTCTCTTTGTAATTCCTCCTATAAAATCCTCACAAAAGTCATTGCAAATAGAGTCAAGGGTCATCTTTCTCGAATCATCTCCCCAAATCAAGGAGGTTTCATTGCTGGTCGCCAAATATATGATAACATCCTCCTAGTACAAGAAGCCATTCATTCAAGCATTCAAAGGAAGGATTCAAGTATGGCCATTAAACTTGATATGGAAAATGCTTTTGATAGAGTTAGACATGGGTTCCTCTTCACAGTCATGGAAAAATTTGGCTTTGAGAAAGAGTTCATAAGTTGGATTAAAGCTTGCACCGGTTCTCCTTGGCTTTCCCCCCTTGTAAATGGCAGACCCTCATCCTTCCTTCGCATGTCCCGTGGACTGAGGCAAGGATGTCCTCTTTCCCCTTATCTTTTTGTGATCATGGCAGACTCACTTAGCAGAACACTAAACAGTCTCCAAGACATTGGATCTCTCCCTGGAATTGTAATTGCCAAAGATGTCCCGCCTATAAACCATGCTTAGTTTGCCGACGATACCATTTTGCTCGGCAGCGCCTCCCCTATAATTGCTTCCAGATTTAAACTTGTCTTATCCCTCTTCCTGCGGGTGTACGGGGGTAAAACAAATAGTCAAAAATGCAATATCTACAGCTGGAATTGTAACAACCTCCAACTCAGGAATTTAGCAAATATTCTGGATTGCAAACCTTGCTTTGATTGGACCTCCTTTAAGTATTTGGGCATTCCAATCTCCCACAAAAAAGTAACCTCATCCTCTTGGATCCCCATTCTCGAAAAAATCAAAAGCAAAATAAGTCCCTGGGGGTCTCGCTGGTTAAATTTGTCAAGTAAAGTCATTTTAATCAAAGCCGTACTTTCCTCTATCCCAATTTTCTCTGGCGCTATTCTATTGGCTCCAATCTCTGTCACTAATTCAATCTGTTTGGAAATCAGAAAGTTCCTTTGGCAAGGAGGGAAAACTCAGGGTAAGAAATTTCATCTAGTTAACTAGAAAATAGTCAAAGAAAAACGCCAAAGAGGGGGCCTGGGAATACGAGACCCAACAACAATGAGCAAGGCTTTGGGAGCCAAATTAGTTTGGAGAATGGTAACAAGTAAAAAAGAGTGGTGGAAGGAGGTCATCAGGAAAAAATACATTAGGGGATCTCGGCAAAGATGTCTGAATAATTTGAAAAAGAAAAATGGAACAGCAATATGGAGGCTAATACACTCTTCAGCTGGACTAATAAAAGATAATTTGTATTGGATCCCTGGTAATGGAAATAAAATCAAAATTTGGAAAGACAGCATCAATGGAGAACGCCCCTTAGGAGAAATCCATGAAATTCAAAATATTAATATCTGGCTTCAGGAATTAGGAATACAGAAATTGGCAGACATGGCAACTTGGACGTCTACAGGGAGGTGGAAGGACCGGAAAAACTTAGAGCCTCCGGATAACCTTGTTGAGAGCTACAAAGTTTATCTTCAGTTATTGCATGGGAAAGCTCCAATAAGCGTCAGGGCCAAGGATGTTAGAGGATGGGGGAAAGCTGGATGGTACACAGTCAAAGCTGGATACGATCTCCTCACTACAAATCGTCCTCCAACCCAAAAAATTTGGCAGAAAGTTTGGAACTCTGACAGCATACCAAAAATCAATTATTTCTATTGGATATTGGCACATAACAAACAGCTGACTGCAGACAATCTAAAGCTCCGTGGAATCGAAGGACCCTCTAGATGTCATTTATGTCAAAACGCAGAAGAAAGCTCTCAGCACTTATTCCTTGAATGCAGCTATGCCAAGCAAGTCTGGAACCTGGTTCTTGGTCCTCTTTCTAATGCCATCTCAATCCCCAAGCAAACTCAACAAATGATAGAAAAGTGGGCTAACGGCCTTTAGGGAGCAAGAAAGAACAAACCAACTTTATCCAGAATTCTAAAACTTCTCCCGATGAACATATGCTGGCAACTATGGTTGGAAAGGAACCAACGCGTTTTTGAAGGAAAAAGAAAGACAGAAAACAGAACAGTCAACAAAATCATATCTCTGACCTCAGAATCTCTGAGAGCCAAGGGGATAGCAATCCACCAACAAGAACCCTTAAGTTGGCACGAATATCAGTGGTGTCAAATCTTTACTAAAGAGAGTTCACTTCAGTCCAAAAGGTCACCAATCCTACATGAATGGGAGATAACAAAAGATAAACAGACCTTCAACAAATGGTGGAAAAGCCAAAAAAGATACACAATCTTTTTTGATGGGGCTTCCAAAGGAAACCCAAGGGAGGTAGGTGCGGGGGGGATTATTTTTGATCCCGGAGGAAGAAAAGTTGCTGACTTCTCCTGGGGATTAGGCACAAGAACTAATAATGAAGCAGAATGGTTGGCGATGCATCATTCACTTGAGTTAGCCTCCTCCTTAAACATGGCAAAGTTACAGGTAATTGGAGATTCCATGCATGTAATCCAGACTATGAAAAATGGCTCCTCGAGAGGAGCAAAGAGCCAAAACTTTCGAAAAAGAATCGAGCTTCTTCCTCTTCCCCCCGACACTCTTTTTTTCCATGTCCTCAGAAGTCTCAATTCCACAGCTGATAGGCTCGCTAACATTGGAGCTACATTGGAAAAAGGTCATTTATTGCAAAATCAAATTTTGGAATATAAGTTCATCCCTTAAGGAGTTAGCTAATGAACTTTAATCCAAATTTTATGGACTCTTGGAGGCGTTCTTCCCGTTGTGGGCACCCGGACTCACCTGCCCGCGCTCCTCTACGGATGGCACGACTTTGCCCGTGTGCCTTCACCATAGGCTTTAATGCTCTCACGCTCCAACATTTATTGCAGCAGGGCGGTTTTAGGGCTTCGTTTCGAGGCATGGAGCAGCCAAACTTTCTTTCCCTCGACCTTGGGCTCCAGCAGCTGAGCCTCTCCGCCTCAGCTTTCGACCCTCGGAAACTTGAAGACGATCCTCGCGACAACAGTATACATCTCAGCAATATGGACGGGATTCAGCAAGCCATTGCCACACTCAGCCAGCTTACTTCGGAGATGAAGGTTTATTTGAGCAGGACGTATTCGGCGGTTTGTTCCATTGTGGACCAAAACAAAGAACATAATATGGAATTCAAGTACATACACTCTCGCCTCTCTTGTGTTGAGTCTCGTCTGGATGATATTGACAGGAACACCATTGATCTTTTGGGGAAGGTTGACAACATCAAAGAAGACCTCTCTGCTTTCATAAGCAAAACCCAGTTCAGTCATGTTCAGGAAGCGCCATCTGTCAATCAAGGAATGTTGGAGGCTGCTTCTTTTCTGCAGCAGAACTACAGATAATTTCTCTTCTTAGAATTTTGGGAATTGCTCTCCCCACAGGTTTCCTATGAATTTCTCTTTCTGAATGTTTTTTTGCCTATTGCTATGTAAACAGTTTGTAAGGGTATACCCCAGTAAAATGAATAGAAACTCCAGGAAAACTAGAAGCAAAGACTCTAAGAGCCAAATTCCTTGTAAATTATGCATTTTCCCTCTTTTTGAAGCAAAATCTTGGCTCAATTTTTGTAATGAATGGCTGTGCACAGTCTTTTATATATATATATAAATTCCCCTGTTTCTGTTAAAAAAAAACATGTTAGCGACTATTCTTCATAAGTACCTTATTACTAAAAATTCAAAGAAAAACTTCATGTTGATTACCTTTTGATTCACCTAATTCCCCTTTTTGCAACATTTCCATAATTTTTTTATGCTATTTTTCACTCAGATTGCAAAAGAGCTTATTGAGTTTCTTCAAGTTTTTTCTTAGCATGACACTCATTAACCAATATACATGATTTAAACTCATAGATAATTCAAATATATAAATTTTATACTAAATTTTCAAATAACTTGCCTTGTTCTCTTTTTGGGATGTGCTCCCATCCTTCTTGTTGCAATATGTTTTTTTCCTTGAACTTCTATTAGGCATATTCTATCAATAAAATCCCTACATTATAAAACATAAACACTGTAAAATGTGTTCTACCAATAAAAGTAAATAATTTTAGGTTAAAAATATTTCCATGTTAATCAATGTGCATGATATAGTGATATGCATCGGTGTTTCATACACATGTATATGCACTAGTACCTGTAAATACTTAACTTACAAAATTGATAAACATGCATCATTACTCGATATTTCATTTTGTGTAACCCAATTCCAATTTAAAAAATTATATTCTATAGTTCAAACGGTGCTATTTTTAGTTTATAACGCACCTGTGCGTCTTAAACAATAATATGCACTAATACAAGTTTGTTGTGCTCATATATATTTGAGAACGTTTTATTACAAATAAAATAACATGGTGTGTTATACAATACTATGTGCATCGGTTCCCGAGCCATGGGAATGTAAATATGTGACAATGTAGGGATCTATGTGATCCTATTACATGTGCAGAATGTAATTTTGTTCATCTTTTTGAAATAAAATTACAGACTTTTTCCAAGGAAAAAAAAAATACTATGTGCATCGGTGCATAGTTTTTATATATTTCACACTACTAAAACTGTAAACCATTTTTAATGCAAACCACAACTATAACAATGCTCCTTCTTGACAAAAGGGCACCAATGCACACCAATTACCATGAAATTTTTGAGCATATAGATCTAGGCACATAAACTAAAGATATATTTTGTGAAAATTGAATCAACAATCAACTAATCATGTAATAAATGAGATATCATATATCATTACACAAAAACTAGAAGTAGATAAGAAGAACACAATGATGTATTTCATTGATGGTAACGAATGGAGGTGAGAAAAACATATAGCAAGGCAATTTAAATTAGGTCAAGAGGCTATTTGAATGCTCATGCAGTGCTTGGAGACTAGTCATGCTTAACTAGAGCCAAAGACCCTTAGTTAGACACACACACTCACCTAGACTGAGTTTAACTGAACTCGTGACTCACTGAGCACTAGTTCTAATAGAAGAAGTACACGCAAATCCCTAAAATATGTCATTTGGGGCACTACTGACTGAACTAGAGTATTAATGACAGTAGAGGGTTAGTTAGGGTTTGTTAGGACGTAGATTAGTGGAGCACATCTATTACTTAACTAGAAATTGACTGAATCACACCTAAAATCAAGGAGAAGTCCCCCAAATTAGGGAATGCACCCCCAAATCGAGGAAGGCGCCCCCAAATTTAGGAAACCAACTCATGGTTGACTTAGGTGGTCAATTTGGATGAGGTTTGTCCTGCTAGAGTCATTAGGTCAATGCCTAGGTAGCTAGGTAGAGGGTTATTTTCCTTAACACCCCCCATAATCCTAACTAGGTGAAAAATTAAAAAAAATATGAAAAGTGGGTCCTGACAATTTGCTACCATATTAGGTACCCTTGCAGAAAATATTCTTTGTAAACTGGGTAAGAGGGAAAAAACCACATAGGACCTCCTACCCATAAAAGAGAATTTGAAGAGAAAAATTTAAGAATCTTGCTCAAAAGATGCCTTCACCACCAAAGTATCTCTCAATTGTGTGAAGTGCTTCTTGATGAAGGGCTTTGCTAATATCCATGCAAACCTTTTTGAAATCCTCCTTCTTTTGAAGTGCATGTGATCCCATTCACAATATCCAAACACTTTGAATTCCTTGAATAGTGGTTCTTGACCACTCCTTGTTTCAAATGGAGGAAACCCCTTGAAGCTTTTGTGTGGAACTTGGTGAAATCTAGGAGCAAAGGTTGTAGATCCAGAGAATGATAAGAAATTATGGAGGTATTCTTAAACAAGAAACTGATTTGGGACAAGTTCTCCAGTGGCTTATTCAATTTGAACTTGATTTGGGACAAGTTATCCCATGGATAAAAGAAATTTGTATATCACTTCTTCTTCTGGGCCTGTAAAAGGGTTTTCCTTAGCTGAGTGGTGGATCATGGATTTTCATATGTCCTCATAGTCTATATATTGTGAATATTCTGGGGTCTCTTTCATCCTCCCAATGTATGTGAATATGTCCTCGTAGGACGTATGTTGTGATGCTTCTGGGGCCTCCTTCAATAAGATTGGATCTAGATTACCAACTATATTTGCAACTAAAATAGTGAGATAGGATATCCATGGCTGTGAATGAGATCTTTGATGGTTGTTAATGAGCTATTTGATGGCTACAAATGAGTTCTTTCATGGCTGGAAATGAGCTCTTTGATGGTTGCAAACGCCCTCCTTTAACCTGCAAAAGCTTGATTCCTGACCAAAAATCACTAGAACACTGACTAGTTTAGTATCCCTGCAACTCTAATACCATGTAATATTTGAGCATATATATATAGGCACATAAACTAAAGAGATATACTATGAAAATAAAATCATCAATCAACTAATCACACAACAAATGAAATATCATAGATCATTACACAAAAACTAGAAGTAGATAAGAAGAAAATAATGACATATTTAATTGATTGTAATGAATGGAGGTGAAAAAAAATATAGCAAGTAAATTCAAATTAGGTCAAGAGGCTATTCGAATTGCTCATGTTTTTTTTGGAGACTAGTCATGCTTAACTAGATTCAAAAACCCTTATCCATGCACACTCACCTAGACTGATTTTAGCTGACCTTGTGACTCACTGAGCACTAGTTCTAACTGAAGAAGTACATGCATGTCCCTAAAATATATCAATTGGGGTGTTGTTGACTGAACTGGAGTACTAATGACAGTAGAGGGTCAATCAAGGTCAATTAGTACCTAGATTAGTGGAGCACATCTAGTCCTTAACTAACAACTGATTGAATCACACCTAAAATCAAGGAGAAGTCCCCCAAATCAGGGAATGAGCCCTTAAATCAAGGAAAGCACCCCCAAATCTAGGAAACGAACTCATGGTTGACTTAGGTTGTCAATTTGGATGAGGTTTGGCCCAATGGAGTCATTAGGTCGAGGTCTAGGTATCTAGGTAGAGGGTTATTTGCTCTACCAAGTTTTGCTTTTTAAACTGAGATTCATAGGTTTTTGTATCTAATGTAATAAATGGTCTCATTGCAAAATATACCCAATTCCCTAGATATAAATACACAAATCCATTAAACACTCATTTCATAGAATAAAAAAATCTCATCGTGAAATAGTAGATAGGGAAAAATCCTAATGCTAATTGTAGAGCTCATTCCGACGCCCTAACTAAAGTCTACTTAACATTTAACCATTTTCCACTGTTCAATATCAATTGGAGAACAAAACTGTGCATTTTATTTATAAAATAAAGCTAATACTTCGATCACACAACTTAATATTTTTAAATGAGGGTTTGAACATTAAAATAGATCTAGATTCAATACATATTACAAGTTTAATGTAAACGACAAATGCGGATCACCCGCTTCACTAAACCCAATAAAATTACTGTATACATTTCAATACAAAAGAAAACTTTAAGACAAGAAACACCTGTCTGCGAAGGTCGATCCAGTAGTTGAATAAGTTACCAAAGGGGTTTCCGCTTAATCTGATCCAAGCTTTCAACAATTTACCGAAGGATTCCTTGGTTGAACTCCCTACCATACTAGGAGTAGTCTTCTTCCTCCCAGTCGCTCGAGCAATTAGGGGGTCACAAAGAACATAAAAGCCCAAAAAATCAGATAAGATCTCCCAATCCCCAGAGTAATTCTCAACCAAACTCACATGGACCACACTAATGATCTGAAAATTCTATTACAGAATCCATCCAGCATTAGGGAGCAAGAGATTATTTTCTCTTCATTCTCCCTTTATTATATAGAAAAGTCTTGGACGACATGTGTCATCTCATGCACAATTAATTTAATTCATTAATTCTCTAATATTTCTCATCCAACCATGTGTCACTCTCACATACTAGTGCACATAAGTTCCTCAGTTCTCTCTTAGTTGTCTCTTTAGTCTAGAATCCCAATCCCTAAATCAATGGGTGCATGTGGAGTTAAACTCAAGAATGTTTATCAATCCATATTTGTTACAAAATATCTTTTATTTATTTATTTCTTATATTTATGCAATGCATGTCTTCCTAAATCAATGGGTGCACATGTAGTCTACCTCAAAATATCCCCCCCCCAAAAACATTTGCTCAAATTAAAATACTTTTTTATTTAATTATTCTCAAATTTAACATTTACATATGCATAATTCAATTATGTGTTTAAATGTTTAGTGCAAGTATGCAAGTGGTTCCATTTCCTGTCGTTGTCTAGGTACCACATCTATGGGTCATTATGACAACTTGCTTGTCCTTGTCCTCGTGTGGGGAGTGCGATGTAGAGATTAGGAATTGTTACCATAATCATATGACTACATCTCCATGGATACTAATGGAGATTGAGGAATACGATCTTCCTTATTGCGCACCCCTCAACACATCGTAAACGACCAAATCGTTGTGGCCTCACCCATATGCCACACGCTACTCGAGTGAGCCGATAGGGCTTCCGACTTGTGTGTGGAATGTTATTTCAGAGCCGATAGTCTATCGTTGCACCCCTATGTATATTTCCCGTTCTTTACAACCCGCTTTTTATTCCATTGAGATTCAATCGGTAATTCATTTTACCTGCCATTGCACACACTCAAAGCGTACATTAGTAGCGCTGCACCATATAAAGTATATCATCATGCATTATTCATATTTATTCAATTCTAGTTAACAAGTGGCATTTATTCACATCTACGGAAATAAAATCATCATTTCTTTCATTTATTCATAACATATCTTTAATTCACATTTTTCTATCATTCGAGTATAATCATCATTTGCTTGTCAATTAGCAATCTTTATTCAAATAATAAAGCAAGTTTATTTAACCAGGTCACTTCAATATAAGTGCCCTGAAAGTCTAGTCAATCAACTATTTCAAAGGCGGGCATTACACTAATGTTTGCAGCCACATAAAATAAAAGGGGAGCAACAAGAAAGCTAAGCTTTCCATCACTGAAGATAATTATGAAAATATTATATTTTCTTGAGAATGCGTTGTAAATATTAATAGGAACAAAAGGAATTAATGGATTTTTTTGAAATAATTAGGCGAAAAATTGAGATGAATAATAAGAAGTTACACACTAAAATTCATCCTTTGTAGAGATGTGTATAACCTATGGCGATCCCTTACGAATTTGGATTTTCAAAAAAAATTGGCCACTCCAAAGTCTTCCTTCATAAATCTCCCTTGGATGTCAAGTATGCCCTCTAACGTTTGACAAAATAATGGAACAATGATTATGGCTTCTATTATAAACTCACTCACTTTTACAAAATGAAATTATCACTCATTTTTTCGTTGGATTTTTTAGCTAGTTGATGAGAAACACATGCATCATTTGTTTATAATTAATATTTTGACATATGATGCATTGGTTAGATTTAAACACACCAGTGTGCAATAGATGTAAAAAGGCACCGCTCTATTGTAAAATAGTCAAAATACAAGTACAAACATCTGTAAGTAAAACTTTGTGGATATTTCTTTTGCAAATGTAATTGCATAAGTTTATTTTTTATGCGTATCATAATTTAGTGTACAAGTGGTTTGTTTATATATATATAAACGCATTGATGAAATAATGTGAATTAAACACATTGATTACATTAAAAATCTCTTTGAAAGTTCGTTTGAAGTTAAAATATCACATGCATTCCAATCTTTCTTTTGGGAATGCAAACACATAAATTACAATACTCTATGGAAAAATGATGATTAAACTCACACCAGATACTTTTTTTTTTTTAACTAGGGGAATCAACAACTGGGAAGGGGCTGGTACTCGCGTGACACGGGGTCCAGGGATCCAATCCCGTCCGCTACCACTATACCCCTAGGTGCACCCACACAGCCCGCAAGCATGGGGCACAGGTAAGCCGGGGTGATTTGAACTCGTGACCTCCATTTACAACATTTCCTTCATATCAAGCGAATTGCCGGTTGAGCTGCACCCCTGCGGGCAACTCACACCAGATACTTACAAAGAGTTTCAAAGGTCTATTTGAATTTATACTATTATATACTTCCCATTTTTTTTTTAAGAATGTATACATGTATGGATTGTTGAGTTCGCTCAAATACAAGGAGAAAAAGTTATAATATCAAATGACCAATTCTTCAGATTCCAACTCTTTCCATATTGTTCAAAGTTTGTCAAGTTTTCCCTTACCATTTGTTGTAAGTGCAAATTTTATTTATATTTTGATTACCTAATTGAATTTATATTTTGTTATGCATGTGCATGTGAATAATTATGCATTAAATTTTGCATATTCTAATTCAAGATCAAGTTTGGATGTGGGAGATATTCCACCAGTAAAAAAATTGCAAGCTCTTATCAGGACCAAGATACTGCTTTACTCCACCAATTGTAACATGCCATCTTTCGGCCACCATCCTTGGCCGATGGTGCTTCACTGTGAATTGGATCTTTTTTTATACCCGAGTAGTATGTGGTTGTTCAAATTGTATTGGGTTGAAGGAAAACCCTCAGCATGTCACACTATCCCATTATATTATTAAATGAATTCCCAAAGTTGATTGTCTAATACCTCCCACTGCGGTAAAAAATCCAATATGTGATATAGAAAAAGACACATAGGAACACTTTCATATGCTCTTTTTTTGAAAATTTGAAATCCAAATCAATTATTTTTTGTCCTAAATTGACCACCACATATAGTTCTATTGAGTCAATTGAGAGTTTAATGAGCCAAAGTATCATATCAATGCCAACCAAAACATCTCTACTAGGAGATCCAAAAAGTTGTATGATTTGAGAGGAAAAATGTCCAAATACACATCAAGGTTGGTTCAATTGTTGGAGGGTAGGAATGACTTCTCTCTTCCTATCCATTTGAAAAGTAAATACCAAACATGTTACAACTATGCTTTGTATGGCACTTGGTTATCTTCTTTGCCTATACCCCATGTTAGGATTGAACTCTCATTTTGTGGTAATAATTACATGATTGTAAAGTCTAAAATATATATTGCAAATATTGGATTGTTTATGCTTTCACATGTATTTGTTCCTCCTAAACAATCGGTAGTACTTAAGCCATTTTATGATCCTCTTTATAGTTGGTCTAATTACTTGAATATTGTTAAATACAAACATAACATTTCCATGTATAATATGTGCATGAATGATTATGCTTATGAAAATTTTAATAGGAAGAACTTACTATATATTGATGGTCATCCATGCACTCATGGAAACATTGTAGGATCCATAAATAGTTTTAGGTGCTCATTATTTAATGCAAATTGTTCATTTGAAGAACACTCCGATGACAATGCGTTATTTATGAAAATGGAAACGTCTAGATTTGTGGTTATGCATGCAATATGTAATTTGTCTCATGTTGACAAGTTGTTAATAAACTATAAGTTTTGTATACCACCAACCACTCATCAAATATGCCTTGCATTGGGACTATCTTTAGACATCCCCTTGGGGCATAAGAAAAAGATCATTGAGTAACTGCATTTTTTTTCAATGGAAGTAATGTAAGCATATTGTTTAATTCAACATTTGTTTTAGAAAGTGGTTGGTTGCACTTCTACCATTCAATTTTTTTCCATGCTTCTAATAATTGTTTGGTACAATGATTGAACATACTAAATGCACCGTGTTTATTTTTTTCATATGGTTCACAGCCCCGGAAGATCGTAGGGCTCACTACATCCATGGTAATAATTCTCAAGGGGCCCACCTGAAGGGCCCTCACCCTATCGGCTCCAGTTTCGGGATCCTAACACCGAAGGACCCATATATTTGAACCTCCAACCTCGACTACTTCAGTCTTGGACTCGGAAGTTCCAACCAACTGAGCTACCCCTCGGGGATCACTGTGTTTGTTAATATCATTGAGATTTGAAATGCCATATTTTTTCAATCACAATTTTGATGATGAGTGACCTGTCCACCATCTACCTATTTCACACCACTATGATTTAAAACTGATATCAAGCTACTAAACAAGCACAACTTGGATAGGAGGCATTCCAAGAATAGTTGAACCAACCACCTATTCAATTCCCACTACATCCTAAGTCACCAATTCAAAATATCTATAGTAACACCAGTTCTTCACATGTTTGGGATAAAGGCAATGAAATAAATATTAGTATTGATGATTTATTAGGGAATACCAATGACATGGAGGGAATGTTTTTATATACATTCCAATAAGATGAGCTAGGAAATGATGCTCATATTGTCGATACCTTCTTCAATATCCTAGAATCTACTTCCACCACTCCTTTCTTTGGACATGGATAAAAGTCTACTCATGGAGCATCCCCATCTATCATTCCGACCATAGAAGGGGTAGATACAAATTTCATGTTTCTAAATCCCCCCCATGGGCCATTAGTCGAATTAATAACTAAGAAATCCATGTGCAGGAGTATGAATTTAATACATAGCATAATTACAACTATACCTCACACACACCATGTGTAAATCATCCAATTCATAACATGAAGTAAATGAAAATCATTTCACATTCATAACATGAAGTAAATGAAAATTATTTCACATTCATAACATGAAGTAAATGAAAATCATTTCACATTCATAGACATATAGAATACTTATCTTTAACAAAGAAGATCCAAGAAACTGGTTGTGTAAGAGAATATTTCCACACAAATGTAGGTATCAACTGCAGATACCACCCCTAAACTTGGTTATGTAGCCACTAGGGAAAATGAAACACCTACAATTTTCTCTCTCTTGGGCCAAAATCCGACCATTTTCTCTCATGCTTAGCCGATCTACTCACCACTGAGCAATTACAATAATCTTATTCAATCATCCCAACCATGTCACTCTCTTTCATTGCCCCACACAACACAATGAATGCATTTACCTTCACTTCTCTACAGGTCCCTTAGTAAATCCATCCCTTACAATGCGTAATAGTGTGTGTAGAAAGAGTCAAACTTGTTGTATGATACTAGAGAACCCCCTATAATTAGTCTATTCATTTTTTCTCAAGCATCCTGAAGTAGCAAATAAACATTGGGTAAAAGTTATTATCTTTCCCAACCTCTATTATCAACTGCATCTATCCTCTTCCGTCTAATGTCTGCAATATCTTCTTCACAAATGTTAATTTTTGGTTAATTTCACAGTATGGTAATTGATAATGGAGAGGACAATATAAAATATCTATGTATTGTAAAATCTACATGGAAAATGAGTGATACTTCCAAGAAGATGAGAGGATTGGTGAAAAGACAACTGACATTAATTCTGACCATAGAAGGAAGGACTCTTACAATTGTCATACAAGTATATTCATCCCATGCTTCCATAAATACATGAGAATACTTTTCCCACCAACCTTATAGATGCACTCAATGATTGGATTTGAGAAGTCAAAGGAAGTAATTTACCCATTTAAGGCACATGACAACAATGGATGAGTTTTAAGCTTGACACTTGACAATAGAGGATTTAATCTCCTATAGGCCCCCTTTCCTCCTCCCCTCGAATGGAATCATAACCCCTCTAATGTTATTTACATAACCATCCTGGACCATTTTATTATTTTCCCAACATAATAGTTACATAGCTTTTGTGTCAACATGACAAACCAACCACATTGACTATATATAAATATTTACATTATACATGCCTACCCATTCACTAGTTGGGATTTGGACTTGAGCTCCACACTAGGAACCCATACAAGAATATTTACATCATTTTACATAATCCAATTTAACACATTCCAAGGGTAAAAAATGGTGGTATTATATCTCAACTAGGGACAACAATGTTACTATACAACTTGAAATCAATGTATGGTACATTAGGCATTTGTTTCTCAACACTTTTGAGGTAACTAACCATTAAGTCTCCTATATTTTAAGGACTCTGTTCACACAATCAACATTAAAAAGGGTTTATTTTATGCATGCTTGATGACAATGTACATATATATTACCCATTTATTGTAGGTTACTAAACAATAAGGTACTTTTGAGTGATAATGTTTGGCTCAACAATTGTGAAGAGAAAAACAAAGGTTGAAAAGGTTGGGTGTTGAGCACATATCATATCATGCGTGTATGAATGATTGCGTTCTATATAGAGGTGAATAGATAGACAAAAATATATGTCCAGAATGTGGGCATGATAGTTACCAAAAAACAAAAAAGAAGGGTAAGAAACATGGTCCTCCTTATAATACATTGAAGCACATACCTATTGACCCTAATATTCAATTGCTCTTTCACTGCAAATAATTAATTGTGTTGCAAGGGTGGCATGCCTTTCATAGAAGTGAGTTAGAAGTAATGTGAATCCCAACATATTCACTATCCATGCAACATATAGAGGACACATGGCCCAATAAATTCAAGGATGAAGTACAAAGCCTTCAATTGAGCATAGCCATTGATGGAGTTAACTTGTATTCCCTTCAAAACAACAACTATTTTGTTTGTCCAATTATAGTGATAAACAACAATACCCCCGATGGTTGTCTATATAATGAACATCTTATGTTGGCTCTTATATTCCCTTATAAAATACAAGTGAAGAACATGAATGTATACCTATAACCATTAATTGATGAATTTAAGCAATTGTGGGAAGTGATATATGTATGCAATGTATCAAGACCGATCATAATGACAAGGTATTTTACACTGTATGGAATATTTGCCTACAACTTGCATAATTATATGGGATTAGGAGTTTGTTATGTTAAGAATGTTGATTGATTTGTAGTATATTAATATTATTATTTGGCATAGTTAATTTAGTACAACTGCCTTCTTCAATGCTAACATGATTTGTATATAATAACATTATAGGTCTTGTAGCAACATGGTACCATGGATTTAAATGTTGTGGAACTTCTATAAAGGCTAAGTGGTTGACCACCTATAAAATTTAGTGTATGGATACTTGAGGGCATTCCTTGCAGAACACCACCCATATAGAAGATAAGCATTGCTTCCAATGGTAAAGCAAAGAGAACACAAAGACCTAAAATAATGATGTCAATTGACTAGATTAAGGCATGTGACTTAGAGAAGGAGGGGAAATTTTAGATTTGTTTGATTCAAAATGGGATCCTATGTTTGATGATCCTAAATTTTTCAACACCTATGTTGAGAAAATTCCCATTGAGATGAAAACAAAATTTCTATTTTATGAGCTTCCATTTTGGGAGCATGTTAAGGTTTCCCACTTACAAGATCCCACACATATATTTAAAAATGTTTGATCTTATTATGGAGGCACATATCATAAAAAAATGACAAATTTGGTGTTAGGATAGATCTTATTTCTTAAAGTACTAAAAACAAACATTGGCTAAGAAAAGGAAGTAGAGGAGAGGCTAGTCACTCTTGGTCTTTTAAAGAAGATGATGCCCCAAGGATTTTGAATAAATATGACATTTCTTTGGTAAAGGATGTTATATAGGGTTTGGAGGCACCTTCTTTATATAGGTTGACTCTTGGATGCTGCTTCACTGTAGTGGAACATTTGTTGGGTTGAAATCACATGACCATCTGAACATTCTAAGGGTATGTACGTAGATATATACCCTAGAAATTGCTCCTTTCGATGCAAAGGAACGTCGTACAAATAGAATGTGTTAGAATGCAATATGTATGAGGTGGATTTGAGCAAAATATATTCATGAGAATAATTTTTAGAACATCAGAGGCATGCCAATTGAAGGGGGGGTTCAAACATGAGACATAAGGAGACTTCGAGGTTGGAGAGATTTCCATGCGATAATTCTTAGTCATGAAAAAATGACAAGAACTTGTGGAGTCATGTCGTGGTGTCCAAGCCTACTAAAAATGTTAAGCTTTGTTCACATGTTCCATTCAATGGTTCTCTTTCTTTTGATACACACAATAAATGCCCACAAAAGAAAGATGATTTAGTTGAAGGTTGTGGACTCATTAAAGCATCCTATGTTTTTGTATTAAACCCCAATTAGGCCTTTATTCATTATGGCTCATTTAGAGAAGGGATATTTTGCCAAAAG
Source organism: Larix kaempferi (assembly GCA_027924585.1). Taxonomy (NCBI): domain Eukaryota; kingdom Viridiplantae; phylum Streptophyta; class Pinopsida; order Pinales; family Pinaceae; genus Larix; species Larix kaempferi. The sequence continues at coordinate 45,457,593 of BSBM01000232.1, read as the reverse complement.
ATGGGAATGAAAGAAACATAAACATTTTTAAGAATTCAATGGTATTTCTAGGTGATATGAATCTAATGATCTTTCTGAGTAACACAAATATTTTGTTATGCAAACACACCTCGTACACAACATCTTAGACCTATAAAAAATCATCTTCAACTTCAAGCACTAATCTTTCCGAGGTACACAAATATTTTGTTGATTGTTATACTCGAGGTGTGCAACAACTTTTGGTTAGTGATTTGCAATGTTTCAATTTTGAGTAGGAGCTTGTTCTCATCCGTATTTTCAATCTTCTATCCAAGTCATAACATAACTAAGTTGACATGGTAGAAGTAAACTGGGGGTAAGGAAAGATAATTTGAAGATTGCTTTGAAAAAAATATCGTGTCTTATTTGCAAGTTATTTTAGATAAATAAGGATAACTCTATATGATATGAGGACATACCATTGTTGTAGTTGAAGTTAAATTTGAAATTTTTTGGAAGTGTGTCTTTTTAAAGGTAAGTTTGACTAATTTTGGAAGTGGGTTTTGCATTTTTATTAGATACTTTTGATATAAGGTGTAAATTAAGTGGTTGTAAGGGAATGATATAAGCATAAATATACAATGGTGTTACATCTTGATAATGCCATGTAGATCCAAATGGAAAATAATATGCATCTCACCATGTCATCTTAGTTATAGTTTGAAATTGTAGAGATTGATGGCACAAATGTTGGTTTTGATAGAAGACATTGTAGGCCACTACATTGTCCTTTGCACGATTGTTCTCATGCCCAAGAATTATATTTTCCAATTTTAAGTTAAAATATTGTATGTTAACTTATCATTGAGGTTAATAGCATATATCAAATAGAAAAACCTAACAAAAAACTTAACTTACATTATTTATACGCATGATGGTTGACATGCATAGAAGAGGGCCGAGCTTCTAATCACAAGCATTTAACAATATTTTTTTTGGTTGATTTAATGAGTATTTAAATCATGCAAGGTTTTGTAACTAAAAATCATCCATACATATATAAACATAGGTTACATACCCAACCTTGCCTAGGTTAATTATGATCCTTGTATGTATGCAAAAAATTCAAATAGACACTAAGTTAAGGATCTAGGAAAATTGTGTGAAGTTTCAAATGATATTATAAGTATGACAATATCAGAAAAGACACTCAACCCTTATATACATGTTTTCAACAAACATAACACTTATATTACCGACAAGTTGGACTCACAAACACTATCCTTACAATGTATTCCATACAATTCATCCACCAATTTCTTACAATATATTCCAATACATTTCTTTTTGCTTTGCCCATTCTCCTCTCATGCCATCTTTATAACACCTCTTTCTTGCTTTTCACCCCAACTCCTAAATTTACTTTCAATTGACATCTTTGTGTTCAGATATCCCATTCGATTACATCTCACCATTTTATACTATCACCTCTTATTACCTCCATACACTTTAACTTATTGCATCTCCCATATAATCTTTTCAATTTCCAACATCTACCTATCCTTGGAGAGTGGAGCATGGGTAAGGGTGAAGCCCCTTGTTCCAACGCTCCACTTCCATTTCTACTTTCTATTTCGCCTACTCTCACACACTCTAATGACTCTGATTCTATAACCACGACACTTGTATCTAGAGTAGTCTAAACGTTTGGCGCTTTGGATCATTGTTTTGACCTATTTTTGGATATTTTTGTTCGAAATCCTATTGGAATTGTTGGAATGACAAATATAAGTTGTTGAGATTGAGAAATCTAGGTGCAACAAGGGTATTTGAAGGCCTAAATCCATTTCTGCAGTAAACAATGAAATTTGAACCATGAAAAATTACGATTTCACCAAAAAAGAAATTCACCATATTCAACCATTTTAGCCAGAGAAATCCAAATCATCGAATGTTTAGACAATTTGAATTTAATAATCCCACTTTTCACACTTAGCTGATGGTAAACATTACTATGTGCAATAGTATTTGATAGGTAATCTTTGGATTGCTACGATGCTTTTCACATATATTTTCTAGGACCAAGATTTTGTAGCAAAAGCATAAAAAATAATTACGTATGATAATTTATTTTCTAATAGTATTCTTGGGTTGGTTTTGATTCTCTTTGTAATAATGAAATGTTATTATAGTGATTACATTCAGGGCTGAATTTGAATCTTACTTTGCACGTCAATAAATTTTATATGACGTTTTAATTTTAATACTACCTTTCATTTGATGTTTAAATCTTAATTTTACTCGTCATACTAATAGTTGATTTTTTTTTGAAATAATATTTATAATAACTATACGAAACATTGAATTCTCATATCTTGACTCGTATAATACAACAATAAAAAGTTTACAAAAATATAATAATGTGATGCACCTGCAACAATTAATTAATAAAAATATGCGAAATAGCAGAAATGACAGAACTCAGAATCACTTTTATATTGATCACAGGCCACTTCGAGGGGGCAACCTCCTATGAGCAAGCTCAATACAAATAACTTCACGGTGCCTTCATAGGTCTCAACACACACTTATATACTAAGTCTAGGCGCCAATACTATGGGTCAAAACCATGGGCCACTACAAACTATGGATCAACAATACTACGGGCGACTTACAAAGCATATGCGCCAACAACAATAACATAAACTATTGATCAACAAATACTACGGGACGACTTACAAAGCATATGCGTCCACAACAATATATTAACAAAGTAAAGACATGGGTTCCTAACATCCCCTCCCCCTTAAAAAAAGCTTTGTCCTCAAAGCTTTAGATGTGGAAATTGTTGTTGAATCTGAAGGAGTGGTTCCCATGTAGCATCCTCTGGTTGCATGCCATGCCACTGAATTAAGACCTCTGTGATAGAGCGAGAGCGAAGCTGACGAGTGCGCCGATTGAGGATGGCCTCTGGCTCCAAAAGGATGGATCCTTCATTATCCAGTTCGGGTAAAATCGTTTGTCCATTGATGTTGGTGCCAAGAACTTTCTTCAGACAAGAGACATGAAAGACTGGATGAATGTGGGAAGAAGGAGGAAGTTCCAATTTATAAGCAACTGACCCAATCTTATGAAGAATCCAATATGGCCCATAGAACTTTGGAGCGAGCTTATGACGCCCTTTGAGTTTCAGGGAGGACTGCTTGTATGGCTGGAGATGAAGAAAAACCATATCGCCGACTTGAAAAGTGCGCTCAGAACGGTGATGATCAGCTTGTTGCTTCATGCGATTTCTTGCCATGTAAAGATGTCCCGCAAAATGCGAAGAATCTGATCACGGTTTCGAAGGACCGTGTCAACTTCCTGAACTGGTGACTGGTGGGGGTGTATGGAAGAAGAACTGGAGGTGCCTGACCATAGATTGCTTCATATGGGGTCATTTTAGAGGTAGTGTGGTAAGAGGTATTGTACCACCATTCAGCGAGAGGGAGCCACTTTGCCCACTGATGTTGTTGTTCAGAGGTGAAGCAACGAAGATAAGTTTCCAAGCATTTATTGATAATTTCAATCTGACCATCTGTTTGTGGGTGATACCCTGAACTCATCTTCAGTTTGGTGCCAGTGTGGCGAAATAGTTCAGTCCAAAAATGACTGGTGAAAGTCGCATCACGATCCAAGACAATGGAAGAAGGGATGCCATGAAGACGAAAGATCTGGTCTAGGAAAATTTGAGCGACTGAAGAGGCTGTATAGGGATGGCTGAGAGCACAAAAATGACTATATTTGGAGAGGCGATCAACCACAACGAGAATCACTGTCTTCCCGCTAGATTTAGGGAGCCCTTCAATGAAATCCATAGAAATATCTGTCCAAATCCGTGTAGGTATGGGCAAGGGTTCGAGCAATCCTGGAAGGAGTGTTGTTTCACCCTTATTGCGCTGGAAGGTATCACATTTGGTCACCATCTGTTGAATTGTCCTTTTCATGCCCTGCCAAAAGAAGTTACGCCATGCCCGTTCATACATTTTGAGGAACCCAGAGTGTCCTGCCGATGGAGAAGCATGGAGTTCATAGAAGACAGCCTGTTGAAGATCTGTGCTCTGGGGAAGCACCAGACGACCCTTGTATCTCAGATAAGCACCATCCCAAGAGTAATATGGTACAACAGAAGGGTTGTTGGTCAAGCGTTGGATGATTTGAGATAAGGAAGAGTCATTAACATAACCCTGTTGAACAGATTGCAACCAATTTGGAACAGGCATAGAAATAGCTGAAAGAGAACCTTGGGCATCAAATGTGCGAGAAAGAGCATCTGCCACAATATTGTCTTTACCCTTCTTGTAAGTGATCTCATAGTCATAACCCATGAGTTTGCTAACCCATTTCTGTTGTGCCGGGGAGGAAACACGCTGTTCCAAGAAATATTTCAGACTCTGGTGATCAGTCTTGATGCAGAAATGATTCACTAATAGGTATGGGCGCCACTTCTGCACTGCATGCAAAATAGCCATCATTTCCTTCTCATAGGTAGAGGCAGCTAAATTCTTACCTAAAAGGGCTTTGCTGGTGAACGCAATGGGGTGTTCATATTGAAGGAGAACAGCACCAAGTCCATTGCCGCAAGCATCACTCTCAATAGTGAAGGGCTTGGAAAAATTGGGCATAGCTAGAACAAGTGTAGTACACATAGCTTGTTTTAGTTTGTCAAATGCACACTGAGCAGCATGTATCCATGTAAAAGAATCCTTATTCAATAGAGCAGTTAATGGAGCTGCAATCTTCCCATAATCCTTGACAAACTTGCGGTAGTAGCCAGTCAACCCCAAAAAACCACGAAGGCTCTTGAGTGTCTGAGGATGCGGCCAATTGTTCATGGCATCGATTTTGGCAGGATCCACACGAAATCCTTGTGCTGAGATAATGTGCCCGAGATACTCAACTTCCTTCTGTCCAAAAACACATTTAGACTGCTTGGCATGGAGATGATGGTCAGAGAAAAGTTGCATGACAAGATCCAGATGTTGGAGATGTTCATCCCATGTTTTACTATAAATGAGGATATCATTAAAGAATACCAGAATGAATTTCCGCAAGTAGGGTCGAAATATTTTATTCATTAATGCCTGGAACGTGGAAGGAGCATTCGTGAGGCCAAAGGGCATGACCAAAAACTCATAATGGCCATCATGTGTGCGGAAAGATGTTTTAGGGATATCATCCTCATGAACCCGAATTTGATGATACCCAGAACGAAGATCCAACTTGGAGAAAAAGTGAGCCCCATGAAGCTCATCAAGAAGCTCATCAACAAAAGGAATTGGAAACTTATCTTTGATGGTGAGGTGATTAAGTGCTCGGAAGTCAATGCAGAGGCGCCATGACCCATCTTTTTTGCGGACAAGAATAACTGGAGAAGAAAAGGAACTAGTGCTTGGGCGAATAATACCTTGCTTTAATAAGTCCCGAACGAGCATTTCAATCTCCGTTTTTTGGTGAAATGGGTAGCGATAGGGCCTGATGTTGGGAGGAACGCTGTCAGGAAGGAGCTGAATACAATGGTCTTCTGGCCTGGAAGGTGGCAATCCCACTAGTTCAACAAAAACACCTGTATATTGATCTAGAATTTTTTGTAGATCCAAAGGAGTAGTGGAGACCGCTGAAGGTTGCATCTGAATGGAATGGAGATGAGTGATGACACCATGTGAATTCTTCTTGAGGAGTTTTTCCATGCGATGTGAACTGATGATGCTGAGAGAACCTGGTTGTAATCCTGTCAAGGTGTGTTTTTGGCCATTGAGGGAAAATTGCATCCAAAGTTCAGCAAAATCCCATAAGATAGGGCCAAGTGTGCGTAGCCATTGAGCGCCCAAAACCACATCACATCCGCCTAAGGTCAAGGCAAACATGTCAGAGCGCAAGGTATAATCTCCCATAGAGATACGCACATTTCGACACTTCCCTTTGCAAGGTAAGGTGCCCCCATTGGCAACCATGACTTCAAAGTTGGAGCAAGGATGGATAAAACAATCAGCTTGTTTGGCGATCCGAGGGTCAATGAAATTATGCGTGCTACCAGAATCAATGAGTATTGTAAGAGGAAGATTCTTGAAGTAACCCCTGACCCGCATTGTTTGGGGGGTGGTGATTCCATCTAAAGCATGGAGAGATATCTCTGGCTGGTCATCCTGAGACGGAGGGTCAATAGGCGGTTCCTGAATGTCGACCGGAGCATCCAGTGTTTCTAGATCTTCGTCACAAATTTCAGAGGTAGGTGGAGAATCCACATCCAAGAGATAGAGCTTTTGCTGAACACATCTATGTCCCCAAGTGAATTTCTCATCACAATTATAGCAAAGCCCCTTTTCTCTGCGTGCTTGCATCTCTGTTTCAGACAAACGCTTGATAGGAGTTGGTCGAGGAGCCTACGGTATAGGTGGTCATTGAGAACCCATATTTCGGAAGGGAACAAAAGTGGGCTTGGAGTGTTGTTGGGCTGCAATCTTGTCTTCTTCCAACTTAGCCAACCCTAGGGCTTCCATCATTGTGTTGGGACAGAACATTTTGACCTCAGAGTGGATGGCATCCTTTAGACCACTGATAAAACAACTCTGGTAAAAGTCATCAGACAATCCTTCGGTGTGGTTGGCTAGATTCTCAAATTCGGTTTGATACTCTCTCACAGTGCCAATTTGGCGAAGTTTAGTGAGGGCTCCTGTGAAGTCATCAAAAGCACTAGGACCAAATCGTTGCAAAAGGAGCTGGCAAAAGTCTGGCCATTTGGGCTCTGGATGAGCCTTGATGTACCAGCGGTACCATTGAAGAGCTTCCTGTTCCAAATGAAAGGATGCCAGCGGAACTTTGTTGACATCAAAAGTATTATGCAGACTGAAATACTGTTCTGCACGATAGATCCATCCAGTTGGATCGGTACCATTGAAGCGAGGAAAATCAAGCTTTGGACCACGAAAATTGATGGAAGAAGAGAACCCATTGTCTGATGAAGACTCGGACTACCGTTTGTTGTTCATAGCTAAATGTTCAAGATGGAGGTCGAGAATTTTTTCATCCAGATCCCGGAGTTTGGCTTGGATGGCTGCAAGTGCATCCTCCATGGTTTTTGCTCCTGCACGGGTGACAACTATAACCAGGAGGTTTTTTTGTTTTTGTTTTTTTTCGGTTGACTGGGTAGGAAAACAAAAACAGAAACTACTTCAGTAAAGGAAAATCTGGACTTGGGAAAAAATCTGAAGGGCAGTTGGGGTTTGACTAGGTTTTAGACACTGTCGAATAGACAGGGAAGCAAAAATGAGGATTTCAGAAGCGGGGTGAAAGAATGGGAAAATTTGGCAGAGGGGAACAAAGAAGCAAAATTCAGAAAGGAACACTGTGGTAAAATTTGAAGGTGATTGGGTGAAATATGAGGAAGTTATGGCAAACCCTAAAAATAGACAAATGTGTGATTTCGGGCTTTGGGAAGGGGAATTGGGGATAGGGTCCTCAGGAATGAAATATGCAAAATGGGATGACAGGGGTTCCCCGAAAATTTCAAGGGAAACAGAGTGAAAACAAGGGAGATATGGAGAAAAAACTGTTTTTTTTCCAGACTGGAGCGGCTAGGGCTCGGAAGGGATTCTGAAACGGCGCCGAATGGATTGAAAATGGCTGGATCTGGAACGGCTTGCAAAATGGATCTGAACGACTGGAACTAAAACGGCGCAGCAACGATCGACAACAGTTCAGCTGAAAATAGATATGGACCCTAGGTATGTGCGACTTCCTAACAGTTCAAGGGTTTCACTCGGCCACCAATGCTGTCTGACGGCTTGCGTATTGGGGCAGTACCCCTCACTCCATGGCTCAGGTAAAACTGATAACCGCTTTGCCACAAACGAAAGCTCTTGGTTTACCTCACGGGTGGGAACTAGTCAATCAGGTAGGGGTCGTTGCCCTTTTCGCTGGCAGGTCCTCTCAATGGGCCAGCTACTTCGGGGTTCCTGTGGTACTCCTCACAATGAGTTTTAAGGATTATGCCCAAGTACTTCCCACAGTTAAGCGGATAGGGATTATTCCCAAATCCGAACCTGCAACAGATGCGAAAAAAAAATTTGGTAGAAATTTCACCCAGCGAGCCCAAGAAAGTGCTCTGATACCAGATGTGATGCACCTGCAACAATTAATTAATAAAAATATGCGAAATAGCAGAAATGATAGAACTTAGAATCACTTTTATATTGATCACAGGCCACTTCGAGGGGGAGACCTCCTATGAGCAATCTCAATACAAATAACTTCACGGTGCCTTCATAGGTCTCAACACACACTTATATACTAAGTCTAGGCGCCAATACTATGGGTCAAAACCATGGGCCACTACAAACTATGGATCAACAATACTACGGGCGACTTACAAAGCATATGCGCCAACAACAATAACATAAACTATTGATCAACAAATACTACGGGACAACTTACAAAGCATATGCGTCCACAACAATATACTAACAAAGTAAAGACATGGGTTCCTAACAAATAAACAAAGAAAACATAATAACATAATGATTAAACCGAGCACAAACATAATGAAAAAGAAGGTTTATCGTGTAAACCTTTAAATAGGCTTTTCCACAAGCAATACAACGCGCCATTACCATGGGCCACCAAATACCATGGTACCATGGCCCAAAAAACTAGGACTGAGTCAAGTTTACCTAAGAAGGGAAGACAACGAGACCATGACAAAATTCAAAATTTCCATCTTAGAATTAGAAATAGAAATAGAAAATGAAATATATATATATATATATATATATATATATATATATATATATATATATATATATATATATGTTTGGGATGCTCTATCAACAAGGTTGAATTGGCGGCCCTTTAGTCGGTGCTTAAAACAACTTTAGCCTGAAATATTACCAAATTGCAGATCTTTGGTGACTAAAAAATGGTTATTGAATGAGAAACAATAGGATTCAAATCAAAGTTCCACATTTACAACATTTGTTAGTACTAATCAAGAGACAGATATAAATGTTTGCTGCAATTTCCTTAGATCATGTGTATCGTGAACTGAATGAAGAAGCGGACGTGCTTTCTAAGAGTGCCCTATTATTGGCTTCGGGTATGCTGGTTGAAGAGAAGCATAGGGTTGGGCACAACCCTTAATAGGAAAAAGATGAATATGAAGTGCGTGGTTTTGAAGCTAGAGTCAGTCGATTTCTGCAGACAAGGTACTATGAAACATTTCATGGAGTGAGTGGATCAAGCGCATATATGACAACTTGTGCAACTGTTGTTTTTTGTATGAAAATTTTTGATGAATAAAAAATGAAAGTATATGTTTGTGTAAGGGATGTAATGGGATTCCATAATGAGATGTATGAGATGTTTTTTTAGAATGTAATGTAAGCTCTGGGAGCACTGGTGTAAGTCTTTTTTGGACAGTCTATGTTATTCTCTATGAATAATAGATTTTTTCTTCGGAAAAAAAATGCTTGGGATATAGATATTAATGATAAGTAAAAATAAAAACGCACTTCAAAATGACGGGTAAAATTAAAATTCACACTTCATTAATGTTGTTTAATTTTATGAAGTGATAGTATTTTGATGTGTAAAATGCCAAATGGTGATTATTTACCTATCAAATTTCATATCCTCATACATAGGAGGAAATGAGAATATCACGTGAAAATATTTCATCAAGTCCATCCCTAATGGAAATTTTTCCATGGGATTCAATAAAATTATAGTGTTATAAGTGATACAAACTTCGAAAATGAAGAATAAATAGAATTTTTTTATGTGGAACACAAACATAATTAAATAATTACATTAAAATGGATTATGAACTTCTAATGGAAGCCTTTCTCTACGAAATTAATGAAGAAGATAACATGTATGAGGGACATACCTTGTAAATAGAGGCATCACATAATATCAATGGTAATCAAGCCACAAACCTCAATGGTAATAAAGTCTTAAAACAACTTGTCATGTAGATTTTTTTATAAGTTTTATATTTGATAATTTTATTAAAATGAATCAATTTATACATTAACTATTTCTAAAATAAATATTTATATTTCAAAATTTTAAATATATATATATATATTTTAATTTTAGAAATATTTAATTTAATATTTAAATTTTATAAAACTTTAAATTTATTATAAAATTTAACAATTTAAGCACTAAATACAATATACTATTCCCATTAGTTTCATGAATAAGCGACTTTAGAATTCAAGTGGAATGAGGATATTCTCACATCTGGTTTGATCCAATAGGGAAAGTGACATTTACTTACATTAATAAAATGAATTTCTAGCTCGAATTTTGTTTGGAAAAAGGGGTGCGCTATGAAAACAAAGTGGATGTTAATTAAATAATATTTATCTTTAGTTAGGAGATGTTACATAATCCAAAGGGAAGTATAGAAGCATAGATATATGGTTTTCTCTACATTTATTAATACAAGTGTTAGACTATTACATATTTCCCTAATACATTGATTGATACATATTTATTTTAATGTCAATTTTATAAAAAAAAAACCAAACAATGATTATCAATAATGACATGTCATGCACATTGTAAATTGCATTAACAATGAATTTACATTAATGAGGATATTCTCACATCTGGTTTGATCCAATAGGGAAAGTGACATTTACTTACATTAATAGAATGAATTTCTAGCCCAAATTTTGTTTGGAAAAAGGGGTGTTCTCTATGAAAACAAAGTGGATGTTAATTAAATAATATTTATCTTTAGTTAGGAGATGTTATACAATCCAAAGGGAAGTGTAAAAACATAGATATATGGTTTTCTCTACATTTACTAATACAAATGTTAGACTGTTACATATTTACCTAATACATTGACTGATACATATTTATTTTAATATAAATTTTATTAAAAAAATCAAACAATGATTATCAATAATGACATGTCATGCATATTGTAAATTGCATTAACAATGAATTTACATTAACAATGAATGAATTATATGTGCATTAAATTATATGTACATCTCACAAGGTTTTCCCTTTTGAAGATATGTTTCATAGTGAAGATATGTTTTATTTATTTCCATTTTTATTTGATTTAGGCATGGTATTACAAATTTTGGATTTTTTTTTTAGTTTTAATTTTTATGTTTATTTGATTATCCGATCTCTAATAATCTAAGTGTTTGTTTGAACATTCTCAACATATGGTAGTTAGTACTCAATGTCAATAAGTAACTACAACACATTTCATTCAATAAAAGCCCACAAAGCTTCAAATGGTGTGGACACACCATTTGATGCATGATGCAATTGTAAGTTTCCATTGAAAACTAGGTCTAATGCCATAAATGAAAGTAGGTCTAATGCCATTGTCATGTTGACATCAATGAAACTAGGTCTAGGTCTAAGTGATGTTGACATGAATGGAACTAGGTCTAATACCATTGTCATGCAACTTCTTTTCATTTAGGTAGACCATTCCATCTTTAACTTTAGAAACATCCAAAACAAGTGCACATGTTCATAATTGATTAAATTTGAAGACATTATTGGTACTTTGCAATCTGAAAGAGTTAGCTTGAGTTCTTCCAATACAATTTTAACGTTTAGAATTAAAACATATAATTACATTTAACTTATTTTAATTCATAATAATTTTAAATTTAGAATGTTATTCAATTTTAATAATAAGAAGAGGTTTTCCTTATATAATAATATCGATATTAAAAAAATTACCAATTGAAAAAATATCAATATTAAATTATGTTGTTGTAATTATTTAGAAAAATAGGAAGAAGACGTTTTCCTAATATGATAATATCAATATTAAATTATATTGTTTCAATTATTTGTATGCTATATTTGCACAATTGGTTAAGGGTTATGCTCTATATAATATGGTTTTTATGAACTCATATATATATATAAAAGAAGCAAACTCATGTGTGCCAACTTACCTAATGATTATTCTGCACATTAAATTATTCCATCCACGAATCTACAATTTATATGTCAAGTTACATAGTTGTTATACCTTCCCAATACATTGTAATTGTTTTAAAGTCAAACTACTTTGATATTTATTTCTATGTAATATTAGTGCATATATTATATACAAAATGAATTTTTGATTTTTGATTTTATTTTTAAAATTAGATTCTCTAATTTCAATTGATGCTTAGTTATCACTTATGTTTTTAAATTTGCATCTACTTTTCTTAACACAAATTCCACTTGGTACACTTATTTGTATTGATGTTTCTTTAATTATACATGTGTGTTGTTCGTTTGTAGGTGAGGCTGTTATTATTTTTTAACGAACTTTTCTTGGGAGGCACGTATTAAGCAACTTAGTTGTTAATTTTATTTTTTTTATATAGTAATGAGTAATTAAATTACCACTTAAAATACTAAATTTTGTTTTAAATCCATAGTGCTCAAGGTTTGTAACTTTTTTTTATAAAGTATATGTGTTTTTTTTTTAAATATAAATGGATACTTTTGTATTATATTGAAAAAAAGGTTGCAACTTCATCGTTCAACTTAAGCACCATAAGTTCCATATTCAAAAGCAAAGTTCTAAATTCAAAGCTACCATAATCTACTAGCTTCCTATTTTTGCTATTTATTCTGCAAGAGTAAATCCTAATGTATTGTCCTAAATACAAAACACACTTATACTGCATTATAGAATTTGGTCATTTTCATTGCCTGGCCACTCTGGGGCTTCCTCCATCTGTCCAACTATGGAAGGTGGTGTGAACTATGAGCACATTGCATTTCCTTCTATACTTGCTCCACATTATTATCTTCCCCATCAATTTTATGTTCAAAACCAAAATAATCAATTGAGCTCTCAGGAACTGGAATCTTTCTATTAACTCACCGCCATAATGACCTAGAGGTTCCAATTTTCCCACAATGCGGGCGATCCTCCACTAAGATTAGTAGTGGTAGATAATGAAGTGATGAATGTACCCATCCTCCTTGATAAATCTCATATATTCCAAACATACTTTGGATTTAAATTCCATTAATAGACTCCCTTGGCCTTGTTCAAGGATTGCATCCATGATAGTGGATACTTGCATACATTGCTCCTGCCACTTGGTGGATTGGCACAAAATTCCATGAGGGAGGATCTTCACTATAATTTGGAACATAATTAGCTGCGAGTTATGGAAAATAACCGCGGTTCTGCAATTAGGGGATCATGGAGAGTGTTTCCTACCCCCAATTTATTTCAAAAGATCCTTGCTCAAGGGTACATGCTCTGTTCGCTTGACGATCAGTGGTCTTGTTTAATGCATATAGAACATGGTAAAATTTTACTTCCACAAAACTAGAGAACATTCAATGAATTCTCCATAGTAGACGACTGAGAATCCCATCCTTTGGAGTCAATTTAAGAGCTAGATGGTGCATCATTACCATAGAGTCTCCAACCACAATCATAAGTTTAATTCTTCTTCTTTATTCTTGCATCAAACCCTGCCAAAGTGCCAAAACTTCAACTTGATTGCTTGTTGATATTCCCAGTCCCCATGCAAAGGTGTTCTCTATTTTTACCGGGATCAAAAAGCACCCCCTCCCTCGCACAAATGCCAACCCTCAAAGTATATGTGATTATTACTATTAAAAAATGCCATTAAAAAACTTCTTCATGTAAAGTGAGACAAAATATAACTAAATTTCAACTTGAAAAACTAATTTCATAGCCGACTTGCAATATTCAGGAAATTTTCCATTTGCATGTCGAACTATTTTCATGTTTTTAACCATTGGGTAATATGATTATAATATTGGAATTATTATATTATAACATCTATGTTCATATAATATTATCATAGTTAAAATAATACAAATATAAAGAATTTCAATTTAAGAAATATTGCCTTATTGCCTGAATTTACTGTGTTGTTATATGTCAAATTAACTTGTTAGATGTCAAATGTTAATTGAAGTGAGTTGAACTAGTTCTCTATCAAGGTATTAACATCATTATTTATAATTCCAATCAAATTGCTAATTAATATTGCACTTAGCTACAAAAGACCCTAATCAAACTTATAATACCATTATTGATCATCAAGATATATAACATAATGCAAATTTTTACTTAACTCACCAAGAAGGTTTCAAGGGATGATAAAATCTTTGAAAGAACTCAACATCAAGATGTGAAGTAACTATGGTAAGAGTTATTGGGGATAGTGACAAGCTTAATCAATAATCGGTTTCATTTATGCTGACGGAGGGGTGAGCTAGGGTTTTCGGAGCTTTATGTAGGTGGGAGGATTGATGGCGAATCATGGATGCTTCTGTGGGGGGGGAGCCTCTCATCCCCCCAAAGCTCTTCTCATTCAGATTTTCATGTAGGAGGGATTTTGATCCCGATAGATGGATTGGGTGGTGTTGGAAAAAAGGCGCAGGAGACGAGATCTATTTCTCCTTCGGCGGGTGGTAAGTTGGGTCAATGCATACCCAAAGCTTCGATTATCCCCTCGATGGTCATTAGATCTAGTACGTTGAGAGACATGATTTTCGGAAGATGCAGGACCATGCTCTCATTGGGAATTTTGTTGGGGTTTTACTGTCTAAAAAGTCTCTGATTTGGTGGATTAACTCCACGTAGAAACCTAAAGGTCATTATGACCTCCAATTAGGTTCCAAAGGTTTCTTCACGATCACATTCATAAATCTGGATGACAGAAAGGTTCTTGATAGGGGCCCTTATTTCTTCTATTTTGCTGGCTTATTTATGAGGCCGTGGAAAGAAAAGTTCTGCCCGGAAAAAGAAGACATGAAGGTCACCCCTGTTTTCATAAGACTATACTCTCTCCCAACTGAATATTGGGAAGCCAAAATTCTAGAAGATATTGGGAACAATCTAGGCACCTTTGTCAAAATCTCGGAACAGACAAAATCCTAGCGATACACGGCCTATGCCCGGATGTGCGTTTATATGGATCTATCTAGGGAGCTGCCTAAAGCTATCAAGTTGATGTGGGAGGATGAGGAATGGGTCCAAACCCTTGATTATGAATAGATCCCATTCTGATGTCGCAGATGTCATGAGCATGGCCACTTATTTAGGGATTTCCCTATGAACAACCCTAAACCCTCCCCCAAGAAGGCCAAGGTGAGTGAGGATCTGGGTTTCACCAAGGTGCAGACACGAAAGCGAGGCGGGAGGAAACAAGAAGCCATGGAAGGAGCCAAGAATATCATGACGTCTAATTCTTTTGATGTGCTAAAATACCAGGCAGAGGAAAATAAATCTGATCCTCCCCAGCTACCACCAGACAGTCAAAACCAAGAGCCCTTCGTTGCCCCCCCCCAGTCCTAACTCGCAGCCATCGGTTGAGACAATTATGGTTGTCATCGGGGATGTTGCCGATGAGGAAACTGAAGATATGGATATAGAAGACTTGGATCTAGATGGGATTGAACAAGCATGTGGAGACCCTAAAAATGGTTATGTCCCTCAAGAAAAGGTGATCCTCTTGAAGGAAGATATTCTAAAAGCCAGAGAACCTAATCGGCTGGGGATCAGCCTTGTATCAAAAAAGGACTGTAAAAGAAAGCACGAGCAAAGTACCAAGAAGCTAGGCCGAAAGTCTAATCGACAAAGGATCGCGGCTGCAGGTCTGAAATTGGTGGAATCTGTCCAATACCCTACTATTAGGGTGGCCCTAGGTCTGTAGTATTTTCCTTTTTAATGAAGATTGTTTCCTGGAATATAAGAGGGCTTAACGGCCAACAAAAATCTAGAACTCTTAGGAAGAAGATTAAGAAGTGTTTGACGGACAATCCACTCGAGTGGACACGAGCCGGATCTTCCTAGCTCAATGTGAGTCTAGAACAAATAGTACAGACTACAAACAACTTTACTAGATCTACTTAAGGATCAAGTACTAGATGTCTTACCTTAACTTCGCGATCCTTTATCCTGGATGCTGCTCCATGTCCCGTGGTTGTTAGATCTCAATTGCAAAACCTGTCAAGACACACAGAACAATGCAAACGAGTAAAAAGCATCTATACAATAAGAGATCTAAGTAAAGAGTTAAGTAAGTAAACTACACAATATCATCACACATAAACAATATTGGTGGAAAGCATTTATATTACTGTAAATATAGGGAAAGTACATAGATAAGAATAGACTACAACCGACGCTTAACGCAGTAGCCATTCTCCATCCAAGACAATTGCCATATCTTTCCAAGGAAGCATGAGTCTCTCTATAGATGAGTTAGCCATCTCTCCAATATGATTTCACCAGGATGTAGACACTATAGACTTCCTCCCTTTGGAGAGGGGTAGAGCTTCACTTATATAGGACTAAGTGGATAGGGTATGGATAGGGTAGGTTGAGATATGGTAGGAGAGAGATAGGGGATCCTCCAAAGAGGTTAGGAACTGAGTGCTAGCGCTCCCAAGAGGTCAGGGATAAGGATCCAAGTCAGCAGGCTTCGAGAATGAGCTCGAAGGACCTATTTTTTCCCATTAATTGACTTCGTCGCACTCTGCAATAGAGAAAGATGTGACGTCGCAGGTTGCATGAGAGCAGCCTGCAACGGCCTCTCAAAACCCAGCATAAATGAAATGGCATCCCTTCCAGCTAAAAGACTTAGCCCATGAAACTTCAGGGATGTATACACTGAATCTCAGGATGGTAGGATTTTAGGTGTAACAAAGTGCCCCCCAAAGCATGAAGATGTTGAAATTTGGATAGGTGAAATGCTTTGACAGAAAGAATGGCAATGGCTTGTCGGACGAAGGACACTGCTACAGTACAACTGAATCTGAGGACACTGTCTCATATGACATACAACATGGATTTTAACCAATACATTGCAGATACATGGTAGTAATGACTGACTGAACACAATCATGGCTACTAGACACAAGCGTAGATCCATGATGAGATGATAACACAGCCATGACCAATACAAATGTGGATCCGTGTGACATGACTCAATACAAACTCCATCGCAACTTGGGTAAAACATGACTCCCCAGGGTCTTCAAGCTGAACCCGCAATGATACGAATCTATCCATGTGATTACAAATGTCTTGACGTCGAACATGGTAGAAACCACTTGATTACCGGTCATTGAGGTATACCATTAACAAGTGCGAGGGAAATCACCATTAATGTCAATGATCCCCAAGGTATCACAGTACATATCATCAAGCGTGAATAAATGAGTTGAAGTAGAACGCAAGATGAAATATTTCAATCAAGAGTCAATGATGTAAACTCATGTTGAAAGCGAGGTATCCTTCCATTGAGGCATGTGGGGCCAAGGTACTTGGTTGGTTTCTAGATTCAATCCTCGGATGATGATTTGAAGTCAACAAGGATGAATCCGTCGAAGGAGGGACATAATGAATCCCCCATCATCGACATGAAACACGACAAAGGATGTGTAGAGAAGATCGGATGGTATAGTGACATGCAAGACTGACTCAGAGTAGATCGACATGATGGAGGGTGTACTGACTGTAGATAATGAGTAGTGAGAGTATTCTTGAACATGGGCATGGCATGCCTTGGCAGTATTGACCTGACGAGTTATGATACCAACTCCTAATGCAACCGATGATGGAAGTGTTCTTTGAATGACTCAAAGGAGTAACAAGACTAAGAAAATAGGTGAAACTAGAGGACAAATGGATGATCCAAGTGTAGTATGCAAATGCATATGAGTGTCATGTTCAAGAAATGACTAGATACCGCCACTGATAAGGGGTGTAACATAAAAGCTTTCCTTTTTCCCCATCATGAATGATGAGTGCCTCATATGTTTTTTACGAGCTTGATGAGGGTAACCAGATGCTCGGTATAGCTCATCTCATAGATGAGTCCAATCCAAAATATTTTCCAAACCTGGGATAGGAGGGGTTCGTCCCATGGTGGGCCCTTCAATGTGAAAGTTTAAAAAGTCCATAGAAGGTAAACTCGGTCGTCATTTCATGTTTAGAGAGTATGAAAAGAACTAAAGAAGAATCCAATGGTCCTTTTTTGTAAAGTTATCCTCATCGCCCGAAAAAGGGTAAAACAATGCGGGAGAGGACTCTTCCAGTCATGATTGGTTGGAGTATACCTTTTTCATAAGTAGTGCCCCCTGGTCCGAAAAAGGGGTACACTATCACCAGGAAGACGACCATTCAAATTCTTTTACAAGCGTGAACATGACAAGTACGCTTGGCAATCTTTTTGTATTTCGAGAGCCTGAAAAGAGTTTAAAGATAGACTCCGGGGGGGTCCCTTTTCCATAGGAGTTTAATGAGCTCGGAAAAGTGATAAATCGTAACTCGGTAATGTATTCTCATAGTTTCAAGAGCACGAGAAAGAACAAAGAGTAAGCTCATCATCATAAAATAATTACAATCTAATGAACAGAAAGTGACGACAAAAAACACACAAGGGGTGTTCATACCTGAGCTGACCGTTCCAATGAAGAAAACAACTTAAAAAGACACCTATGACTCCTGCACACTCGAAAAACTAGGTCAAATGGTTAATCAAGCGTTCAAATGTAATAAAAACGATCCAAACTATAGAAAATGACCTAAAGGAATCAAATATTTGAAAAAAGAATATTCCATTTTGTTTATAAATAGAAACAAAAACCAAACATAGTCACCATTGTTTCATTTGCCAAATTGGGAGGAGAAGTGCCATTTGGAGCCAAAACTTCACTTGTCGATTCCGGGAGCTACGAGCAGCCATTTCACTCGCCGTCCGGAGCAGGTAATTCTAAACTTCATCCAGCATAATTGTAGTGGTTTACCTTTTTGAATTTGGTTCATTTTTTTGGTTTTTAGCTTGGTTTGTGAAGGGCCATTGCGTCCTCGGGTCGTCGCAGCCTGCCCTTTCGGGAACTGCGACGAGACTGAGTCGTCGCAAGGGTCACATGGATGGACTGCGACGACGTCACACTGTTAGAAATAACGGGGTGCGACGACGGAAACGTCCATCCCCAAACACAAACCATGCCCAAAAAAAGAACTTTTGGTGGTTGAAGCAAGTTTTAACAATGTTTAAACACTCCTTTTGGCAGGTTACCAACAGCCAGAATGGTTTTGGAGTGGCGTGAACGGGAGCATGAGCTAGATGATGAATAGGCTGCAAATGATCCACGATGTGTGGAAGCACTGAGGAACCGAGGGATCCTCAAGTTGTTCGAGATCCAGGGCATGAGGGCCCAAATCCCATTACTGACCCATATGCTTCGATGCTGGGATGGGGCCCAAAAATATTTCGTGATCGGTGAGCACATGCTTACCATAGATGTCGAGGACATCTACTTCTTGACCGGATTGTCCTGAAGAGGGGACAATGTGCTTCTTACTGGATCACGTGGAAGTGATCAGACTGTGGGTGACATGATCCTACAACACTGTATTCCCAACACCTGTGCTTCTAGTGGGAAGATTCCCATAAAAGATGTGCGGGAACGTCCATTGCACGCCATACTTTTCACCATTACAAGGATGGCAGGGATCCAAGCTCCTCACTTAGACACCAGGTCTCAGATGTTGTGTGTGTAGGACTGCATGTCTCCGAAGATCTTCAACTGGTGCGAGGGACTCCTCGCAAGCATGCGAGCTTAGCTGACCAAGTGTCGGCGGGGAGAGCTCAAACAGTTTGGCTACGGTTCGATAGTGATATTGTTCTTATTGGAACGGGTTCCCCTCTTGCGCCCTCAGGTACCAATGGATGACAGGGATCCTATGGATCCACACATGGCTAGATGGACAGAGGTGATGTCTCGTCATGGTGGGGGTCCCATCATCTCATTTGGTATTGAGTTCTTCAGCTGGCTAGATGGCCAGTTACTGATGGTAGAGGACTTCCCATATAGTGGTACGGATTTCAGAGATGACCCAGACTTGTCGTTGCCCGAGGGAGAAGCATGGGGAGACATAGGTAAGAACAATAAACCCTTGTACTTTTTAAGTTTTGTGTTTTTATAATTTTTTGTTATAGTGCTGACAAGTTAACAACATGTGTGTGCATATGTGGGACCCATACGACCAGTGGGTGTCTCTCTTCTTGTGAGGAGAGAGAGAGAGGAGAGGGAGCAGTCGCGGGTCCTACCATACATGCTGCCATTGCAGAGATGGATGGAGTCTACGCCAACTTGAGTAGGTTGACGTTAGACGTTCTCGAGCTGATGGTAGATGAGATGCTGTGGCCCATGCAGGTGTACACGGTTGGAGCGACTACGCGCTTCAACG
Organism: Larix kaempferi; assembly: GCA_027924585.1. Taxonomy (NCBI): domain Eukaryota; kingdom Viridiplantae; phylum Streptophyta; class Pinopsida; order Pinales; family Pinaceae; genus Larix; species Larix kaempferi. Next base: position 45,437,351 of record BSBM01000232.1, on the reverse strand, counting down.
CGCTGCTCCGCAGGGTTGCGAGAGCAATTGACTGTTTCCACACTCGGCAGGCTAGAGTTGTTAGACCACCTAGGGTTGTACGGGACAGGCGCTAGGCCCTACGTTGTTATCATGTACTAAGAGATTAGAGGCCTCATATTTTTTGTACTTACTGAAAGCTGCGAGGCTTTAGATTTTGTAGAGACTCACTAAAAGCCGTTGTGCTTCAGATTTTGTACCAGCAGTAATTTTTATGATGATATATATATATATATACAGACATTCCAACAATTTATACATTATGTGTTTTAAAATGGATGAATGGTGTGGCCTTGTTATGTGTTTTCTTATATAAAATGAGTTATTTACATGTTATGTCTACTTTTAACAGTTCATGATATATGCTTATGTGTGTGCAATGTACCATTCTAAGATGAAGTTGGACATAGAATCGGCAACTGTGTTCACATCTCGTGGAATGTGCAGGTACTGAATGGAATCGAAGGACCTTTAAAGGAGACGGACTCGTCGGTAGAGATGGAGTAAAATGGGATCGTGGATGGCATAGACTCGGTTAAGATGAGAGACCATTAGTTGATAATCCAGGTGGATGAAAACATGGTCCATACCCAAAGAAATGGCGTCAGTTAGGGTTCCAATGACTGCTTGATATTCTGCAGCATTGTTGGTTGTGAAACCTAGACACATTCCCCCTGAGTTGATGAGCTCGCCGGTAGGTTAATAGAGTACCCAAGCTGTCGAAGCAAGGTTACAGGTATGCCGGCTGGTGCCATCCGCGAATACATAGCACGTTTCCATCTACACACGCAGACAGAACATGGTATAAGAAATGAAACAAGACCTAGTCACGCAAGAAAACAAAAGCGTCACATCACACAAAAACACACACACGCCATGTACAGTATATACAAAAGTACTTATGCGTGAAAGAATCAGGCATAGTATCTCTTTAGGTAGAGCCCATTGCGGGACTCCCCCAAAGATATCGCGTCGTATTCTTCAAGCTCATAAGCTCCCTTCTCTAGGATGCGTTTCACTATGTAAGGTCCATGCCACATGGACTCAAATTTTCCTACCCCCATCTTATCATGCTTTTGGTCATACGTGAGGACCAAATCCCCTTCGCTATAGGCACAGGGTTCCACTGACTTGTCATGCTACGCTTTGATGCGTTTCTTATGAGCCTCATTGGCAAGAGCGACATCTCGACGAGTCTCATCGAGCTTATCTAGGTAGAGGAAGTGTTCTTCCTCGGTAGTAGTATTTGGGAGAAGTTCGATAGCGAGGTTGAGAGATGGAATCTCGCACTCAACGGGAAGGACCGCCTCCAATCCATACACTAGTTGGAAATGAGTAAATCCAATGGCGGTTTTAACGGAGGTTCTATAATCCCAAAGCGCGGAAAAGAGCATGTTATGCCAATTGGCCTTATGCGTACCCACCATACGTTGGACCATAGTTTTCAAGACCTTGTTAATGGCCTCGACCTGTCCGTTCAACTGTGGATACTATGGTGTTGAGTTTTCATGGTGAAAACCCAATCTCTCGCTCAAGTCGTCGACCATATGGTTCATAAAGTGAGAACCATGGTTAGTAACTATCCCTTGAGGAACTCCAAACCGCGCTATTACATGGTTAAACATGAAGAGTGCGGCGGTCTTTCCGTCGTTCATGTATGTACGCATTGCCTTGGCCCACTTTGTAAAGTAGTCCATAGCTACAATGATGTAACTATGCCCCCTGACCAAGGTAGGCTTACAATGCATGAAATCAATGCCCCATTTAGCGAATGGGCCAACGGCAATAACCGAGTGTAACGAGGCGGGATGGGTGCGCATTTTTGTATGAAAATGTTGACATGGAGGACATTTTTTTACGGCCTCGATACAATATTTGAAGATAGACAGCTAGTAATATCTTGCACGCAAAATCTTCTGGGATGTAGCCATCCCAAAGAGGTGACCGCCACACGCCCCAGCGTGACAGTCATTTAGAACGCGTTTAGCCTCATCATGAGTCAGACAACGTTGAAGGATAGAATCAATACTACATTGGTACAAAGTATCACTGATAATTAGATAATACTTCGCATGGTGGCGTATTCGACGACGGTCATCACGAGACAATTTAGGGCTAAAACGTTGGGTTTGAAGATACAATTTGATATCTCCATACCATGGATCAGACGTACTGATAAGAAACAATGACTCATCTGGAAATGAGTCATTGGGTTCAGATTCTGCATCAGTACGGGGGAAGTCGTAGATGAGCTTAACAAACACCAAAGACTTTTTAGACTTGGATTTTTTGAAAAAAAGATCGAATTCTTGCAGTTTCATGATCCAGCGTGAATAATTTCCCCCAAGTACTTGACGAGTAAGAACATGGTACATGGGGTTCGAATCAACGATGATGGTGGTGGTGAGAAGCAAAATATAATGACGAAAATTCTGCACGGCAATGACTGCCGCGAGAGCGAGCTTCTCCACATGTGAATAGCGAGTTTCAGCGTCAACAAGACCTTTATTGGCATAGTATATCACATGTTCTTGGGCGTTCTGGTCTTCCTGAACCAAAACCATGGTGATAGTGGTGTCGGAAGTGGCGAGATATAAAATGTAATCTTGATAGTAATTCGTCGGTTGGATCACAGGGTCATGCGTGATGGCATGTTTTAAACTATCGAAAGATTGTTGAGATTGATCATCCCAAATGAATGGGATGTCCTTTTTGATCAATCGCATGTACCCTTGCGTCTTTTGCACAAAATTACAAATGAAGCGCCATAAATAGGTTGCTCTTCCTTGTAGACTCTAAAGTTCTGTAAGGTTGGTTGGGGGTGGAAGAGCGACGATGGCTTCCACCTTCGAGGGATCAATACGGATCCCATATTTCGAGACGATAAAGCCTAAGAGGCGTCCAGACTCGACACAAAAAATACTCTTGTGAGGATTCAGACGGATATTGTACCGCCTGCATCTGAGAAAAACGACCGTCAGATGATCTAAGTGGAACTCACGTTGCTTTGAGTGGGCAGGGAGGTCATCCAAGTAAGGTTCCACAAAGTCCTTCACATCATGGAAGGCGTACGACATGGCCCGTTGGAATGTGGCACCAAATTTTTTAAGGCCAAACGGAAGTTTACGATATGCAAACTTTCCCCAAGGACAGATGAATGCAGTCTTGTGTTGATCGTCCGGGTGGATCTCAATTTGGTTATATCCGGAAAATCCATCCATGAATGAAAAAATGACACTTCTAGCACAATTGTCGATGATCTGGTCGATGAAGGGAGTCAGGTAGTTGTCCTTGGGACAAGCTTTGTTGAGATCCCGATAGTTGACATAGACACGGATGGTACGTTGTTTTTTATTAACAGGGACGACGATTGAGACCCACTCTATCAATGGGACAAGGTAAATGAAACCGGCCTTCAAAAGGTTCTCAATCTTTGCCTTGATTGCCGCAGTCTTCCGAGGGTGTACCGGTCGCAGTTTTTGGCGGACAGGTTTGACATCGGGATAGGTTTTAATATCTTGTAAAACAATGGAGGGGTCTATCCCAGGCATCTCCTCATAGGTCCAAGCGAACATGTCTCTGAATCGCTTGAATAAGGCCACGACAGCGATGATTTCTTCAGGGGAACACTTCTGGCTTAACTGAATGTGTTCCACTACACCAGGAGTAACCGAAATGTCTATTAAAGTGGTAGGCTCAATGTTGGCGAAGTTGCCTTCGGAGTCCTTTTGACATGCAAGTATCAAGGACTAAGAGCCAGAATAGACATTCGGTGTAAAGATGGTGTGAATGCTATTCTCCACAGTATCCAACAAGGGAAGGAAAGATGAACGATGGTGGAGGTCTTCCCACGGCAGATCATCTATGCTCATGATTTCCATAATGGACTCGTCATAATGAAAAGTCCGTAGTAGAGGATCGAATGATGTCTATTGTAGAGAATAGGGGGTGGAGGCCACAACTAAGTGGTCCTCCGGCGTTGATTGGATAGCCTCATACATGAGTTCAGCCGGTGATAGAGGCATAGTGTCTCCAATCAGGTGTGTGGTGGCTTCATCAGGTACAAGCCATGAATCAGTGGAGTTAGGAGTACATGAAATCTGCGAGGAGATCATGTTCACTGTGGCAACATGGTTTGGGGGATCCGAAGTAAGAAAGACGCCCATAAGGGATGAATCCTTAAGAAGGACAACCCCCACACTCTCATACTTTTGCGAAGATTGTCCAATCGTAGGAACCTTATCGCTCGGGTGAGTAGTGGTGTCAGGTGTCTAGAAATACAACTAGTCGACTGTGACAATTCGGCCTTGATGGGGGGATTGTACTATGCAAAAGACAGATGATGTGACCGCAGTCATGGCATAGAACCAATTTCGACCAAGTAGAATGTTATAATCTAACGGGGCAGCGACTACTTCCACGTTAAGGGTTGCGGTATTTCCCTCTAGCTCGACTGGTAAAGCTTGTAACAGCCCATGAGATTGAAAGCCACATCCATCGAAGGCTCTCAAAGTGGTAGGAGAATGGTTCAACTCGGGAGAACCAATGGCTCTCCAACAAGCGATCGACATGACTGACATAGAGACTCCTTCGTCCAAAATGGTACGATGGATTATCTTCCCAGCAATGTTTGTAGCAACTTGAAATGCTAATTAATGGGAGAGCCTCATTTTGAAGTATTCTAGCCGGAGCATGATAGTATTCGATGAATCTGGGTCAACTGCACCGATGGCAGCGAGGAGAGTCTTGCGCTAATTCAGACAGTTTTGCAAGACCTCGAGCGTCGACATAGCACAAGGAGCTTGTGCTAGGTCCTCTACAATGTTGTAGTTTTGAGCAGCCCGAGCATTAGGATTGAAAACTGATTTTCTAATTGTGCTCTTGGGTGGACGCAACACTGACTCGAGAGAGGGCTTCTCTATGGTGAGAGGAGCAGTTGACACGGTGATGTCAGGCATCGAAGTGGAAGCTTTTTCAGTATTACTTCCAATAGGTTCTTTGGATGGAATGGAGTCATACGAACAAGAATGGGTGTTCAAGTTGATAGTCTCATTATGTACCATGAAAACATGTGCGGTGGTGGATGCTTCTCCTTGGGAAGAAGAAGTGTGAGCGATCGACTGCTAATTTTGAGTAGGGAAGGGATCGTTGAGAACTGTGGGTGTGAGTTTTCCCTTAAAAAACTTTTGAACCTCGTCTCTATGGGGGAATTCTTTAGAAAAGTGGTCATCACCACACCGTAGGCAAGGATACTTCAACTTCCTTTTCTATTTGGTATCATCAGGGGTGCTCTTTTGTTCCTGCTGGGTGGAATATTTCTTAGGTTTCCCCTTGTTCTTCTTCTTACCACCAGACTTTTGAGGTGAAACTGATGAAACAGAGTTCACTTCTTTGGTGACAGCAGGAGTGGATGATTTGGTGGTGCCGTGACTAGCCTATGTTGGTGATGGGGAAGAACCCTGGGGGTTCGACAAACCAACAGTTTGAGAGGAAGGATGGGTGTGAAGGGATCCAATGATGCCATTGGCTTGGGGTCCCTTGGGTGGTTTCGCGGGGTCGTAAGTGTTGCGGGGCATGTCGAGAAGAATATCAAACAACATGCCAGATTGAGCATAGACTAAGTCTAGCAAATGGGCATGAGCGATGGCTTGTTCCTCAGTGACAGCGCCACCCATGGCAACATCCCGTGCTATGGTAGGAATGAGAGACTTCATAAACCAATCTGCTAGGAGTTGATCTGGAATAGGAGCCTTAATGAGACGTCGTCTCCTTCGTCACTCATGTATATGATCTGATATATGAGTAGCGGTATTTTGACGGAGTGAGGTTAAAAGCTCTGTACCAGTTTCATACCGTATAGGCAGCTAGAAATGAGTCAAAAATTTCATAGCAAGAGAACCAAAATAAGGAAAAGAATGAGGTGGTAATTCAATATACCACTTAGTAGTCGAACCAGTGAGAGTCCATTGGAATAACCGAAGACGGATTGAGTCGTCCGTCAGGGAGTTGGATGAACACCATAAGTGGTATGTCATCACGTGGTTTTTTGGATCCTCACCCGGATTACCATCAAATTTTTGGATATCCGACGGAAGTTTCACTGGAATGGGTGGCCAATTAGTTTCGTGGTAGATGGGGTCATTAGTTAAGTGAGACAGGTCAGGTAGATCCAAAGTAGCCAAAAAGGGCAGCTGTGGATTAGGCTGCGAGTACAGATAAGGCATGTAAGGACCTATGGGACTTGTTTTCGACTGACCATAAGGTGTTCCAGGAGGAAATTGGCCATAGGGGTACGAGCCGCCTGAACCAAATGTAGGTCCGCCGCCAAAGGAAGGTGGTCCATAACCATAATAAGGTGGCCCATTGCCATAAGGTGGGGGCCCGCCTTCACCGCCGGGAGGGGGTGGGAAGCCTCCGAATGGTGGGGGTACGCCACCACCTCCAGGGTAGGATTGGCCGCCGGCGCTTCTGCCGGGAGGAGGTGGTAGTCCACTGCCACCATTGGAATAGGACGGGCCTCCACCACCTCCGCCGGGAGGGGGTGCTGGGCCACCATCTCTACCGGAAGGGTAAGAGCCTCCTTCGCTACTACCACCACAGTAGGGTGGTGATCCACCACCACCGCCACGAGGATGAAAAGGTCCTCCACCACCACCATTAGGAGGGGGTGGTGCTCCTCTGCCATCGCCAGGATGAGAAGGCCCTCCCCCCACCACTGCTTCCAGGGGGGGTGATGGTCTTACACCACCTTCGCTAGGGGGGGTGGGCCATGATGACTGAAATGAGGTGGTCCTCTGCCAGAAGGTAGGGGTCTGCCTCCTCCAGAGTTATGTGGGGGCACGTCGCCTCCAATGGGAGGTGGGGGGTGGACCAAATGGGGTTGGAGGGACTTGAGGGACTATAAGTGGGGGTCCATGTTGTAAAAAATTCTGTTGTCCCCATAGTGTGTAAGGATTACCGGGGCAGGGTGCCCCGTAGAGTGCATTTTCGGGATCAAATCGACCCGGCACAGGGTTAATATGACTTGGATATGCTTGAATCAATGGAGGTTGAATGACGTTAGATGGTCCCCCAACATGGGATAGTCCCGAAGTGGAAGGTCTAGGAGGTAAGGAGTTTCCAACGGAAGGCCTGATAGGAACTCCTGCTGCAGGATTATGGTTAAGAGATGGGGATTTCCCCCCAGCAAAAACTTGTTGACCACTAGGTACAGGTTGACCCAACACTGGCTGTTGATTATTCACTGTAGGATTGCCACTGCCCGTAAAGAAGGTAGGGGGTAAAGAGTATCCTCCCCTTGAAGTTTGGGGTGGGGGAGGAGCAGGTGACTTAATTGCGGTGGTTATGGGTGTGTTGGACTGTTATCCTTCAACAAGTTAGGTTATGAGAGGTACTGAACTGGTCTCCTGTCTAGGAGATGCATGTGCAGGAATGGATGGTTGACCAGTTTTAGTAGTGGTCGCGTATTGCGTGGATGATTCTGGTGACTCAAAAGATAAAGAGAAACCTGGGATTGGTCTGTAAGGGGGTAACCTCGGGTCCTCAACCCTTCGTTGGAGACATGAACTCCGACACATCTCAGCCATAGAACGAAAGTGAGCCAATTGGCTACGTTAATAAGCTAAGGGGTCATCCGGAGTAGTCCCACTAGGTGGGGGTGCAACGGAAAAATGTGTCACTCGGTGGCCTATAGAAGATGTCCAATAAGTTGCTGATGGACCAGCAGCTGCTATGGGGTCGTCCTGGGGTTGATTTATCCATTCCAACGACCCAGGCTCTCCTGGTGCAACGGGAGATAATTCTTGTGAAGTGGGGATTTGTGCTTCTTCATCTTGCGGGGGATGAGAGGCAGGTGAATCTCGAGGAGTATGAGGAAACAAAAGTACTCCAACATTCAAAGTGGGGTTTTCCACTTTATGTGACCCGAACCTGGCTTGTGGATCCATTTTTACCCTCGAAATTACCTCCTGTTTAAGGGGATATTCGGGTGGAAAATTCTGAATCATGCGAGACGTTCTCCAAGGAAATTCAACCAGAGTGACTGAAACGGAAATTTTTCTCCTAAGGCAAGCTAAAAGAAAAGCAGACCAGAAAAACCCTACACAAACTAAGGCCACAAGCAAACTTATGTTATAAGAGTGGATTCAACAGTATGGAAACTCATAGGATTGTCAAGGCTTCGCAACTCGCGATATACCGCAGGGTCCAACAGTAAAACACGTCAAGGAGGATTGGGACCGTACCCTTTCCTGAATACCTGATTACCTGGATGGTATGTGCGTAGTAGCTCCCCGAGTGCTGTTCTCGGTGTATTTCTTCGCCAAGACGGCCAAAAGGTTAACTCAGTTGGTTTCAGGAATCCTAAGGGTGTCTCTCGATATACGCAAGGTACGTGGGAGCTCAAATCTATAGTGGTGTTGTCTAATGCACAACTGTTCGGCAAGAGACCTTCCGATATACTACCGAGTACATGATACACCCTTCAATATATGCAAAGTACTAAAATGTGACTTGGTGGTTATGTGAAGGAGCTCAATATACTGATAAGTATGTGGAATACTACAATACCCTCGGGATACAGTGCTGGAAAAGAAAGACAGCTGCCACGCTTAACGATGCCAGAACACGTCTCTAAGTTACACACAAGTTACTAAAAAATTTACCCTAGTTCTACCGTTAATTTTATCTGGACGGTTAGGAGAATGCATGAGGTGAGTACATAATCGTAAACATAATGCAGGCCCTAACTACATGCAAAAATACGCTTTTCTTTCAATGAACTCTATGTATGGGAAGGAGAAATTTTCTTTTTCTTTCCAACAATTTTACCAAAGCAATGCAATGCAAGACAATCCCAAATCTACCAAAAAATGACTGAAGTATTCTTTTCTTTTTCGAGCGAAACATAAAAGACACAACACTACTAAACCAAATCAAAGCATATTTTTTCTTTTTCTTTTGTCTTTTCAAAACGAAAATGATGCTAAGTAATGAAAAGAGAGAATTTCTAAGCAGAGTATGTGAACTTTTCACTTTCACTATGATGGCCTAAAAGCATAAAAATCAAAAGATACAATTAACTTTTCCAAGCATGGAACTAATTTTGGAAAACTTGATGTCTGTTTGATTTTTTCAAGAAAATGAGCAACTCATAGTTCATGAAAAACACAAATAATGCAATTTCTTTCAACTTTTCCAAAAGATATACAAATGAGACATTCCAATGCATATGCAATTCTTCAAATGATCTTGAAAAATGATGGAAATAAAGAACTCTTGATCTTTCAATGGATGTATCAAAATAACAATTTGACAACAACAATGCTTTTAAACATCAATGCTGAATTGAAAAGATTACTCGCAGCACTCTAATAACTCAAAAAATCTCAAGAAAAGACGAGCACTCAATGGACTGAAAATACACATAAACACTCAAAACCAATAATAACAAGTAGCACTAAAAACAAGCAAAACTCACAAAATGTATGCAAATGAGGTCTGGAAACCGATCCAATACAATGATCAGATCTGGAGAGGAGAGGAGGAAATGCAAGGGTGAGTGGATGCAGGTGGGGGGAGACAAGAGTTTCCACCACTACCAAATCTCAGACTTGTCCAAGATGGAACCCAAAACAACTCCAAACAAAACCAAACAACTCGGCACATAAAGAAAAATGGGATCTCTAACTGGATCACACAGTACAGAGGGAGTCTGCACACAAACCAAATTCAAAACAGAAATGGAGAAAGGGTTCCTATATGGCAAAAATGGCAGATCGACGCACTCTGTGCTTGTACACAGTGCGACGTCGTAGTTCACCAATGCGGGAAGTGCGATAACATCGCAGTATACTAATGGAAAGGTTGCGACGATAGACTAAAAGGAAAAGAACAAAGATAAAAAAAAAAAAAAAAACAACAACATAGTGTTGCTCTTGGTACACTGACCAGGTACGACAGGCGAGATCTAAGTTAAAAAATGAACCAATTCTCCAGGTAATGAGCATGAAAAAGGTCTGTAAATGAGAAGTAGAAACTCAAAGGAAGCTAATTAGACTCTTCAAAGTGAAGATCTGATGGTGAAATCAACTCAAGAAAGAGATGACAAAATAGAATGGCTTGGCAAGAAATCAACTGAAAAACGACATTCAAATTGACAACTACAAAGCAATGTTATTATTCCCCAGTATGGTCGCTAGATTTGTTTGACGGACGATACACTCGAGCGGACGTGAGCCGGATCTCCCTAGCTCAATGTGAGTCTAGAACAAATAGTACAAACTACAAACAACTTTCCTAGATCTACTTAAGGATCAAGTACTAGATGCCTTACCTTAACTTCGCGATCCTTTCTCCTGGATGCTGCTCCACGTCCTGCGGTCGTCAGATCTCAGCTGCAAAACCTGTCAAGACACATAGAACAATGCAAGCGAGTAAAAAGAAGCTATACAATAAGAGATCTAAGTAAACAATTAAGCAAGTAAACTACACAATATCATCACACATAAACAATATTGGTGGAAAGCGTTTATATTACTGTAAATATAGGGAAAGTACATAGATAAGAATAGACTACAACCGAGGCTTAACGCTATAGCCCTTCTCCATCCAAGCCAATTGCCATATATTTCCAAGGAAGTATGAGTCTCTCTATGGATGAGTTAGAGATCTCTCCTATATGATTTCACCAGCATGTAGGATGGGGAAAAGAGGATCTAATTCATTTCTCAGAAACTATCACAGGGTCCCAGATTTGGAAATTGGCTTCACAAGGGAGGAGCTTGGCCCAAGAACACATATTTTGGGAAGTTCGATATGGAAGCTGGGCCTTGGCTTGGGTCGATTCGTGGCAGCAATTACCCCCAATTGCTATTTCCATTGACGCTCCTCTTGTTATTCAAGGTTGCGTTAATAGTAACATTGTTCGGGTAAGGGATTTGTGGGATGTAGACTCTCCTGAACGATATTTTAGGGTTTGGTGTGATCGTGAATGGTGGACTCCTTTTGGCCCGGAGGTAGAGGTTAACCAGGTTGAGGAGGCTCTAAACAACCGCAAAATAAAAAAGAAAAATGGGGAAGACAGGCTTCGTTGGGGTCACAAACCGAGACGGTGTTTCACCATTAAAGAAGCCTATGATATTCGAATGGGCTTCAAACATCTCGAGCCCATTCCCAAATGGAAACAACTATGGTCTGCTAAAATTTGGCCTAAAATATCAATCTTTATTTGGCAAACATTGAAAAGACGTATTCTGACTGGGGAAAATTTGCAGAGAATGGGGGTTTTTGGGCCCATACCTGTGTGTTATGTGCAACGGGGATGAAGAAACCATGTCGCATCTCCTTGATTCATGCTCGTTTGCGTCGGGGATGTGGGACCGTGGAGCGATGATCTTCGGGTGCACGGATAGAAGGCGAAATGACCCAGTGTTATCCCTTACTGACTGGTCTAAGGACCCATTCCAGAGCCGAGTGGTAAACCGATTGTGACAAGTTTTTACGTATTTCCTTCTATGGGAAATTTGGACGGAGCGAAACTCTAGATTATTTAGGGACAAAGAAAATGACTCTGATAGAACTTGGAATGCCATGCAGAATAAGGTCCTGGAGACCATCAAGCTTCAGCACTGGGAGATTTCTGATTGGGAGACTAACGAAACTGAGACCAAAATTCTTCGGGACTAGGGTATTATGGGTCCTCTCCCCTTCTGTGGGAAACATATCTGAACTCCCCAGACAGTGCCGAGCCCGAAAATTTGATCCCCTCCCCTAGAAGGTTTCGTCAAAATGAAATTCAATGGTGCCTCTAAGGGAAACCCCGGCCCGACCGGGTATGGCTGTGTCTTCCGTGACCCTGAAGGCTCTATGTTGGGCTCCACAGTTGGTTCTTTGGGAATTGAATCTAATAATGGTGCGGAACTGGAAGGGTTTCTCCAGGGCATCTGGCTAACTCGTCAAAACTTTTGGACCCCTCTGATTGTGGAGGGAGAATCCAATATCATCCTCCAAATGGCTATTGACATGCACCGTGGCTAATCCAGTTCCAAGGTGGCATCGTCTTGGCGGTTGGAAGGCAAATTGGAAGATCTGTCATATGTGCTTTCTCAGGGTATGGCACTTTCATTCTCCCATGTCAAACACAGTGGTAATAAATTAGCTGATGTGCTGGCCAACTTTGGGATGGGTGTTCACATGACAACCAGTGCTAATACGTGGGAGGATCTCACGAACTTGGCTGTTCGGGACAGCTGCAAAGCTACCCAGGACAATGATATGATGATTTTTAGTGCCGAACATGTGAGGTTACACCGGGCGGAAGTTTTTCGGGACACATAACCCTCATCTCCTGCTGAGGTTTGTGACGTTCTTTAAAAGTTGGGGTTGGATTTGTCTTTTCATTCTTTTAAGTGGATCTGGTGCAGTCTTCTCCAAGCCTGGTGGGAATAATTCAGGTGGGAGTGTGATGAAAGGAAATTTAAGAGTAGTTAGTGCCCGTTAGTGAGAGCATCACATGCTATACCTCCTTCAGTTAATTGATGGTACTAGCCTCATCATGATAGGAGGTGGAAAATGTGTTTATATAGAGGAGCGGGGTGACACCCGGGATCGTCATCGCTATTCCTCTGCATGCATGCAAGTGATGTTTGTTTGTTTAATTATGAAGCAAGACTCTGGTAAAAAGATGGAGGAACTTGCGGATACCAATTTCCAAGTGGAGGTTGATGCAGATACCAGTCGCAATAAGAAGCGAAGCCGTGGGGAGTCTTCGGGGGAGCCAGGGGGTGGATTATCTTGAGCATGTCAGCATGCTCATCGAGAGGCTATTGTTTTCGCTCTTAATGTCCTTGGGGAGATTCAAAGGGATATCCATGATTATGAGCATCAATGGTGGCTGAGGTTGAACAGGGAGACGTTGTTGGGGGAGCGCAAACAACTGGAAAATTGGATTATGGATCCAGGCAACACGGTCGGGCGGGTTAGTTTATATGAGTGCATGGTTTCCCTGTACTGGATGATGATGAACATTGTGGGTTATGCCATTCACAACAGACAAATCCTCAGATATGAATCGGGGCTACAACTTATGATGCAGCGTCACCTGGAGGAGTCTCGTGCGATGAATTGGAAGCTGGATTTTCTTCTGCAAGCAATGGAGCTGCCCCCCCCCCCCCCCCGTGTCCTTCTTCGTCTTCCAGCTTTTCCCATCCGGGGAACTCTCCTGAAGCTCCTTTCATTATCCGCTGACGCTTGGTCAGGAGTCCATTTTTCAAATTTCAAGTCTTTGTATTCAGGGTGGGTCGGGTGTTAAGCTTGTTATCTTTTACCTTATGAATATCTTTCCAGATGGGTGTAGTGGCAAAATGCTGTGCTTTTTGACTTCGGGCCTACGCGCCTATGCTAAGAACATCTCCTGTTTAGCTACTTTTTGGGTGGGTAGTGAATTTTGTTGTTTCAAATTTTTTGAGGATAGGGCTGGTCAGTTGTATGGAAGCATCTTATCTGTTTTTGTGATAATTGGCTAGCGAACTGTTAAGGATGTATGGGTCTGTAAGTTAGTAGCTCGATGGTTTGTTTTGATGATCAAGTCTATGCCTCAGACAACTTGTTCCTTCTGTAACTCCTCTTTGATATAATACAAAAACTTCTTACTTACAAAAGAAAAAACTATGGTAAGAGTTATTAAGTTCCATAGAAATTCCAAATCATTTTGATAAATATGTCCATATCATGAATAAAATGTCTCACTACTCCATGTATCACGGTTTCATAATATCAAATTATTATTTACAAAACACGACTTAACTCGCAACATTATCATCCCCTGAATTATAAATCATAAGGACTCAATACTCAATACTTTGGAAAATTGTTAAAGGAGTTAACACATACTTGAAATCTTTGAATTATGTAAATATTGAAATTTTGAGATAATTATTGTGGATTATAATAGATGGATTCTTTTCACGAAATTTTGGAATATTGTGTTTGTTTAACCCAATCCATTGAGCTTATTTGCATTGTCATTATATATTATATAGTATAGTTTTCATTATATATTATAGTTTTCACTCAAAGTAAAGTGTTTATACAATATTTCAACTAATAAAGTAAAGTGCTTATACCATATTTTAACTAATAATAAATATTTTGTTAGATTTAAATATTATAATTACAATTTCATCAAAATTAATGAAAATTTTAATTTAAAATAAAAAAAAATATAAATCATTATCATACACATAATACATTTTATAAATCAAACAATATCAACAACATGATATGAAAACATATAAAATATATATATGAATGATAATATCAAATTCATGCAAGTATGTCAAATATATATATATACATCTCATGTCAAATAACCATCACAATAATCAATATACATGTCAAATGGTAGGTTTTCCACTAGAGACAGAGGTATCAATTTATCTACTAGGTAAGAATGTAGAAAGTAACATCTCATATATCTCTCCCTCGACATCTATATCATCATAGTGCTATGTCAAGAATGGTAGTATGTTTGGTGAAGGATGAGGGGATAATGGTTAATCTAGTAGTAGATGAGGAGATGGTGGGCAGTCCATTGCTTAGTTGGGTGAAGGATGAGGGGATGGTGGTTGATCTAGAAGAGGATGAGGAGATTGTGGCTGGTCCAGTGCTACGTCGAGTGAAGGATGAGCAGATGGTGGTTGGTCTAGTAAAGGATGAGGGGATGGTGGTCAATTTAGTAGAGGGTGAGGAGATGGTGATCAATCTAGTACTCAATCAGGTGAAGTATAAGGGGATGATGGTCCATTTAGTAGAGGATGAACGGATGGTGGTTTGTTTGGTAGAGGATGAGAAGATGGTGGTTGATCCAGTGTTTGTTCGGGTGAAGAATGAAGGAATGATGATTTGTCTAGTGGATGATGAGGGGATGGTGGTTGGTCTAGTGGAGGAAAGGGTGGTGGATGAGTATCATCCTCCTCAAAATATAAACTTGAAGAAGTGGGCCAATCTTAATCCCTCAACTTCTTGACTATGTTGAGGGAAATGGAAACATGACACATCAATAATGTCATGTCAGACATAGTCAATCATATTTGCTAGATATTATTTCAGGGGTTAGTGGTTTGTTAATGTGGTAGCATCACTATGGACAACCATATACAACCATGGTCTACCAAAGTCAACTACAGTAAACTATTTTTTTTAAACAATAACATGTACTTGTATTAATATGAAAAAGAGGATGCAACCTAACCGAACATCCTGATTAAATTGTTTCTGATACATAGATCTATACATACAGTTTGAAAAAAATAAAAAAGAGATATCTATCCAACATGCTACTGGAATACTTCCTCTAAAATGCTGATATATTTTTCCAAAATACAAACGACAAAATTTTCCACAAAGACGTATGCACTTGTGAAACCACAAAAATAAACAAAATTTTGATTCCTAGCCATTACAGGCCTGTACTAATGTATTCATCTGGAGGGCTTGACTGATCCAGCTGGACTAGGTCCACCTTCTCTTTAGCACTTTCAATTTGCATCTAAACATCCACAGAAGAACTGTTCGAGGTCGCACTATCAAAAATTTCTATCACACTGCCAAATTCTGAAAACTCATTACTGCCCTATTTCTGGAGTAGACTCTTGAGCTCCTTAATTTCTTTCTCCTAAGAAAAGGATTTGGATTTTAGGAGCTCAATTTCTGCTTCAGCTAGAACCAATTTGGATATCAAATGAATGTTCTAGTCATCCAAGCTTTTAAATTGAAGCCGAGAGATAGAAATATTCCTGCTGATGATGGACTTGATGTTTGTGATTTTCCCTCTCCAACTTGTTAACTTTCTGAACCAACTTCCTGAGAAGCCTTCCTCATTTTTGTTTACTATATCCATCCTCACGGCTGTATTTTCCATGGTATGCCAAAACCTACAATATGGGGCACAAGTCCACTATCTCTCGAGATTTCACTGCCAATCGACCAAAGTCAAAAAACAATTACTAATGTCAAAGACCTTGTATAAATGGGCTAAGAGAACGCCAAAGTCGAACCTTGGATCTTCAAGCCCTGGTTTAATGGAAATTTCCTTACAAAACTCAATTAAAACCCGGAGAAAGGAAAACCATAGATTACCTTGATCCCCCTTTTTTCTCTTATTATTCCACTGCCGATCTAACTTATCAATAGCCAGAAAGAGTTGCCTGTTGACACTGAAAAATTATAACCATAGTACTTCAAAGAATACCATATATCCTCGTCCCAAGTCTTATAATTCTTATTTCACTTCCATCCAGACATAATAGCTACATAGATACCAGTTTCAACCACAAAGGGGTATGGTAAAAAAACCCAAGGAGAGAAGCCCATAGTGCAAAGGACCCTCTTGTAGAACTCGGTTGACACACTTAGAATCAATACCCTGGTAACAAGAGCCCTTAAAATCTCAGACAAAGAACACATTAAAGAGGAAATTGATTATTTAGAAGAGGTGTTTGAGGGGAATGGATACAATGGTAAACAATTCAGGAAGATTGTTGCATCTGTTAGGAACCTATGTCAACCCTTCTCTTTACTATGTTAGTATATTGTTGTTGGACGCATATGCTTTGTAAGTCATCCCGTAGTATTTGTTGATCCATAGTTTATACTAGCCCATAGTATTGATCCATAGTATTGGACACATATGCTTTGTAAGTCGTCCCGTAGTATTATATGTCCCATGGTTTTGACTCATAGTATTGGGCATAGACTTAGTATATAAGTGTGTGTTGAGGTCAGTGAAGGCACCGTGAAGTTAATTGTATTGAGCTTGCTCAAAGTAGGTTGCCCCCTCGAAGTGGCCCGTGATCAATATAAAGTGATTTTGGGTTCTATTATTTCTGATATCTCGTGTATTTGCATTAATTAATTATTGCAGGCTCATCACATCTGGTATCAGAGCACTTTCTTGGGCTCGATGGGTGAAATTTCTGCCAAATTTTTTTCGAATCTGTTGCAGGTTCGGATTTTGGAATAATCCCTATCCGCTTAACTATGGGAAGTACTTGGGCATAAGCCCTAAAACTCATTGTGAGGAGTACCACAGGAACCCCCAAGTAGCTGGCCCATTGAGAGGACCTGCCAGCAAAAAGGGCAACGACCCCTACCTGATTGACTAGTTCCCACCCATGAGGTAAACCAAGAGCTATTGTTTGTGGCAAAGCGGTTATCAGTTTTACCTGAGTCATGGAGTGAGGGGTACTGCCCCAATACGCAAGCCGTAAGACATCATTGGTAGCCGATTGAAACCCCTGAACTGTTAGGAAGCCGCACATACCTGGGGTCCATAACTATTTTCAGTTGAACTGTTGCCGATCACTTCCGCTCCAGATCTAGCCGTTTCATATCTATTCTGAAAGTCGTTCCAGATCCAGTCGCTATTTTAGATGCAGCCGTTTTCGATCCCTTCCGCGCCGTTGCAGATCCATCTGTTGCGGACCCCTTCCGCGCCGCTGTTGCCGATCCATTTTTGGAGAAAAAAAAAAGTTTGGGGGAACCCCTGTCATTCCATTCTACATCTTTCATTCCTGAGGACCTTATCCCCAATTCCCCTTCCCAAAGCCCGAAATCCCACATTTGTCTATTTTTAGGGTTTGCCATAACTTCCTCAAATTTCACCCAATCACCTTCAAATTTTACCACAAAATTCCTTTCTGAATTCTGCTTCTTTGTCCCTCTCTGCCAAATTTTCTCATTCTATCACCCAGCTTCTGAAATCCCCCTTTTTGCTTTCTTGTCCTTTCGACAGTGTCCAAAATCTAGTCAAACCCCAATTACCCATCAGATTGTTTCCCCAATCCAAATTTCCCTTTACTAAATCAGCTTCTGTTTGTGTTTTTCTACCCATTCCACAAAAAAAAAAAAAAAACTTGGTTATGGTTGTCACCCGTGTAGGAGCAAACACCATGGAGGAAGCACTTGTAGCCATCCAAACCAAACTCCAAGATTTGGATGAAAAATTTCTCAGCCTCCATCTTCAGCATTCAGCCATGAACAATAACTGATAGCCAGAATCTTTTGCAGTCATCGGGTTCTCTTCTTCCAACAATTTTCGTGGGCCGAAGCTTGATTTTCCTCGCTTCAATGGTACTGATTCGACTGGATGGATATACCGAGCCGAACAATATTTCAGTCTGCATAATACTTTTGATGTCCAGAAAGTTCCACTTGCATCCTTTCATTTGGAACAGGAAGCCCTTCAATGGTACCGTTGGTACATCAAAGCTCATCCCGAGCCAAACTGGACAGATTTTTGCCAACTCATTTTGCCACGATTTGGTCCTAGTGCTTTTGATGATTTCACAGGAGCACTCACTAAACTTCACCAAATTGGCACAGTGAGAGAGTATCAGACAAAATTTGAGAAATTGGCCAATCACACAGAAGGATTGTCTGATGAATTCTACAGGAGTTGTTTTATCAGTGGTCTCAAGGATGAAATCCGCTCAGAGGTCAAAATGTTTTGTCCCAACACAATGATGGAAGTCCTAGGGTTGGCTAAGTTGGTCGAGGACAAGATTGCAGCTCAACAACGCTCCAAACCCACCTTTGTTCCCTTCAAAAATATGGGTTCCCAGCGACCTCCCATCATGCCTTCTCCTCAACCAACTCCTATCAAGGATTTGTCTGAAATAGAAATGCAGGCACACCGAGAAAAAGGGCTTTGCTATAATTGTGATGAGAAATTCACTCGGGGACATAGATGTGTTCAACAAAAGCTCTATCTCTTGGATGTGGATTCTCCGCCTGCCTTAGAACTTGGTGAAGAAGCTACGGATACAGTAGATGATCAGGTCGAAATTCAACACCCGCCTATTGACACCCCATCTCAGGACGACCCACCCGAGATCTCTCTCCATGCTGTAACCGGCGTCACCACCCCACAAACAATGCGGGTCAGGGGATAGTTCAAGAAGCTCCCTCTTACCATACTCATTGATTCTGGTAGCACTCATAACTTCATTGACCCTCGGATTGCCAAACAGGCTGATTGTTTTGTCCATCCTTGCTCCAACTTTGAAGTCATGGTTGCCAATGGGGGCACCTTACCTTGCAAGGGTAAGTGTCACAATGTGCATATCTCTATGGAAGATTATAACCTATGCTCTGACATGTTTGCCTTGTCCTTAGGCGGATGTGATGTGGTTTTGGGCGTTCAATGGTTACGCACACTTGGCCCCATCTTATGGGATTTTGCTGAACTTTGGATGCAGTTTAAAGTCAACAGGGCACAACACAAATTTATGGGCTTACCACCAGGGTCTCTCTGCATCATCAGTTCACATCGCCTGGAAAAAATCCTTAAGAAGAATTCACATGGTGTCATCGCTCAGCTCAATTCCATTCAGATGCACCCATCAACAGTCTCCACTACTTCCTTGGATAGATATGCAGGTATCTTTGCTGAACCAATGTGCTTGCTGCCTTCAAGAGACCTTTCCGGTAAGAATTTAGCCACATCTACCTCTCAGCAGGAAATGATGGCTATTTTGCATGCAGTACAGAAGTGGCAGCCATACCTATTAGGGAATTATTTTTGCATCAAGACTGATCTCCTGAGTCTGGACAATTTTCTAGAACAATGGGTCTCCTCCCCAACACACCTGAAATGGGTTATCCAACTCATGGGTTATCCCTATGTGATCACTTACAAGAAGGGTAAGGACAATATGGTGGAAGATGCTCCTTCTTGCACTATTGATGACCCAGTTTCTCTTACAGCTCTTTCTCTGCTTGTTCCAAATTGGTTGCAATATGTTCAACAAGGCTCTCTCTTCTATGAACTCCATGCTTCGTCATCAACAGGGCACTCTGGGTTCTGCAAAATGTATGACCCGGAACAATGTAACTTCTTTTGGCAGGGACTAAAAATGACAATTCAACAGATGGTGGCTGACGATGATACTTTCCAAGTCAATAAGGGTGAAACGACACTCCTTTCGGGATTGCTCAAACCCTTGCCCATCCCTACATAGCTTTGGCCAACTATTTCTATGGATTTCCTAGCAGCGCTCTGGTGGTACAATACCACATCTCAAAGGACACCATATGAAGCAGTCTATGGAAAAACACCGCCAGTTCTTCTTCCATACACCCTTAGCAGCTCCCCAGTTCAGGAAATTGACTCGGTTCTTCGAAACCGCAATCAGATTCTTCTCATTCTGCCGGACAATCTTCACATGGCCAGAATTCGCCTGAAACAACAAGCCAATCAGCACCGTTCTAAGCACATTTTCCACGCAGCTGAAAGGGTTCTTCTTCATCTACAGCCTTCCAAGCAATCCTCCTTGACACTCCAAAGGCGTCAATGGCCTGAAATGCAACCCGAGGATGCTACCGGGGAACCACTCCTTCAGCTTTTGCAGTAATTTCTCCAACCAAAGCTTTGAGGACAAAGCTTTTTCTAAGGGAGAGGGGATGTTAGGAACCTATGTCAGCCCTTCTCTTTACTATGTTAGTATATTGTTGTTGGACGCATATGCTTTGTAAGTCGTCCCGTAGTATTTGTTGATCCGTAGTTTATATTAGCCCATAGTATTGACCCATAGTATTGGACGCATATGCTTTGTAAGTTGTCCCGTAGTATTATATGTCCCATGGTTTTGACTCATAGTATTGGGCATAGACTTAGTATATAAGTGTGTGTTGAGGTCATTGAAGGCACCATGAAGTTAATTGTATTGAGCTTGCTTAAAGGAGGTTGCCCCCTCGAAGTGGCCCGTGATCAATATAAAGGTGATTCTGGGTTCTATTATTTCTGATATCTCGTGTATTTGTATTAATTAATTATTGTAGGTTCATCACAGCATCTGCCAAAAAACATAGAAAAAAGACTAAAGATAATAGAGTGGACACCAATAACAAGAAAATCTTCTTCCCTTACATAAAAGGCACCACAGACAGATTGCCCAAAACTCTAAAAAGAAACAAGATCCAAGTCTTCTTCACCCCTCCCAACACTAAAATATGATTGATTCCTTAAAAGACCCAATTGATCCTAGGATATACAAGGGTCTTTAATCCATCCCTTGTTCTTGTGGGAAGCTATACATAGGAGAAACTAGGAGATCCATGGAAACAAGATTCAAGGAGCATAGTGCTGACCTAAGACATGACAAACATAAGAAGTCATCTCTTGGTGAACACTCACACTTAACTGGTCACCAAATTTGTTTGGAAAACACTAAAATCATAGCGAGGGAAGACAACCTAATTAAACCAAAAATTAGAGAGAAAATTGAAATCAACTTGAACCAAAACTACCTTAATAGGGATGATGGCGCCAGACTCAGTGACTCCTGGAAACCTCTTCTTCATTCCCTACAACTTAGAAGACCCTCCTTAATTAGTAAGTAAATTTAATGAGAAAATTAAAATATAAACAATTGAAAAATAGTCACCATCCCATAGAATAAAAATTATAAATATCATTATTATTATTATAGTGATAATTTTTATAATACTCACCTCCCTTAGATAATATTCATTATTATTATTATTATTATCAAAAGAAAATTATAATCAATCATTATTATTATCAAAAGAAAATTATAATCAATCATTATTATTATAAAAATGAATTTTAATAATAATACTATTAAAATAAAATAATATTCAATCCTTTTTATATGATAATCACTATTATTATTATTTTTGTAAATATCATCATTATTATGGTAATGATATTTATAATAATCAAATTGATATTTATCATTATTAGATTTATAATCATCCATCACATTCATTGGTATAATTATAATTACTATACTATAGTAAAGAAATGATACCAAATAATAATGATTTTAAAATAATAATCACCTCACCCTTCATATAAATAATAAAAGTCATTAAGATTATAATTAATAATTTTCTTCTTATTATATTTTTAGGTTTAAAATTAAATATAAACCAAAATTTGAAAACCTAGATTATTAATAAAAATCTCCCTCACCCTTTATATAAAAGTCATTATGATTATAATTAATCATTTTCTTATTACTATATTTTTAGGTTTAAAGTTAAATATAAACCAAAATTTGAAAACCTAGATTATTAATAAAAAGATTCTAATCATTAAATGAATTATATTAGGTTTCATATATATGGGCTCAGGGGCATCTTGAATCTATTAAGCTTCAATTGTCCCTATGATGATCCAATATATATGGGCTCAGGGGCATCTTGAATCTATTAAGCTTCAATTGTCCCTATGATGATCCATCCATCAGGCTTCAATTGTCCCTATGATGATCCATCCATCCCAAAGTAGAGATTTTCAAAGTGATTAACACAGCTCCTCCTTCCTACCCACACTTAGAATCAGTTCTTTACCTCTGTATATTCTCAAATTTGCAATACAGAATAGTTCTTTCTTCCACTCAAAAGGACAAAAGAACTCAATTAAAACCTAGGGAAAGGCAAATTACAGAGAATTACCTTGATTTCACTTATTTTTCCACTGCCGATTTAAATCATCAGCAACTAGTAAGAGTTGACTGCTGACAATGAAGACCTTATAACCAGAGTTCTTCGATCAATACCATATATCCTCATCCCAAGTATTAAAATTCTTATTCCACTTCTAGCCAGGGTTGAAACCCAAAATAAGAGCAAAAAACTTATGCAGAACGGCTGCACATGCACCAGTTTCAACCAAAAAGGAATATGATCCAAAAACCAAGGGTGAATGAAAGCTACAGACTACCTTTAGAACACAGCCCTTTCCTGATTGCCAAGAGGTTCGATAGGTAGACCGGACCTAATTTCTTTTCTCTGAGATTGCAACCTGCCACCTTCTGCACTAGGAGACGATCCAGAAGTTTCCCAGATAATAGATACATCATACAACCTTTAGCATCATCACAATAATAGGCATTGCCCGCCATTTCAGAGCCTATTTCCTTGTAGTACAGAGTGATCATGTTGCCATTCATCTCCCCGATCTCACACACTGAAGAAGGAATTTTCATGCAGATCATTATTAATCTCTTGATAACCCTACTCGAGTTGATCATTGCATGCATGTTGCTGGGCTTTAATTGCCACTTGTCCATTCTAATGCAGTCCAAGTTTGGAGGTGATTCAAAGTTAAAGTTGCTTTGTAAAAACATGACTGCTAAGGAAGGATAATAATGCCAACCACCTTCCCATTAATTTCCATTGTGCCCTAAGATAACGAACAGGCTTTGTTGGCATGTAAATTCTTCTAGTTCATTCACCAGATGCTTCACTCTCCCCATGGTTTGACATAGATAGCCTTCCAACGGGAACGAATTGAAAGCCAAACATTGAATTAAACATTGAATTAGAATCATGGAATCCCCAAGAATTGTCAACTTCCAGATATGAATATTTTTGAATACTTTTGGCCAGTTGTAAACCATGCCACAGATGAATACTTTTGGCCAGTTGTAAACCATGCCACAGAGCAAGAGCCTCAACCTGATTGTTAGATTCTTCACCCAAACCCATGCATACTTGAGTTCTTGTTTTCCTCGGGTCAAAAAGCACCCCAGCACCTGCCACCCCTGGATTCTTCTTCGAGGCTCCATCAATAAATATATATATATATATATTATTCTTATTTATCCAATATGACATTTCAACAGACTTGATTCTCAGAGCCAGGAGGTATCTCTTTTATGCCTTAGGTTATTCCTTGAGAGTTTTAATTAAGGCTGATTGATCAGTCTTCTAACCCAAATTCTCTCTTCAATTGTCAGATCTGTTAACCGTTGTTTAGCAGGACCTCCTTTAGTATGAATAATCTCCAGCATCACAACCCAGGATTGAGTTGCCACTTCTCTAATGACTGCCTTGTGTTGTTTAAATATAACTGCGTTTCTAGCTAACCATATTCTCCAGAAAATGACAAATTAGAGGAGTTTCCAGACATGCTTCATCAAAGGCTTATTCTTGAATTTCCTGTGATATGATTTATGCCAAGTAACAAAGGGTTCTTTCCAGTTAGAGGGAATGACCATGCCTATATTTAGATTTTCAAGAATTATACTCCATACTTCAACAACAAATTTGCATTCCAAAAAAAAGATGTTTCGCTGTCTCCTCCTCATGATTACACGGATAGCATTGTGAGGGGCCCTGAATACCTTTCCTTTTCAGATTGTCAAAGGTTATAATTCTTCCATGACTTAGAATCCAATTAAACATCTTAATTTTAGGTAAGGCATCACTTTTCCAAATTGAATCTCTTGGAAAGTCACACCTAATATTGTTCTGAAAACTGTAGTATTCTTTCACTGTGTATATGCCAAATTACCCCCCAAACCCTCCTGTCACTAACAGTGTTGTCAACTGGGGCAAGCCCATTCAAAAGAGATATCATTTCCTTGCATTGATATTCGAAATCATTCGGAAGATTTGTAACCATCCATCCCTCCCTCCCATTCACCTTTTGCATTCCATTCTGAGATATCTGCCAGAGTAGTGATGTTATTTGCCCTCATCCAGTTTTGTAGTTGATTTAAATGGTTAAAAGAGGTTAACTCCATCCTTCCCAAGATTCTATCCTCCCATATTACTTTCTTAATTAAAACCAAAAAGCAAATAATATGGAGGGGAAGAAATTAAAACCGAAAAGCAAATAATCGCACACATAAATTATACACAGAGATTTTATACACAGAGATTTTATCAATTAAACCTTCTCCTACCAGAATACAAGAATTTATGCATTGCGTTCAAATTTCCTATTTTAGATAGTGAATCACGCTAGAATTTATTTTCTTAAAATATTCGATGCATTAAGCATTGCGTTCAAATTTTCTATTTTAGATAGTGAATCACGTTAGAAATTTATTTTCTTAAAATATTTAATGCATTAAGACCAGGCAAAAGCCAGAGTGGGAAGGCCATATAGCTAGCTAAACGAGTACATTCTAATGACTAGTCATTTTTGGTCACTGGAATTTTCTTGGAATGTGAGGGTTAAATGTTATTATAGAATATTAAACCAATATAGATCTATCTTATATCGAATCTATTAAGTATCAAGAGAGATCCATTTTATTGAGGTGTAATTTTTTTTTTAATCTTATTAGGTGCTTAATAGATGAGCATAACATGAATCTATACTAGTTTTATTTTTTATAATTTTATGAGACGACATGTATTTTCATTTACTTTTTTATTTTATTTTTGGTAATGTTATGTGTTAAATCTCTAGCATACTATATAGATATGTTTTGTAATAAAAGTTTTGTATAAATGCATAGATTATTTTTATCATATATAACAAATTATATATCAATTTTGCATGATAATTTATATTACCCTTTAAGGTAAAAAGGACAAAGTTAAGCAGTTAGCCTTACAAATTTAGGAATTGAAGTTCTATGTTTATTTTGACATGATGGATAAGTACTCTAAAGTGCATGAAAAATGTTGTTCATGGACAAAGATCAATTTATTTCACCTAATTTTGTATGTCATATATATATATATAAGAGAGACCAAAACATATTATCATTATTTACATAATCAAGGTCTTTAAACTAATTTGAGCTAGCAATGTTTTTCAAAGATATACATACATATCTTGTCTTTCAAATGTCTACTACAAACTAATATAAAGTTCTACTAAAAAAGCCTACAATTGATGTAACCAATAAATTCACACATCTACTAGCAAATTGTTGGTACATCATATATAATATAAATAGATATACTTGGCTTAAAACCATTGGAAGCAAAATCCAGCATAGGAGTTTAGTTACAGGTTGGGAAGGCAGTTATCTTCAACGTTGGTTCCTAGAGTGTCCTTGGAACCTTCCATGCACAAGCTCTTTGACATATTTAGAACTTTGGCTTGAAACACAAGCATGATATAATTGTTCCTATGTTCTTGCTCTTTGTAGTACTCAATGAACCCATGCAACCCAGTCTATGTTAGTAATTAAATAATTATTGACGTGGATACTTGAAATATCCATGTAAAGTTAGGATCTGTGTTTAATAACTACTATTAATTTGCGCTTCTAGACCACATGGGCCTACCATAATTTGGATATTATCAACAAAAGACCTTCTTCTTTATTTATTGAATAGTTTGTATATTCTTTGCTTTGCCCATTTAAATATTTGGGTGTATCCAATATTCAATTGGATCCTATACATACATATGTGTGTGTGCAAGTGCGTGCATGCGCATGTGTGATATAAGACATATTTCTAAAGAAGCTCTATTTATATTGCACACATGTGTGATATAAGACATATTTCTAAAGAAGCTCTATTTATATTTATGTTTTTCAGGAGACCATCCCCAACAAGTATAGGATAATTAAAAGTTTGGACGCAAGTTGTGGCCTCTACTATTCATTTATGCAACCGATATCCAAAAAAAAAAAAAAAAACTCTATTTGAGACTTGATCTGTGAGAGCTTATGTCATATTTTGTTAGGGAGTGATGAAGTCTAGAGATTGTATGTTTCATAGATTTTTTCAAGACGAAAAAAAAAACATAACTTGATATTCTTAAGGAATCAAAGTTACATCATAAGCAAAAGAAGAAAAATGTCTTAAACAACACATCCTAATAATCCAAGGAACCCACGAAGAACACCAACTTCAAAGAAGTTGCCAGTAGCAAATACAAAAAGACTACAATCCATAAAAGTACAGTAATACTCATCCCCTATAATCGATATACCAAAAAAAACAACTTCCAGAAAAAACTCATCCCCCAATATACCAAACAACCTCCGAAGAAGAAGTGGCTTTAAAGCAAAAGTCCCGTACTGGGCCAAAAATCTATGATTATGCTAGAACATTATTATTAGGAAATGCTAATGATCTTGTGAGTATTATGATATTAGTGTTAGTACGGGCTATCAAAATGCATACCTATTGACCTCAAATATAGTGAAAGGAAACCTATCTTAAACAAAAAATAAAAAAAAATGAAAGAAAACTTGTGGATTGATTGCAAAAAATATGGCTAATCAACCTTCATGCATGTTGTCTCAAGTGAAATTTTCTCTGTGGGATTCTATAAATGACTAGAGTTTAATCAAACCTCTATTGGAAGCTTGTGAAGCATTCAAGCTTTAGATTAATTGTATAACACATTACAGTGTAATTGCTAACTAATTATCATTCCTTGAGTTTATATCAGAAATACTGCAACATAAACTTATATATCAATATGGATTTCTACTTTGTAAGTTTGATGGGTGTCTTCTACTAATCCTTACAACTCATTCAATATTGGGAGTGGGATACGCACAACTGGGTCACATGACTCAAACCTTATTTTTATAATTAATTTTGGTATGTTGTGATTACAACAATTTCTCTACATTCCATTTTATGTTATATTACTTTTTTGTTTGATGAACTAAATTTAATTATTTTTGTCATATGAATTTTGACTATATATTTATATATTTAAGTATATGTCTTTAGGCTGGAAAGTTTTTGCAATTAACCTTGTCAACTCTGTAAAGATATGGTTCTCATTTTAATAAAAAAAACCACTAATTCTAATAGTTGGGATGTCTATGGCAGGTTTGAAGGAAAATGAGGCTGTAAATTTAGTAAGTTTCTACATTAAATCATATAATATTTCTTAACTTCTACATGATTATCCATAATATACTTACATGAAGAGATGATCCCTATACTTAGGCTTTAAGCACAAGCACAATAATATTTAGTGATATAAATTCATCTTTATTTATTAGCACACATTGCTAAGGCTAACAAAATGACGCTATGTATTTAAGTATATGTGTTTAGGCTTGAAAGTTTTTGCAAGATATTTTTCTTATTTTAATAAAAAAAACCACTAATTCTAATAGTTAGGATGTCTATAGCAGGTTTGAAGGAAAATCAAGCTATACTTTTCAATTTATTAAGTTTCTACATTGAATCATATAATATTTCTTAACTTCTATATGATTATCCAAAGTACACTTACATGAAGAGATTATTCCTATACTTAGGCTTTAAGCACAATAATATTTAGTGATATAAATTCATCTTTATTCATTAGCACATATGGCTAAGGCTAACAAAATGATGTAAACATTTTGACTCCATACCAGGGATAATTTTAAAAACACCCTTGAAATTTATATGTATAATAAATGGGACGAATATCCCTAATATATAGGAAACTTTGAAGGCTATTTTATCAATAATATAATATGTATATATAATTTTTTGGATAATCTTTCATTCTATTATAGAATCTTATAAAATCTTGGTGAATCTTTCACTAAATTATAAGATATTGAAAAATCTTAGCGAATATTTCACTGCATTTTAAAATATTGTAAAAACTTGGCGAATCTTTCAGCAAATTATAAAACCTTGTAACGTCTTGGAAGAATCATCTTTTGATTTTGCAAACTACTAAGGTAGTGCAATAAAAGAGCATATACCATAGCTCGACTCTCTCGACTCCTAGACCCTCGAATGAACAAATGCATGAATGAAGAGAGGAGGGATTTATTTATACATTTCACAAGCAATATTGGGTCACTCACAACTAGAGGTGTTGGTGAAACACAACTACACTAACTAGGATCAGGGAAAGTGGGGACTCCACTTTTTATGTCATCTCATTAATGGTCCAATGGACATATGGGGACACAAATCTCGACATACCGATAACCGATAGAATCGAACACTTTACACTATGGAGTGACTGTGGCACCCACGAACCATTATTACAACATGGAGTATTATCGAGACCCACAACCTTAATATAGTGTATGAATTCCCAATTAGCTTATTTTCCAAATATCTCATTTTTAAGCTACCCTCTAAGAAAAAAATAACATGCCTATATGTTTATATGAATCATGCTTATAGATACAAATGCCACTTTTTCCTTTCTTTTGTTGACAATCAAAATATGAATTATGTCATTTGATTTAGAATTTTTAGAGTTAGTTAGAAGCTTGCAATGGTTATTAGAAATAAGAGCATACACTAACAAGAATAGAAAGCACATTAATGCATCATCATGCATATCATTAGAACTACTCTTTTAAAGACTACGCTTTCATAGATAAACTGAGGAGGTGTTTGTATCCATGTCCTTGAAATTTTTGAAAGCATGCAAAATGTGGTAAAATTGTTTTAGCGCCCTCATTGAATGCAAAAGACTAGATATCAAAGAGCACAATGTCTACATCTCAGGTCAAACATGCCTTGTACATATTATATAAAATCACGATGGAAATGAAGTATCATGTTCCCACTAAATCATATATTTATCATACATAACTAGATCCATTTCTAGATGATGATAGAAATTACACATCAAAACAAATCACAAAAAAAAATTACTTCTGAATGACCCTTACAAAAAACAAAATATCGTAAAACAAGTACCAAACCCAACAAATTTAGGTCACAAATAAAATTGACGAATTTGGCAATACGAATAAAAAAATATACTAGTCACGAACTTCTCAATACAAATAAAAGAATCTACCAGAACATTTTGGACAACTCTACAAGAAGATAGCCAAAATAATGTCAATTCCAATGTAACCCTGCCATTATAAATAGTGTGCATTCATTTATATTACAAACATATCAAACATCAACAATAACATACATAAAATGTGAACATATACACTCTCATTAACGCCTTAGATCCAATAATAATTGTATAGCAAGATCCTAATAAAAACCATGTGGTGTCTCTCCATCAAGAATATCATCCACTAACAACATATAATGTCAATTGATAGTTTAAACATGAAAATGCATAAAATAAATCATATCTTTTGAGATCTAAACACTTTCATGGAACCAATACTCATAGGATATAATAAAACCATAATAAAACCAAATGAGCCCTAAGAATAAAGAGTTCCCTACAATTCAACAGGCCTTAAAAAGCATCCATGATAAAAAAAACATGATAAAACATAAATTTGCAATATAATAATATATTGTAACTGTGGATAAAAAGCATAAAACGCATGATAAAAATCATATCGCGTTAATTATTGGATAAAAAGTGTGATACAAGTTTGTATTCTCTGATAAATTTCATGTGTGGAATGCCCCTTCAAAACCTGATCTTTCAACAATGGAGATGTTATACAAATATTAAAATGTCGAGAAAACTAAGAATGAAAAGTGGATCACATCAACTAGAACCTTCACCCTGCAACTGCAATCCGATGTGGGTGAAGCATGAATCAATGTAGCCTTTATATAGAACAAAATATCCCCTGATTTTCCCTCCCTTACTGGAAATTGAGCCCTCAAAGAAGGTATCACATGAAATTGACTAAAACTACAGGTGAATGCAACCATATGCCTAAATTACAAGGAAAATGGAGGGCAAAATAACCCTTGGGATTCTCCATTACCAAAAATTGGGGGTGAATGAATTATTTCACTAGAATTTCTCTAGAATTGGGGGCGAAAGATAGATTAGAGGGAGATTTTGCTAAGGAAAAAATAGTTTTTTCGTTTTCCTCATTAATATATGGGAGGCTATTCATTTTGGATTTTTTTTTTTCTAATAAATATTGGGCGAATATATCTTAGCTGAAAAAATACTTTCCATATAAGAAAATAGCCCACGAAAATTTTGTAACTCCCTTAATATAGTCCATGGGCTATATATAGCCCCTAAAATTATCCATGCTCCATACATATAAATATACAAAAAATAACAAACATCTCTTTCACTTCGATTGTATAATGTTTAGCTTCCTCAAAATAAAGTACATCTTGAAATGGATATACTCGTCTTAAAATGCTTTAATTTCAAAAATCTATGATTATTTAATGTTTTCATTATTTTAGTGTTATTTGCTTCAAGAGATGATTTTGTAAGCCATTCAACTTTATCTATCAGTTCTTTGGAGTGGATCTCTCTAGAAAACTCATCTTCCCCAAAACATTTTAAATTTTCTGAAGAAGTGAGTCCTTGTTAGAAACCGATTCTCGAAAAGCACTCACAGAATTATGAATATCTTCTTGCTCTAATGCTTTAACATGCTCATAAGCTTTCATTTTAGTTTCGTGCAATACATCATTTTTCTTATGCAATTCATGCAAACATTTTTAACTCATTGGATTCGTCCACTAATGATTGTCTTAGTGTATTGTGTTCTTGAACCGATTCTTTCCCTTTAGAGATTTCCATAGCAACCTTTTCTCTGATGGTCGATGACAATTTGTTTTCTGTTTGCTCAAGATGAATTGTGATTTTGTTGTTATCCATGTGAATTTCTTTAAGACCCTCATTAGGGTCAAGGCCTTGCGTATCTAAATAAAATGTGAGTCTTTCATTGTCCTCTTCCTTCGGTTCTAACTTGAGGTCTCTTTCAAAAGAAATGGAAGATATTTCATCCAAGGGAGGTTTGGCCTTGAGTTCCCCTCCCTCCTTCCTTGGTGGGTAGGAAATATTATCTACAAATTGCTCAAAACAAGTCTTTAGAAGAAAATAAAAAAGGCAAACAATTAAATTTAAAGGGGTCTCTTAGAGTAGGAAAAGCCTCCGGTAGGGGGGCCCAGAAAACATTTACCATAAAAAAATCATTTGAGCATGTAGTCCGGATTTAATTCTCTTAAAGGAAACTATGGTTTTGGGATCCAAATCCAGGGAGGTTGTTGCACCCTAGCTGAAATATTGGTCTTTTGCTACAGTTGATGGATGGTATATCGAGAGGTGTTATAACTAGTTGGAACCCAACTTTCAAATCCCTTACTTCATCATCTATGCAATCCTCCATAACAATTGAATTGGAATCCAAAGCACTGGGGATTATAGTGAAAGTGGTAAATGTTTATGGACCTTATGCAGATAGAAGGGTTTTTTGGGACTTGCTGGAAGACGTTGGAGGGTTGGGAGACCGCTTCCTAATTTTGGGAGGAGACCTTACATTTACCACCTCTTTGCGAGAAATATGGAGTGTCCATATCCATCTCGGTCATTTAAGGGACTACATTCTCAATTCTATTAGTAGAAATCCCTTAATGGATGTTGAACCAATGAAGATAGTGCCTACCTGAGGAATTTTTGAAGGGGAAATGAAGTAGTGGCAAAGAGATTGGATCATTTATTAATCTCTACATCTCTATTCAACAATAATATTATTCTAAAATCATAGGTGGGATCAAGAGGTTCTTTGGACCATCTGCCAATTTTCTTAAAAATTGAAGTTGAAGATATGAAACCTCTATCTCCTTTAAAATTCAATCATGCCTAGTTATTGGGAAGATTATAAATCTCTAATCCAAAGTATCTCGGTCCCTTTATAGTGAGATCCTCAGTGTTCGTTCATGTTGCAATTCTTTGAAAATATCCAAAGGGTCGAGAAGGTTTCAAAAGCGTGGTGCAATTGTTATAAAGAAAAGTCCCAAAAAGAACTTCATGACACAAAATTTGCAATCAAAAAATTGTATGAATAAAATCGAATGGGACTCACTACTAATTTTTTTACCTTTATGGGGGGTTGTCTTCCACCCCCAAAAGTGACTTTTGGGTGCGGTTTAGGCATTAGAGGTGGTTTTGAAAAAACCGCCCCTAAAGGTACCCACATTAAAAGTCTAGGTTGTTAGGGGCAATTTTAGAAGAGATCTAAACCACCCCCAAATATCACTTTTGGAAATAGTTATCAACCCCCCCCGAAATTGAATTTGGGGGTTGTTCTAACCACCACAATAGATATCTACGGAGGTGGTTTTGAACCCCCCCGTAAAATCCCTCTTACAAACCTAGGGGGTGGTTATGAATCCCCCTCTTAAACCCCCTCTTACAAACTAGTATGGGGGCGGTTTTGAACCCCCCTCTTACAAACCTATGTGAGGAGGGGGGGGGGTTTGGAACCCCCCTCTTAAATACCTATGAGGGCAGTTATGAACCCCCCTCGTTGTAACATACATGGAAAATTTTGAACCCCCCTCGTAGCAACATATGATGGTGGTTTAGAACTCTCCTTGTAGGAACATACAAGGGCGGTTTAGAACCCCTCTCGTAGGAACATACAAGGGCAGATTCGAACCCCCCTCATAGAAACATATGAGGGTAGTTAAGAACCCCCCTCATAGGAACATATAAGGGTAATTTCAAACCCCCCTTGTAGCAACATACAAAGGAAGTTTAGAACCCCCTTCATAGGGATGGAAAAGGGAGGTTTAGAACTCCGCTTGTATCATCTTACAAGGGCGGTTATGAACCCCCCTCATAGCATATTACAAGGGTGGTTTAGAACCCCCCTCGTAGATTCATACAAGGGTGGTTATGAACCTACAAAGGAAATTTAGAACACCCCTCATAGCGAGTTACAAGAGGAGTTTAAAACCCCCCTCATAGACTCCTATGGGGACATTTATAAACCCCCCTCATAGCAACTGATATAGAAT
This sequence comes from Larix kaempferi, assembly GCA_027924585.1. Classification (NCBI taxonomy): domain Eukaryota; kingdom Viridiplantae; phylum Streptophyta; class Pinopsida; order Pinales; family Pinaceae; genus Larix; species Larix kaempferi. The sequence goes on along the minus strand of BSBM01000232.1, from coordinate 45,403,925 downwards.
CTTTCACTAAATTATAAGATATTGAAAAATCTTGGCGAATATTTCACTGAATTTTAAAATATTGTAAAAACTTGGCGAATCTTTCAGCAAATTATAAAACCTTGTAACGTCTTGGAAGAATAATCTTTTGATTTTGCAAACTACTAAGGTAGTGCAATAAAGGAGCATATACCATACCTCGACTCTCTCGACTCCTAGACCCTCAAATGAACAAATGCATGAATGAAAAGAGGAGGGATTTATTTATACATTTCACAAGCAATATTGGGTCACTCACAACTAGAGGTGTTGGTGAAACACAACTACACTAACTAGGATCAGGGAAAGTGGGGACTCCACTTTTTATGTCATCCCATTAATGGTCCAATGGACATATGGGGACACAAATCTCGACATACCGATAACCGATAGAATCGAACACTTTACACTGTGGAGTGATTATGGCACCCACGAACCATTATTACAACATGGAGTATTATCGAGACCCACAACCTTAATATAGTGTATGAATTCCCAATTAGCTTATTTTCCAAATCTCTCATTTTTAAGCTACCCTCTAAGAAAAAAAAACATGCTTATATGTTTATAGATACAAATGCCACTTTTTCTTTTCTTTTGTTGACAATCAAAATATGAATTATGTCATTTGATATAGAAATTTTAGAGTTAGTTAGAAGCTTGCAATGGTTATTAGAAATAAGAACATACACTAACAAGAATAGAAAGCACATCAATGCATCATCATGCATATCATTAGAACTACTCTTTTAAAGACTACGCTTTCATAGTTAAATTGAGGAGGTGTTTGTATCCATGTCCTTGAAATTTTTGAAAGCATGCAAAATGTGGTAAATTTTTTTAGCGCCCTCATTGAATGCAAAAGACTAGATATCAAATAGCACAATGTCTACATCTTAGGTCAAACATGCCTTGTACATATTATATAAAATCATGATGGAAATGAAGTATCATGTTCCCACTAAATCATATATTTATCATACATAACTAGATCCATTTCTAGATGATGATAGAAATTACACATCAAAACAAATCACAAAAAAAAATTACTTCTGAATGACCCTTACAAAAAACAAAATATCGTAAAACAAGTACCAAACCCAACAAATTTAGGTCACAAATAAAATTGATGAATTTGGCAATATGAATAAAAAAATATACTCGTCACGAACTTCTCAATACAAATAAAAGAATCTACCAGAACGCTTTGGACAACTCTACAAGAAGATAGCCAAAATAATGTCAATTCCAATGTAACCCTGCCATTATAAATAATGTGCATTCATTTATATTACAAACATATCAAACATCAACAATAACATACATAAAATGTGAACATATACACTCTCATTAACGCCTTAGATCCAATAATAATTTTATAGCAAGATCCTAATAAAAACCATGTGGTGTCTCTCCATCAAGAATATCATCCACTAACAACATATAATGTCAATTGATAGTTTAAACATGAAAATGCATAAAATAAATCATATCTTTTGAGATCTAAACACTTTTATGGAACCAATACTCATAGGATAGAATAAAACCATAATAACACCAAATGAGCCCTAAGAATAAAGAGTTCCCTACAATTCAACAGGCCTTAAAAAACATCCATGATAAAAAAAACATGATAAAACGTAAATTTGCAATATAATAATATATTGTAACTGTGGATAAAAAGCATAAAACGCATGATAAAAATCATATCGCGTTAATTATTGGATAAAAAGCGTGATACAAGTTTGTATTCTCTGATAAATTTCATGTGTGGAATGCCCCTTCAAGACCTGATCTTTCAACAATGGAGATGTTATACAAATATTAAAATGTCGAGAAAACTAAGAATGAAAAGTGGATCACATCAACTAGAACCTTCACCCTGCAAGTGCAATCCGATGTGGGTGAAGCATGAATCAATGTAGCCTTTATATGGAACAAAATATCCCCTGATTTTCCCTCCCTTACTGGAAATTGAGCGCTCAAAGAAGGTATCACATGAAATTGACTAAAACTACAAGTGAGTGCAACCATATGCCTAAATTACAAGGAAAATGGAGGGCGAAATAACCCTTGGGATTCTCCGTTACCGAAAATTGGGGGTGAATGAATTATTTCACTAGAATTTCTCTAGAATTGAGGGCGAAAGATAGAATAGAGGGAGATTTTGCTAAGGCAAAAATAGTTTTTTTTCATTTTCCTCATTAATATATGGGAGGCTATTCATTTTGGATTTTTTTTTTTCTAATAAATATTGGGCGGATATATCTTAGCTGAAAAAATACTTTCCATATAAGAAAATAGCCCACGAAAATTTTGTAACCCCCTTAATATAGCCCATGGGCTATATAGAGCCCCTAAAATTATCCATGCTCCATACATATAAATATACAAAAAATAACAAACATCTCTTTCACTTCGATTGTATAATGTTTAGCTTCCTCAAAATAAAGTACATATTGAAATGGATATACTCGTCTTAAAATGATTTAATTTCAAAAATCTATGATTATTTAATGTTGTCATTATTTTAGTGTTATTTGCTTCAGGAGATGATTTTGTAAGCCATTCAACTTTATCTATCAGTTCTTTGGAGTGTATCTCTCTAGAAAACTCATCTTCCCCAAAACATTTTAAATTTTTTGAAGAAGTGAGTCCTTGTTAGAAACCGATTCTCGAAAAGCACTCACAGAATTATGAATATCTTCTAGCTCTAATGCTTTAACATGCTCATAAGCTTTCATTTCAGTTTCGTGCAATACATCATTTTTCTTATGCAATTCATGCAAACATTTTTAACTCATTGGATTCGTCCACTAATGATTGTCTTAGTGTATTGTGTTCTTGAACCGATTCTTTCCCTTTAGAGATTTCCATAGCAACCTTTTCTCTGATGGTCGATGACAATTTGTTTTCTGTCTGCTCAAGATGAATTGTGATTTTGTTGTTATCCATGTGAATTTCTTTAAGACCCTCATTAGGGTCAAGGCCTTGCGTATCTAAATAAAATGTGAGTCTTTCATTGTCCTCTTCCTTCGGTTCTAACTTGAGGTCTCTTTCAAAAGAAATGGAAGATATTTCATCCAAGGGAGGTTTGGCCTTGAGTTCCCCTCCCTCCTTCCTTGGTGGGTAGGAAATATTATCTACAAATTGCTCGAAACAAGTCTTTAGAAGAAAATAAAAAAGGCAAACAATTAAATTTAAAGGGGTCTCTTAGAGCAGGCAAAGCCTCCGGTAGGGGGGCCCAGAAAACATTTACCATAAAAAAATCATTTGAGCATGTAGTCCGGATTTAATTCTCTTAAAGGAAACTATGGTTTTGGGATCCAAATCCAGGGAGGTTGTTGCACCCTAGCTGAAATATTGGTCTTTTTCTACAGTTGATGGATGGTATATCGAGAGGTGTTATAACTAGTTGGAACCCAACTTTCAAATCCCTTACTTCATCATCTATGCAATCCTCCATAACAATTGAATTGGAATCCAAAGCACTGGGGATTATAGTGAAAGTGGTAAATGTTTATGGACCTTATGCAGATAGAAGGGTTTTTTGGGACTTGCTGGAAGACGTTGGAGGGTTGGGAGACCGCTTCCTAATTTTGGGAGGAGACCTTACATTTACCACCTCTTTGCGAGAAATATGGAGTGTCCATATCCATCTCGGTCATTTAAGGGACTACATTCTCAATTCTATTAGTAGAAATTCCTTAATGGATGTTGAACCAATGAAGATAGTGCCTACCTGAGGAATTTTTGAAGGGGAAATGAAGTAGTGGCAAAGAGATTGGATCATTTATTAATCTCTACATCTCTATTCAACAATAATATTATTCTAAAATCATAGGTGGGATCAAGAGGTTCTTTGGACCATCTGCCAATTTTCTTAAAAATTGAAGTTGAAGATATGAAACCTCTATCTCCTTTAAAATTCAATCATGCCTAGTTATTGGGAAGATTATAAATCTCTAATCCAAAGTATCTCGGTCCCTTTATAGTGAGATCCTCAGTGCTCGTTCATGTTGCAATTCTTTGAAAATATCCAAAGGGTCGAGAAGGTTTCAAAAGCGTGGTGCAATTGTTATAAAGAAAAGTCCCAAAAAGAACTTCATGACACAAAATTTGCAATCAAAAAATTGTATGAATAAAATCGAATGGGACTCACTACTAATTTTTTTACCTTTATGGGGGGTTGTCTTCCACCCCCAAAAGTGACTTTTGGGTGCAGTTTAGGCATTAGAGGTGGTTTTGAAAAAACCGCCCCTAAAGGTACCCACATTAAAAGTCTAGGTTGTTAGGGGTAATTTTAGAAGAGATCTAAACCACCCCCAAATATCACTTTTGGAAACAGTTATCAACCCCCCCCGAAATTGAATTTGGGGGTTGTTCTAACCACCACAATAGATATCTACGGAGGTGGTTTTGAACCCCCCCGTAAAATCCCTCTTACAAACCTAGGGGGTGGTTATGAATCCCCCTCTTAAACCCCCTCTTACAAACTAGTATGGGGGCGGTTTTGAACCCCCCTCTTACAAACCTATGTGAGGAGGGGGGGGGGGGGTTGGAACCCCCCTCTTAAATACCTATGAGGGCAGTTATGAACCCCCCTCGTTGTAACATACATGGAAAATTTTGAACCCCCCTCGTAGCAACATATGATGGTGGTTTAGAACTCTCCTTGTAGGAACATACAAGGGCGGTTTAGAACCCCTCTCGTAGGAACATACAAGGGCAGATTCGAACCCCCCTCATAGAAACATATGAGGGTAGTTAAGAACCCCCCTCATAGGAACATATAAGGGTAATTTCAAACCCCCCCTTGTAGCAACATACAAAGGAAGTTTAGAACCCCCTTCATAGGGATGGAAAAGGGAGGTTTAGAACTCCGCTTGTATCATCTTACAAGGGCGGTTATGAACCCCCCTCATAGCATATTACAAGGGTTGTTTAGAACCCCCCTCGTATATTCATACAAGGGTGGTTATGAACCTACAGAGGAAATTTAGAACACCCCTCATAGCGAGTTACAAGAGGAGTTTAAAACCCACCTCATAGACTCCTATGGGGACATTTATAAACCCCCCTCATAGCAACAGATATAGAATCTTTCACTAAATTATAAGATATTGAAAAATCTTGGCGAATATTTCACTGAATTTTAAAATATTGTAAAAACTTGGCGAATCTTTCAGCAAATTATAAAACCTTGTAACGTCTTGGAAGAATAATCTTTTGATTTTGCAAACTACTAAGGTAGTGCAATAAAGGAGCATATACCATACCTCGACTCTCTCGACTCCTAGACCCTCAAATGAACAAATGCATGAATGAAAAGAGGAGGGATTTATTTATACATTTCACAAGCAATATTGGGTCACTCACAACTAGAGGTGTTGGTGAAACACAACTACACTAACTAGGATCAGGGAAAGTGGGGACTCCACTTTTTATGTCATCCCATTAATGGTCCAATGGACATATGGGGACACAAATCTCGACATACCGATAACCGATAGAATCGAACACTTTACACTGTGGAGTGATTATGGCACCCACGAACCATTATTACAACATGGAGTATTATCGAGACCCACAACCTTAATATAGTGTATGAATTCCCAATTAGCTTATTTTCCAAATCTCTCATTTTTAAGCTACCCTCTAAGAAAAAAAAACATGCTTATATGTTTATAGATACAAATGCCACTTTTTCTTTTCTTTTGTTGACAATCAAAATATGAATTATGTCATTTGATATAGAATTTTTAGAGTTAGTTAGAAGCTTGCAATGGTTATTAGAAATAAGAACATACACTAACAAGAATAGAAAGCACATCAATGCATCATCATGCATATCATTAGAACTACTCTTTTAAAGACTACGCTTTCATAGTTAAATTGAGGAGGTGTTTGTATCCATGTCCTTGAAATTTTTGAAAGCATGCAAAATGTGGTAAATGTTTTTAGCGCCCTCATTGAATGCAAAAGACTAGATATCAAATAGCACAATGTCTACATCTTAGGTCAAACATGCCTTGTACATATTATATAAAATCATGATGGAAATGAAGTATCATGTTCCCACTAAATCATATATTTATCATACATAACTAGATCCATTTCTAGATGATGATAGAAATTACACATCAAAACAAATCACAAAAAAAAATTACTTCTGAATGACCCTTACAAAAAACAAAATATCGTAAAACAAGTACCAAACCCAACAAATTTAGGTCACAAATAAAATTGATGAATTTGGCAATATGAATAAAAAAATATACTAGTCACGAACTTCTCAATACAAATAAAAGAATGTACCAGAACGCTTTGGACAACTCTACAAGAAGATAGCCAAAATAATGTCAATTCCAATGTAACCCTGCCATTATAAATAGTGTGCATTCATTTATATTACAAACATATCAAACATCAACAATAACATACATAAAATGTGAACATATACACTCTCATTAACGCCTTAGATCCAATAATAATTGTATAGCAAGATCCTAATAAAAACCATGTGGTGTCTCTCCATCAAGAATATCATCCACTAACAACATATAATGTCAATTGATAGTTTAAACATGAAAATGCATAAAATAAATCATATCTTTTGAGATCTAAACACTTTTATGGAACCAATACTCATAGGATAGAATAAAACCATAATAACACCAAATGAGCCCTAAGAATAAAGAGTTCCCTACAATTCAACAGGCCTTAAAAAACATCCATGATAAAAAAAACATGATAAAACGTAAATTTGCAATATAATAATATATTGTAACCGTGGATAAAAAGCATAAAACGCATGATAAAAATCATATCGCGTTAATTATTGGATAAAAAGCGTGATACAAGTTTGTATTCTCTGATGAATTTCATGTGTGGAATGCCCCTTCAAGACCTGATCTTTCAACAATGGAGATGTTATACAAATATTAAAATGTCGAGAAAACTAAGAATGAAAAGTGGATCACATCAACTAGAACCTTCACCCTGCAAGTGCAATCCGATGTGGGTGAAGCATGAATCAATGTAGCCTTTATATAGAACAAAATATCCCCTGATTTTCCCTCCCTTACTGGAAATTGAGCGCTCAAAGAAGGTATCACATGAAATTGACTAAAACTACAAGTGAGTGCAACCATATGCCTAAATTACAAGGAAAATGGAGGGCGAAATAACCCTTGGGATTCTCCGTTACCGAAAATTGGGGGTGAATGAATTATTTCACTAGAATTTTTCTAGAATTGAGGGCGAAAGATAGAATAGAGGGAGATTTTGCTAAGGCAAAAATAGTTTTTTTTCATTTTCCTCATTAATATATGGGAGGCTATTCATTTTGGATTTATTTTTTTTCTAATAAATATTGGGCGGATATATCTTAGCTGAAAAAATGCTTTCCATATAAGAAAATAGCCCACGAAAATTTTGTAACCCCCTTAATATAGCCCATGGGCTATATAGAGCCCCTAAAATTATCCATGCTCCATACATATAAATATACAAAAAATAACAAACATCTCTTTCACTTCGATTGTATAATGTTTAGCTTCCTCAAAATAAAGTACATCTTGAAATGGATATACTCGTCTTAAAATGCTTTAATTTCAAAAATCTATGATTATTTAATGTTGTCATTATTTTAGTGTTATTTGCTTCAGGAGATGATTTTTTAAGCCATTCAACTTTATCTATCAGTTCTTTGGAGTGTATCTCTCTAGAAAACTCATCTTCCCCAAAACATTTTAAATTTTCTGAAGAAGTGAGTCCTTGTTAGAAATCGATTCTCGAAAAGCACTCACAGAATTATGAATATCTTCTAGCTCTAATGCTTTAACATGCTCATAAGCTTTCATTTCAGTTTCGTGCAATACATCATTTTTCTTATGCAATTCATGCAAACATTTTTAACTCATTGGATTCGTCCACTAATGATTGTCTTAGTGTATTGTGTTCTTGAACCGATTCTTTCCCTTTAGAGATTTCCATAGCAACCTTTTCTCTGATGGTTGATGACAATTTGTTTTCTGTCTGCTCAAGATGAATTGTGATTTTGTTGTTATCCATGTTCATTTCTTTAAGACCCTCATTAGGGTCAAGGCCTTGCGTATCTAAATGAAATGTGAGTCTTTCATTGTCCTCTTCCTTCGGTTCTAACTTGAGGTCTCTTTCAAAAGAAATGGAAGATATTTCATCCAAGGGAGGTTTGGCCTTGAGTTCCCCTCCCTCCTTCCTTGGTGGGTAGGAAATATTATCTACAAATTGCTCAAAACAAGTCTTTAGAAGAAAATAAAAAAGGTAAACAATTAAATTTAAAGGGGTCTCTTAGAGTAGGCAAAGCCTCAGGTAGGGGGGGCCATAAAACATTTACCATAAAACAATCATTTGAGCATGTAGTCCGGATTTAATTCTCTTAAAGGAAACTATGGTTTTGGGATCCAAATCCAGGGAGGTTGTTGCACCCTAGCTGAAATATTGGTCTTTTGCTACAGTTGATGGATGGTATATCGAGAGGTGTTATAACTAGTTGGAACCCAACTTTCAAATCCCTTACTTCATCATCTATGCAATCCTCCATAACAATTGAATTGGAATCCAAAGCACTGGGGATTATAGTGAAAGTGGTAAATGTTTATGGACCTTATGCGGATAGAAGGGTTTTTTGGGACTTGGTGGAAGACGTTGGAGGGTTGGGAGACCGCTTCCTAATTTTGGGAGGAGACCTTACACTTACCACCTGTTTGCGATAAATATGGAGTGTCCATATCCGTCTCGGTCATTTAAGGGACTACATTCTCAATTCTATTAGTAGAAATTCCTTAATGGATGTTGAACCAATGAAGATAGTGACTACCTGAGGAATTTTTGAAGGGGAAATGAAGCAATGGAAAAGCGATGGGATCATTTCTTAATCTCTACATCTCTATTCAACAATAATTTTATTCTAAAATCATAGGTGGGATCCAGAGGTTCTTTGGACCATCTGCCAATTTTCTTAAAAATTGAAGTTGAAGATATGAAACCTCTATAGCCGTTAAAATTCAATCATGCCTAGTTATTGGGAAGATTATAAATCTCTAATCCAAAGTATCTCGGTCCCTTTATAGTGAGATCCTCAGTGCTCGTTCATGTTGCAATTCTTTGAAAATATCCAAAGGGTCGAGAAGGCTTCAAAAGCGTGGTGCAATTCTTATAAAGAAAAGTCCCAAAAAGAACTTCATGACACAAAATTTGCAATCAAAAAATTGTATGAATAAAATCGAATGGGACTCACTACTAATTTTTTTACCTTTATGGGGGGTTGTCTTACACCCCCAAAAGTGACTTTTGGGTGCGGTTTAGGCATTAGAGGTGGTTTTGAAAAAACCGCCCCTAAAGGTACCCACATTAAAAGTCTAGGTTGTTAGGGGCAATTTTAGAAGATCTCTAAACCACCCCCAAATGTCACTTTTGGAAGCAGTTATCAATCCCCCCCAAAAGTGAATTTGGGGGTTGTTCTAACCCCCACAATAGATATCTACGGAGGTGGTTTTGAACCCCCCCGTAAAATCCCTCTTACAAACCTAGGGGGCGGTTATGAATCCCCCTCTTAAACCCCCTCTTACAAACTAGTATGGGGGCGGTTTTGAACCCCCCTCTTACAAACCTATGTGAGGAGGGGGGGGGGGTTTGGAACCCCCCTCTTAAATACCTATGAGGGCAGTTATGAACCCCCCTCGTTGTAACATACATGGAAAATTTTGAACCCCCCTCGTAGCAACATATGATGGTGGTTTAGAACTCTCCTTGTAGGAACATACAAGGGCGGTTTAGAACCCCTCTCGTAGGAACATACAAGGGCAGATTCGAACCCCCCTCATAGAAACATATGAGGGTAGTTTAGAACCCCCCTCATAGGAACATATAAGGGTAATTTCAAACCCCCCTTGTAGCAACATACAAAGGAAGTTTAGAACCCCCTTCGTAGGGATGGACAAGGGAGGTTTAGAACTCCGCTTGTATCATCTTACAAGGGTGGTTATGAAACCCCCTCATAACATATTACAAGGGTGGTTTAGAACCGCCCTCGTAGATTCATACAAGGGTGGTTATGAACTTACAGAGGAAATTTAGAACCCCCCTCATAGCAACTTACAAGAGAAGTTTAAAACCCCCCTCATAGTCTCCTATGGGGACAGTTATAAACCTCCCTCATAGCAACTGATATAAATCATCACACATTTTTATTATTATTAGAAATGCATTGCAATATCATTAGGGCATGAAGGAATTGAACCACCAACCTCCTGCTTGTCAGGCATGTGCTTTTCCATTGTGCTAGAACCCTTTAAGAATTGGGGAGAGGAGAAATATTAACTTTTAGATTGCATCATTTGTAATTCTAATAAAAGATAGTACGATCCAAAGACAAGCATGCTTAAAATCCAATATATATTTCCAAATACACTAATAAGCACAAAAATCTGCCATAATCAGGCAACAAAATATCCGAAACAATTATGCAATCTATTAAAGTGGTCTGCAAAAGAGTCTTAGAGAACAAGATAATGTATTGATGCATGCCTAATAATCTGAACTTGAGCAAGACATGGAATAAGGGACGTGTTTAAGGAATAGTTATAGAATCCAATTGAGGATGTGTGTGTTGCTACATACATGTTTCTATTCATTGATGATGTGATTTTGTTCACCAATGGGATGGTAAGAGAAGCAAGGACTATTGAAAGAGCATTACACCTTTATTGGACAACAATTGGAATACAAAGAAATATTCAAAACTCAACCTTAGCATATCATAATCTATAAAGACCCCCATGTTGAAAGAATCAAAGAAATACTACCTTTTCACACCAAAGGATTTGATGAGAGTGTGAAATATCTTTGCTATCATCTCAAAGCCAACAACTACACCACTAAATATTGGATGTGGCTTCGAAAAGGTAAAAATGTGAAACAACTCCTAGTGTAATAGGAGGATATCTATAGGAGGTTGACATACCTTATTAAAGTGTCACGAACTGTTGATTGGATGACCTTTGCAATCATTCCTAAAGGTACACTAAACAAAGTTAGAATTACATCAAGTGCAAACAAATTGAAAACTATCATGAAGATAAAGATCTAGGCATGATATAGAGAATATATATCAAATTTAATTTTTGTAGAGGATATGTGTTGGTGATTAGAAATGAGGGTTCATAGTTTTTGTAGATCAAAGAAGTGATATAATTATTGCGTTTATGGATTACGTGAGAGTTCATAGTTTTTGTAGATCAGAGAAGAGAAAAGGCTAGTGGATTAGAAGAGTAATGATGTGATTGTAGCAATCCATTTTAGTCAAGAAGACACAAAGATTCCAACACATAGTAAGCATTGCACCAACTATACAAGAACAATAATGGTTTATTGTGGTAAAGTGAAATCTAAGAGAAATACATAATCTATGTAGTCTAGGATACATAAGTCAATTACTATGGAGAGTAGATGGAGGATTGAAGACTTTGAAGGCCATACTCAATTACCTTCAAAAGTATTTTTAATATTGACAAGTTATTTTAGCGATGGAGATCCGGAGGTAGAGATATTAGTTACTTGAAAGGTTGATTTTTTTCCTTAAAGGGAAATATTGTGTGATCCACAAAGGAGCTATTGGAATAAGACAATAGCCAATTTGGAGATTAGATGTTTGACTAGAAAATTTGAATGAGGTATCATAACTCCTGAAATATTTGTTTAGGAGAAGAAGAGATCCCCGAGAAAATATATATTTTTACGCATCACTAGAACTTACAAACATAGTAAATGTTGCCTTGTGAGTAGAGAGTCATAGTGAGAGGATAGTTTGCATATTGTGAGCATTTTTCTAGCCAAGAAAATAATTTGATTTACTAGGAGTGTCAAACATTTGAAGGCAATCCTTATGCATGTGGAATCCCATAGGCCATGCAAATTTTCATATGTAAACATTCATTGGTTTCAATCTATTAGATTGAATAAGAAGCGATTTGAGAATAAGTTACACAACATGAATAATAAGCTTGACAAACAACAACCAGATCCAGATGGTTTTATTCGGGTTTTGAGGGAGGATATCTTTGGGTTGCTGAAAATCTAGAGACCATTTTCAGTGAAGAAGATGCAGCTGGAAATTACTGTCTATATTCTGACAAGAGTTGGTGAAACCTACTTGGTTTTGACATCTATAAGAGAATGAAGAAGTGGAAATCTTGCTTCAATGGTTTCCCTCACTTAGGAGAGTTATAAGTTCCATCACCTCAGAGAATTTGAATGCTGGCAAGAACGACCAGGACCAAAGCAGTTCTAAGAAGGGATGACAATAGATATACATCATGGCCCTTTGCTAGTAGGGTTTTCAAACTTTATGTATAGGACTAGAAATAGAAATGTTGAGTATCTTTAATTTTTGGACTTTATTATTACTTTTTCTACTACTTTTACTAGAAAAGAAAAAAAAATATTTCCAGAATTTGAAGGTATAATGATTCCCAAGACGATGGTAGAGGAGTGTTGAATCGCAGACTAGATGAAAATGCTCCAAGAGATGACTCGCCTTTGACACTCATGAATGTTGACTAAAAGAAGATACCTACCATGTGCGTCGTATATGATCTAATGAAAATTTTAACAGGGGACACCGACAAAGAGGATTTATATTATGTGCATTATTTATAATCTAAAAATTAGTAAGATGTCAATAGGGAAAAACATCATACCTATTTGCACAATTGATGAGGCCATAAGGAGGCAGATGAAGTTGAGGAGTGTCCCATCTCACTAACGATTGTTGCATCAAGAGACCAAAGCACATTACATCATCTATGAATAGTAGATGAGTAATGGAAATCTGAGCAGAAACTTTCACACCCTTTAGAGACCCACCTTCCTTGGATTTAATGATCAGTCTTCTCAAATATTCAATTACAAGGAGAAACAACAATGGAGATAGAGGGCATCCCTGGCACAACCCTCTCAATTCCTTAAAATTTTTGTTGGAGCACCGTTAATCAATACAACAAAATTTACCAATGATACACACACCATAATCCACCTAGTATCTTCCCATGGAAGGCCAATTTGGATCAATATTAACCTTAAAAAGGTCCAGTCCACCCGATCATAAAATTTTATCAGGTCCAACTGGAGAATTAGAGCCTTCAAATGCTTGGATTTAATACTATGGAAAATATCCTGCACTAGTCCAATAACAACTAGAATTTGTCGATTTTCCAAGAAGCCAACTGATCCATTGAGATGTACTTGGATAATATTGGTTTTATCCTCAGATAAATGATTTTTGCAATAATTTTGTACATGCCAAGTTACACAACAAAATAGGCCTAAATTCATTGAAATCCATTGGATAAGAGCATTTTGGAATAAGTGCAATGAACGTTGAATTCATTGCGATGGGTATCTTACCATTAATTCTTGTTTCCTCCACTGCCTTAAGAATATCTGGCCCCATGATGTCAAAAAAGGCTAGAAATAATTCCACCATCCATCCATTAGGGCCCAGGCTCTTTGATCTCACAAATCACTTCAGATCATTCTTCACCTCATTTATGGATACTGAGGCATAAACGTTATTACCTTCCACCTCAAAAAAGAATCAAGGGTATTCCTTAATAACCTTAAATTGCTCAACCATCGATGAAGTCTTCGGGTCTTGATATAAGTCCTAGAAATGTGAAACAACTTCCTTATGTAAAGTTGAAGAATCAAATTTAATATTTCCTTCCCTATCTTTTAGTTCCCAAATGGAATTTTGATTCCTCCAATTCTCCGCAAACTTGTGAAAAAAATGTGTTCAATTCCCCAAAAGAATCCAAATTGCTCAACTCTTCAAGCACCAAGACTCTTCCTCCATATTTAGGAGTTTTAGTTTCTTTTGTTCCATATCAATCAGTGCCAATTGCACAAGGTCTTCACTTAGTGAAACTATACCATAGTGCACTCCTTCATGGGATATTAAATACTACCCCTAATTTCACTAGGAATTTATAAATACCTACCAAAATCATTTTGTTGATCCCCCCTCCCAATACATATTTCCAATTAAAAAACCCTATTTTTACGAGATATTCCCTATTTTTACTAGATACCCCCTTTTACACCCCCCAAATACCTATAAATCCTCGATACCCTACTCCATGCCCCCCCAATACGTACAATATATTGACCTTATTCTTCATAATTTAAAAACCCCCTTTATGAATGAATGTGATAAGATATCGGTCAACAAGGTGAATCCCATATGGCTAATTCCTCCTAAGTCGATAAGATACCAGAAGAGGTAGTAGAGATGATATTCTCAATATCATCCTCCAACCTAATCATATCTTCCTTCATGGATTTCTTTATGTCACGTTCCCACTTTGAGACAACACCTTTTAACAACTTGTACCAACTTATTCATCACTGAAGGATCATCCCCGACTTCCATTTTCAACCATTCATATCAGACCAAGTTCATGAAATCGCATTCCTTGAACCAAACATGGTTGAATTTAAAGGGAGCATGGTTTATTCTACCATCCATATCAAATTGAAATAAAACGAGTGATAAAAAATATTGGAAGAATCAACCCACTATCTATACTTAAAAAATACATCGATAAGAGACTCTGATATAAAAAACCGATCCAAGAACTTTGAAACCCTATAATCACCACCCTTACCATTCTCCAGTTTGGAACCAAAGGGAACAATTCCACGTTAATCAACCCTGGCGAGGTTAGAATATAAAAAAAAAAAGGATCCCAAGGAATTGGTTCTAGACCATTGACACCAGATCTCTGTAGCAGCTAATGTAAATTTGAGATCACCTGCCAAGATCAAGTATGGAAGACTTAAGGTCCCCTCCAAAATCACACGGTCCTAGAATATTCTACACTCCTGATACGAACCATAATAGTTTATTATATTTATCTCGTTCTCTAGGCCAACGATTGTCCCACAAAGCATAATATTAGCTGATATCTTATAAGGGGAAAACCTAGCTTTATGAATATCCCACATCGAGAGAAGGACATTGGACAGGACCTTGACATCTATAGTGCAGAATTCCCATTCTGGCTTGAGCTTAGAAAAAAAATACATAGCTTTATCACCCACCACCATGGTCTCCTGAAGGAGTACAATTTCCTAGTGAGTCCTCTCTAGTAACCTTTTGAGGGATAGGTATTTGGGAAGCCCCCCTACTCCCCTTACATTCAAAGAGAGACACATCATTTTTTAACTCTAGCTAGGGCTTTAAATTCTCTAAGAGCCCTTGTTTTCGAAGAAGATGGAACAACCAAAGAAATTTGAGATTCAACCAGTACTTTGCTTTTCCTACTCTCCTCGATTGTTCCTTCCTGGCACTTCTCATTTTTAGAGGAGAAAATTTGGTTTTTATTCCACCACACCTAGCAGCTTTGTGACTATTCACATTTTGTTGACAGGGATTTTCAAAATCATTATTCTTCTCATTCCTCAATCCCGATTGGGATCCCACTAAGAATATTGGAACATTTCCAATGTAGGACTGTAACAGAGTCTTTTTTGCGATTTCATAATAGGAGGGAATGTGAAAAATGTGTTTGCTACTAGTGGGGGAAAGCACAATTTCATAGGAACAAGGAAAATCCATCTCCCCATGGACCCCTACCTCCACCGCCCGAATCTCTTAACTCTCATCCCTATCATCTTCCACTGGCACAATAGTGTACCCGGAAGGAAGATCCGACCCAGATTTCGCCCCTCGATAATGAGCCAGAACTATGGTGTGAATATTTCTCATATCTGGTCGACCCCTCTTTTGACAGGAGGCCCTTACCCAACTCATGTAAATCCTTCCATGAAGTGGAACCCTCTCAACAAGGATCATCCACCCCATTACCGACTAGGGAAGGATCAGATGAAGATTAATGGTCCCTTTCAACAACCCCCCCATAAATTCACCTTTGATGTCTAAAGATCTTACAAATTCTTTTTCCATTTCATTTAAAGAGGAGAAGAAACGAGGATCATAGTTTTGAATATTACCAAATATGTGCGACCTAGCGAAGGTGGATCCCAGAATGGAGACATGGTTGGAGTAGCCATCTAGCCTGCCCATTTCCTCCAAATCGTGCTTGCCACCATCATCTGAGGACCAAACCATCTTCGCCTCCCCCGAATTTTCCCTTTCCAAAACCGAAGACGACCCTGTACACTGTTTCCAAAGGTGTCCGACCTCTTTACACCTTGATGAATGGAAGGGGGTTCCCTAGTAATCCACCACTTTATTATAATTTCTCCCATGCCACTCTATCACCATCTTTACCACCATCCCAAAGAAATATCCATTTCAACAAGCATGCGGCCGACCCGCTTATCCAAAACCTTGATAACATCCTCCCCCACATGTAGGAACAACCTTATTTGTTTCCAACCACTTTGAAGAATTCCTTGTTCCACATTTCCAAAGGGAAGCCCAGAAGTAATACCAACAAATGTCGGTATTTGATATTCTTAGTCTCAGGATCAAACCCAGAATGCCATCATTTTAGCAATAGACTACCATTGTCTTTGAGCCAAATTTTGTGGAGGATATATATTGCATGCTCCTCTTTCTTGAATTTGAACCCATACCAAATTTTTGGGAGAATAGAAATAGTGGGGAAGTAGTCCAAAACTGGACTCCAAACCTTCGAGACCCATCTTACAATTTGCCTGTTATTCATGGGATGGTAGCTAAATTTTCCTACCATGGATGTCATGTGAATTTCGACTAGGTCCTTTAGACCCACTTCTTGTCCCAATGTCATATTCATCTCCCCCATCCTTGATTTCCACTTCATGGATTTCTTGTAGAACTTGTTTCCCTAGTTCGAAACCCTCCCCTTTTTTTTCCCACCACCCTTCACACCTTGAACCCGGCCTTCCCCAGATCCACCTGATAGCTGAGAATCAGATACAAGGTCTACTACTGCCTCTAAAGAGGGCTTCCCCTAGAATTTTTTTCCTTTTGATGTACTAGCATCATCGATCTCTCAACCGATATGGGTTGATATACATGTACCGATATCACTCAAAACACATATTGAATCATCTATAACTGAGAATTATCACATGCTCGTATAATAGCTTGATAGTCTTCATCTGGTCTAATGACACCTGTCTCTTATAGCCACTCATCCATCAATCTTTCCTCCACTTGGACTTGTTTAGAGTCTCCCCAAATATTTTCCATTTCGAGGAAACCCTCCCACACCTCAATCTTGGAAACTTCAAAAGGAAAGTGACTTCTTGAGAACCCTAGAAATCAGGATTCGCTCCCGAGATGAAACCTCCACACAAGGACTAGATATATGAGTCCCCCCTTTAGGGAGATCCAGAAAACCACAAAGGAAGCCCCCGAAAAACCCAAGCACCAGTTCTAACTTCCTCAAATACCACTTCAAAACCTAGAAAACTCGGTCGACATAAACATGCCACACAAAATGGTTATAATCCCAGTCACCTTATGCTCAAATCTCATGGGAATTTTTACTAAAATAGAAACCTCCTATGAGAGAGAACGCTGTAACAATTGCACCCCTTAGCCACCGTCTCATTCTGACTCACTTCAAGCCCCATTCCACTCGTCATTAAAAGGCACAGTTAGAACAAAAGATTACTGATACACCAACTCAAAATACTACCCTACTTCCTCGATAAACCAACTGTTTGAAAGTGTATTGTATGCCTTAATAGAAAAAAAACGCCCTAAAATGATACAACCCCAGAGCTACACCTCTTCATATGGTGCCCATTTCCTCAATCTTTGCCCCTGTAAACCGGAATGCTTACCTTGTCTTCACATAGTGCTGAGGTAAAAGTTAAGCAAGCATTGGTTTTAAAGTTAATATAGCGTTGTTTAAAATTTAATGGAGCGCTCACCTAGCCTCCACATACCACTAGATTAAAACTTAATATAACACATACTTAAAATATAAGGGAGCTCTAGCCTAATGTTAAGTGGGCACACACCAAACCTATGAAGTGACACATGATTTAATAGATCACATGAGAATAACCTTTAAAGTGACACGTGGAATGAAAACAAGGGAACACGTTCACTTTTATACAAAGTTCATTATTAACAAAAGCAGTAAATGTATTTAAAAAAAGGAAAGTCCAAAAGTTGATTTATATTATACTATTCCCATAAAATGAAAGTTTATTTTAAAAGAAGAGTTTTTTCAAAATCATTAAAGGAAGTTCCAAGGGAAACCAAACACAGTTAAGGGGTATGGATCTAGGAAGACACTGCATATAATAATGGAAACCATAAAAACGTGCTGAAATGTTAAGGAAAGGGTAGTATGGTCTTCATTGCAAACGATCGGTAGGTTAATAATAGATTATAGATTATTAAATCTAGGTTGATAATATAGATTTGAATCCATGTGCATGTTGTGGAAAAAAATTGAGGATGAAGATTTTGATGGTTCAATTAGCCAACATATGCACAAAGCATACAAGAACATGAAGAAATGGTTGACTCAATGGAATCTTTACATTGACTCAATGGAATCCTTACATGTTGTCTCATAAGAACAAACATATAGACAAAGCTCGTGTGAAAGTCATAAACCATTAGCGTTGAGTCCTCTTAAGGAACCTAGTTTGTCACCAATTTAGATGAAGATGATCACTTTGTCTTTCAAAGAAGCTATTGGTTATCATTACACACGAGCACTTTGTCTCCCTTTTGATGTTATTTAAAGAGACGACAAGGGGGCACAAAACATAGGAGAAGCACCACCCGATCCCTTATTATATGAAGTCACACGGTGACTCCTCATTATAAAAGTGAAAAACAGTTTTGAAAAGAAGATTGGTTGAGGGGTGCCCATTTAGATAAAGTGAAATTTTAAATGTGATGAAAATTTCCCCTAAGAAAAGAAGATACATCATACGAAATAAATATAAAAAGAAATACACTTTAGAAAAGTGGGGGAAGATGAAAAGTCTCTAGAAGAGGAAGCAATTTGATAGTTACTCAAAGGAACTCTACAACTTCTGAGGGAGAAAGGTTAAATAGGAGGACATTAAATGAGAAGGGGTTTTTGGGTATCTAACTTTTTATGTACTACCATTGCAATCCTAATGAGGAGAAGCCAAATTTTGCCAAAGTCATTTTCTGGGAATATGTGATTCTTGTGTGTATTTGTTGTGGAGTATTATGTTGCAATTGTTAAGCATTGATATCATGTAAGAATGTATCTCACACTATGGACTACTCTTGCGTGTACTTGTTGCATTCCTATTATTGTTTTCCTGAAAATGATTGTCTAAATTTGTGAGTACATAACTGTTAATGGTTTTACAATCATTTTCCCATATTCTTGCCTTATTCTCAGCAAACTAATCCATGGGTTATTGACAAGAGCATGTATGGTTTTGTGCTTACTTATTGTAATTATTATCATGTACGAACACATGCATTTTGCATCTTAGAGTAGATGTTTTTCATTCTTTAATTTGTAAAACCATATACAGTGGATCGAGCCACAATTGGTAGAATCCAAAATCATTAATGGGTGCTGGGATAGAATCCAGATGGGTGCCCTATCCCAAACAATGCCTATTCTAATTGGTACTTTTCACTAGGGGTAACTTTTGCTGTTGGTTAGGGTCATTTCTACTCATCAACAGAGGTGCTAGAAGGAGATCGGACGACAAGCTAACCCATGTGGAGCCATTTTTTTAGACCTGTATTAATAGCCCATGGCTCCTCTCCATATCTTTGTATGGGATCATGCATTTAGTCTTCCAATACCATTGCATGCTATCCCAAAGAAGACAATAGATCTCTTTTCTAAATCTAAGTTTGATGGTGAAGGGGAAACCTCTGCATTTATGCATCTTAATCAATTTAACATTGCATATTAAAATCTCAAGATTGTTCAAGATAATGCAGTTTGCAAGTTGTTTACCCTCACATTGAAAGGACGAGTTTAGGTTTGGTACAAGGCATTGCTATCCAAGTCTATTCATAGCTGGAAGCAGTTCATCGAAATATTTGTAGATGCACATGTGACTTATGACTATGAAGAGTTATGTATTAAGCTTGAGGGAATCCAGAAAAGGAAGACTGAGTTAGATGATGATTTCATGTCAAGAATGGCTCAGATCTACTACAAATTGTGTGAAAGTGATAAACCCCCAAGAAAATCATTCCTTTAATGGTATGTATATCTCCTCTCTTTTCCTGAAGAAGATGAGTTGTTAATGACTAGAGAGAAAGATTTTAGTGATCAAAATTATCCTCCACCAGAACCCTTGAACCAAGAAATATCATTCTTTAATGGACAAGGTAACCTAGAATACACTAATTTAAAAAACAATCCTGTAAAGGAATTCAATTCGGGAAATGATAATGAGTCTAATTTACAAAAGGATATGTTTCCATTCCTTGGTTTAGGTTCACATGAGAAAATTCCCACCCTAACAATGAGTGAACTGAGTGAACGACATATGAGGAAACTTTAGAATCCATTGATACATTAAACTTTGCAAATAGACAAGATGATAACTTGGAACTAAACTGTCCTCACAACCTCTTTGAACAAGTAAAAGGAAGTGATCAAAATAAACCTACAGTCGGTAGTCGGTGTCTTGGATTTTCATGACTTTCAAACAACACCAACTAACTCTGTAGAGGAGGATTCAATGTCCACTGAGAAAATGAAATATCTAATTGTTGAAACTATGAATGTTGATATTAAGTATTTTTCTATTGAAACAACTCTTGAATGAATTCCTCTCACCTTAAATAAGAATTTATCGTTGAATCAGGATTTGACTATTTATGTTTCCCTGGAGCATATGACTATAGGAGCAAGTTCAATGAACGATAATGAGGATTATTCTAATAATGGGGAAGTTGTTAAATACTTACATTCTGAAAATTTGTATTCTTTGTATGCATATTTATTTATTGATCCTAGCTCTAAGAGAGAGATTTGATACCTGCTTGTTATAACTCCTTTTGGGTCAGATCCTTGTATTGTAAAGAATGATACAAATGAGGAAGATGTAAACATTTCCTTTGTTCAGTTTCAAGGTCATAAAGACATAAATAATATTTTCATGGACATTTCCAATAAAAATCATGATGATATTGATCTGGTTTATGGGTTGGAACAAAAGAAGGTTATTTATGATAGTCTGTTATGTCTTAATGATGTTAACATGGTTGATTTTCAACAATACTGGGTTCAAGGAAATAATGTTAACAAGTATGATGAGGCACTTCACCATAAGATGATGGTTATGTTAGGTCCTCATATCATCATTTCACATTCTGAATCAAATGACAAGACATTCTCCATAACAAGTAATTTTGAATCTTCTGATGAGGTATGTTATCCATCCTTAAGATTTGCACAAGAATCACATACCTTCCTTTTTGGTTTGCACGACATTATTGAAACTTGGCTGGAGTTATCCTTCTCTCAAAATTTTCCATGACATAGTGAGTACTTATTCTTCTTTGTTGTAGATTTCTGATTGATATAATTTTTTCGTCATTATTTCACACAACGTACTGGCCCTATGTACCTATGCAAGATTGCAATATTCCTATATGATTGGAAGTCCTTCGGTGGCTACATTGGCTCTATGATCTCATATAACATTTGTTGATCTAGTGTAGGTTAGGTTAGGCATAATGTAGGTTTTATTTTCCTTCTTTCTTTTAGAATAAGAGTTTGGATTATTTTAGTTTATCTTTGGAATAAAGA
The DNA here is from genome assembly GCA_027924585.1 of Larix kaempferi. Classification (NCBI taxonomy): domain Eukaryota; kingdom Viridiplantae; phylum Streptophyta; class Pinopsida; order Pinales; family Pinaceae; genus Larix; species Larix kaempferi. Next base: position 45,382,122 of record BSBM01000232.1, on the reverse strand, counting down.
CACTAGATATTCTATTAAGTTTTTTGTTTCATGATACCTTATTTTTCTCCTAGTTACTTTCGCATAGTAATTTTATTCCTTTGAATAATTTAGCCATTGTGGATAATATTTTGGTTTGTTCATTTTGAACCTGAATTTTGGCTTGCACTTGGTATACCTCCAATTTCACAAATGAGACATGTGTAGGATCCTATTGAAAAGACGTCAAAGAGGAATTTTCTCAGTTCGATCATTTACCTTGGTATTGTAATAGGAAATTGGTAAGACAAGCAACATAGCTAGGAACATCTAAACATGTATTTGTATTTTTCATTAAAATATTGAGGAATGAATTAGACATGAAGTTCTATATCAATAAAAATCAAGACAAGTTCATAGGAACATTGGTCCCATTGCGTTATTGTTTTACCATTTTATTATCATCCTGGAATATCCTTACCCCATGAATTTATTTTACAAGTATTTGTTGTCTAAGGCTCTACATCCTTGGGAAAGTTAAAACATAACACTAATGAACTCACAAATAAAGGATTGATCCATGTAGCATTGATGGAAGGAAACATAGTTCAATTGCACATATTCAAAGCAACATCTCCACCAATCAACCAAAGGATTTAGAGGGTAATGATGAGTGGAAGACTACAAATTAGAAACAAGAGTTGTTAGCAATAATTTTATCTTTTGAAGACCATGTTCAACCTAAAAACATTCAACCCTTAGAACATTGACCTATTGCATGAGATATATGGTATGATTTTTCTTGCAAAGATTGAAACATCCTCAGTGAGATTTCAGAATGTCAAGGGGAAGTAGGAACAAGTCCACAATCAATTATAATACTCAACAAAAACATGGTTCCTTGAGCGGATAATCATATTAAGTAAACATCACTTCAATCAACTAATTAATTGCCATGGTTAGAATAAAATTAAAGGAAGTTCACTCCCTTTTTTGTCAAGGCATTGGCTACACAAAACATACAAATTCACGCAAGCATGCCTATGGGTTTGGATGACAATTGGGTCATAAGGATTCTTCATCAGTCACATCCTTATGTGAAGGATAACCTAGCTCCACTATAGTTTTTCAATTAGGTCTTGTTACACTAGAGGGAACTATGAATTATGAATCCTATATATGACTCCTTATTGGGTTTGAAATATTTGGTCTACTTGAAAAGGTAATTTATCCAATGGTACATTATTTTAGTCACACACAGTACCTGAAAGGTGATGGCAACATGAGTTTGTTTAAATGACTTTTATTTATCTCAAATTGGTATCACTCTCATCTTTTGTGTTTATTTCGACAAGTATCTATTAAAAACAGATTCATCAACCGACCAAGAACCGAGGAGACATCTTAGTCGACATGATAAAATGTGGGGAAGTATTCAATGATATGTTGTTTAGAAACTAGACCTTGATAATTTCTTTGTAGTGGCACTTCTTTCTTGATAATTTTGAAATTATAACATGATTTCTTCTTTCCATGTGCATTTAATAAATTGGTCATGATAATGGAAAAACTAGAAATCTAGCTGAATTTTTTTCCCAAACCATCCTTGATTTTCTTTGTACTCCCTTGGAAGATATTCAGGGAAAGCACAATTTTGAGACTCTTCTTAGTTCTCCCTCGAAATATCTTGGCTTGCTACATTATTCACTTCATTTCATCATCCATTCACTTGTGTGCTTCATTGACTATTCTAATCTCAACATTATCAATCAGGCTTGATTTCCTTTTCCCTTGATACAAATCTAAGCCTGGTGTTGGTAGAGTACAAATCAGAGGATGAATGAAGAATGTTTGAGAAGCATATGTAACAAATGATCAAGTGTGTGATCATATAGGGTAAAAGAGAAGAGTCTAAGTGGCAAGTGTTTCATGGAAGGATGTTGTAATCTTGAATCAACTTAACAAATCGAATGCTAGTGGGAAGTAGTGTGAAGCTTGTGAATTGGCTTGATTTATTCCCTAATATTTTATTACCCTTGACATAATACTTTTCGTATGCTTCATGTTGTTTGATTATCATATGAAGTTGATTTTGATGATTTGACTCTGATCTTGCTCTAAGATCTCTTGATTATGACTCTTATTTCAAAGGGCATTTGAAGAGATTGATGTATATGCTTTGATTTTTACTGAGCTTTAAGACTAATCTTTGGTATGCTTTTAGTTTTTCCCGTTCATAACTAGTAGTTTTAATTGAATTTATTTTTAGTTTATTCCTTTCAGTGTGGTTATTAATTTATTTTCGGTAGATTTCATTTGTTTGTAAATATTTCATTTTCTTACTTTAAGATTTGACCATATTTTTTCTTCTCAAACTTGTGAGTTGGATCTTTGGTATTATATACCCTTGATGATGGCTCACTCAAAACCTATCATTTAATTTGTTTGGGGTTCAAAAGTTAAAGGTCTGCATAGTGGTATCATTGGAAAGGCATTCACCTCATTTTCTAAATACCAAATCATTGCATCTAAGCGTCCTTACGAGTTATATGAAAGTGTATAGTGGGATCCTTATCATGGTGGAACATTGATGAACTTAAAGGGTCTTACACAAAAACAATAGTTAGAGGGAATCTAGGTGTCTTTTGGTTATTCTCGAGCGGGCTCCATCCACCTCACACATTTAATTGGCTAAATCCTTTGATGTTTTCGGCAAGTGGTCAACCCACAGGTAGAATTCAAGGCATGATAGTGCACAACAAATCAAATCTACTCTACATACCATCCCATACCTTTAAGGGACTTATCAAATATGTTCCCCCATCCACCTGCTACGAAAGCATAAAATATCTGATATATATATATATATATATATATATATATATATATATATATCAAAAGGTGAAATGGGACAAGAGCAATCATATGTAAAAAGGGCAACTCTATCGAAGCTATGGATGTTTGTGGGCAGCAGAGCCCTACCTATAGTATGAAAGATGAGGACCAAACATCGACACTTGTCTAACTTATAATTTCTTACTATGTGGTGTTATGCTTGATACAAAGCACATGTTTATCTAAGCTTGGTAAATGAACTCCATACTTTGGCTCTTTGAGAATCACTGTAAGATTACCTTAGGTACACAATTATTGAGTCATATTTTTCTTAGAATTCGAATATCTATTGAAGTGGTACCCATGAATACAAGGAACTATTGTGCTCATCTAGAGGACTTAACTTTAATTCTTGGATGAATGTAAGTCTTTGGTGTATTTGGACAAAGATAGTTGGTTCTTCCAGTGGTTCGCCATTTGTTGTGGCCATAATAACCCCCCCTACTTTTCTTGGCCTAGGAAGAGAAAAGGAGCCCCCCCATACTAAATTTAGGGTTTTCAAGTGTGACTAGGGTTGAGTTGTAAATGATGAATGGTATGAATGGAATAAAATGACTGGAATGTCTCATTGATGATTTTTTTGATGATCCTATATGATGCTATTGATGTCCTTGAATAAGTCATTTGAACTCTTTTGGTTTTACCACTTTCTCCCTCACTATTGACCTGGCTTGACCTAGTTTGAATTTAGGGATTTGATGGATGATTGAATTCTCTAAGTATCATTTTTCATGGTCCTTTATGTCCCTTTGAGTCTCCCATTCTTGGTTTCCAATTTCCATATTCAAATTTTGATTTTTCACCTTGTTTTAGTTTTCATAGTTTGGTGACTACAAAGGGTGGAGGACTTTGTGGAGACTTTCAAGAAGGGATAAGTCTCTACTATTTGGTTTGTGTTATGGTTTCTTTAACCTCTCTTTTGGACCTAGCAAATGAGTGCATTTGGTGATTTCCTTTCTCTTATTGATTGCACACTTGGTTATGTTGTTATATTGATCTTTGAAGCCTTGCGTGATCAAGTCAGTTCGCACCGCAAGTTCATTAAGTCTACATTTGTCGTGTCACATGCATCATAATCCTTTATTCTTAGATGAAAATGGCTCTACCTTGTGTGAAAGGCTTCTCTCAGCCATGCATAGTTCTCTCGAGCATTCATAGGTCACTAACTGACTCAAAACTGGTTTCAAGGATGGATCGACCTTTCACCAAGTGTTGGGCATAAGGTGCACTGGGGGGCCAACCGTACTTGTTTCAGAATTAAAATATATCAGTTGTTGATGGCTTGTGCCAATTTCAGTTAGCACGTAGAAATCCTACATAACACAGATAACAAAGGAGCTGAAAAATTTGACTTTGAGTAAAGAAGTCGGTAAGAGAGGGCCTCGCCTTCCATTAAAAATGCTTTCGCGCGTAATTTTGGGAACCAATCAAAGTGAATTTTTCAACAAAGAACAATGTGAACTATAATATTTGCCTCATTATAAACCCAATGCGAACTATAATATTTGCCCCATTATGAACCCAACACAACTGACATAATTAAAATCCGACCTCCGAAAGTATAAAAATACACACTGATGATTTTACATCAAACCAAGTCGTCGATCCTTGTCACTTTTTTTTTTTCACATGAGTAGTGTAACCGGCGGCTCAATACTACAAGAGCGCCAAATTTGATGGGATCGATCTTGGGTGGGAACAGCCACGACCAACTGCCCCAGCCACCCGACCATAACGACGGCCCCCGATCCTCGTCACTTAAAAGGCTAGCTCCCCATAGCAAAGTAAAATTTTAAGTCATTGGAACCATCACAAAGACAAAACGTAGGGCACCAATGGGACATCGCCAAATTAGAAAATTAAATGCCAATGACAAAGGAGACTCATCATTGAGTTAAATTTTAAAGGAACGATGACTTAAAGTTTAATCTAGTGCTTACTCCAAAATCCATCGCTTACTTAAAAGGGATTATGCCAAGGTAAATTTAATGATCATTTAAAATTCAAGGGAGCACTTACTTCAAAGCATACCCCATCGCACATTTAAACTCTAACCTAGCACTTATACCAAGGGATTAGACCAAATGTATAACATCGCCCACTTAAACTTTAAACTTGCACTCACTTCAAAGTCATGATTAACACCCACTTCAAACTTAGGATAGCAATTAGCATCATTTTAATATAGCACTAAGCTAAAATTTAATATAGCACATATTCGCCACAAGCTTGGAAATACATTGCTCACCTAAAACTTATCATAGCGATTAATTAAAATTTAACAAAGCGTTGTTTTCAAAGATAAGTAAGCGTTTTTCCAGTAGAAAAAAGGCCATAATTTGTTATTCCTTTTCGAATTCAAAGTTATAAAAAGATCTACAAATAGAGTTTACAATACTTCTCAGTACTGTAATTGATTGGATTTAAAATTTTCACCTATAAAGATATTGAAATCATATATAGATATTGAAATCACATATAGTACTTACAAGATACAAAATTTTCTGCTATTTCTAATATCACATGTATTACCAAATAGATACTATACAGTCAAGATACAACAGTACCAAAAGACTATATAATAATGTTCCATAGTATTTAATCAACAAAAAACAAAGTTAAAGGAACTGAAAAGTGTCATTGTCAACAATGGAGTCTTCAATGTGTTCCTCAAAATTGATAATGCCATCCATTGATCCAAGTGCTTCTTTTGATAACCTATCAGTATTCCTATTGACTTCATAGTAAATGTGGGTGAAAGAGATGTCCTCAAAAGCCTTGATCATATTATATGTAATGTGTAGCCAATGCTCCAAAAAAATGATGTGAATGTCAAATTTTCCATTTGCTCAATCTATAATAATTTTAGAGTCCCCAAAATTTTGATATTATAAATCCCTCTCTTTGTGTAACCCAATATCTAACTGACTCGGTCCAAATGACCCCAAAAACCTGCATACCGCAGTACACTGACTCACTATTACATAATATGTGGGCCAAGTGACCCAAAACCCGCCAACTACGGTATTCTTTAACACAAAATACTCCTTTCGCGCCCTCATCCGATGTGTCGTAGCGTCGGCGGTACTGCGACATTTCCCCATCAAACCGCCTGCCAACAAGCCCCCAACACAATCTTGTGGCTTGCTCTCGAGCCACGTCAACTGTTGGACATAGTACCTTCAGACTGAACTATGTTCCGGTAACTGTTCTTGCTGTCTGGATCACGCGGTGTTGTCCCACTCCGTCTGCGACACTGACCATCGACTCCTTGTGCTGGATTTTTAACCCAAAATCGTCATCGCCCGACTTGTTGTCATGTACTTCTCAAACTCATCCTCGAGTCTCTTGGAAAGGTACTGACGGGAAGAAAAAGACAACGAACAGTACCAAGGTGCGAAATTAGCAGATGACTCTGGCACATCTGTTTCGCACCGGCAACCGGTTCCTACTGTGGGCGAGGAGCTACCGCCCCAACCCTCTCAGGGGTTGAGAAGAGCACCATCCATCGAAAAACTACTGCGTACTTAATCATGCTAGACCGGCCCTCAGCTCGGGCATAACACAGTGTAAGTGCACTCGCCGTATCAAGGCGCTCAGGAACACTCGTCGTTCGGGCTCGCAGGGCCCCTGGGGTGCTTCCACGGGAAACGAAGTGAAGCATTTACATAGCCTCCTTGGAATTCCTCACAACTCAACTCATAAACTTATCAACCAGCATAACCACACTATTTCAGAACAACTTCGTTGTAGCGAACTACTAGCTGCCTCGGCTACTTATAGCCGGATCATTTTCGGGTCACGACGGTGGGAATGATGCCCCACTACCTCTCATCTGCGTGTGTGAACCCATCGACTGACACAATGGGGGATGACCATGCTGTCACCGAAGATCTCACATGCCAACGTGTGAGCAATCTCCTCACATCGTGCTGATCGTATCGACCCAACATGCCATGTGCAAAGTATGCCGTCGTCATGTGGTAATCCGGCCGAATCTGTCAGGTGCAATCATGTATAGGGATGATGGGAAGTGGTCACAAGATATTAGTGGACTAGTAGTCACAACACTACCCCATACCCCCCAAATCCTCTGTAATCATCACAAACATCCTTCAACAACATCTGCCATCGGTCTTGGTTGCAATACTGCCATGAGTCTCAAACTTACGGCACAAGCCTCCCTACTTGCGCATACCTTCTTCTGTTGGTGCGCCATCTTCCACCAAGCAACCTGCAACACACACATTTTTTTTTTATTCGACTCAGACATCGCACTGCTCCAAGCCCGATCGATAGGGCTTCAACCTGTGACCATTTACCAGCTTGGGGAGCATCGCCCCATCCAACCGCTGCAACTGAACCGCGCCACCTGAAGTAATACTATTGATGCGATATGGACCCAACCAATGCATCTGCAATTTTCGGGTGCGGTGCCAGTCGCCAAAAACTGAAGGATGTCATCAAAATATTGATCAGCGGTAGCAACTTTAAATAGTTGGGCATCCGACAACCTGTCTTCAATATTAGTTGGTTCCTCCCCTGTGTCAGTTTGTGACAAATGATCTGGTCTAGCATTCAACAACCCCGGTTTCACAATGACTTCAAAATCAAACTCCTGAAACAAAAGTAACCAACGACAGATCTTCCCCCCCAACATAGGCTTATTGACCAAGTATTTCAATGCAAAATGATCGGTGAACATTTTAAAGTGTCCACCCAACAAATAATGCCTGAATTTCTGCAGCGCGTAAACCATGGCTAGACCTTCTCGTTCTGCGGAAGTGTAATTGCGTTCTACCGAGGACATCTTCCGACTGGAAAAAGCAATGGGATGATCAAGGTCGCCTTCTCCAGGTTGAGCCAACACAACCCCTAATGCAATCGATGAACCATCGACATGGACATGGAATTCCTTACTCCAGTCTGGAAAGACCAAAATTGGGGCCGACGCCATCTTCACCTTGAGCGTTTCGAAGCTATCCTGACATTCCGGGCTCCACTGGAATGCCACGTCCTTCTTCAACAACTTTTCCATAGGGGAAGTAATCGTAGCATACCCCCTAATGAACTTGCGATCATATCCCAGATGACCCAAAGTCGCGCGCAACTGCTTAACAGTGGTTGGCGGTTGCAACCCCAAAATGAGCGCAATTTTGGCTGGATCAACCAGCAATCCCTGCTTACACACGATATGACCCAGCAATATCCCAAACGGTGCACGAAAAATACATTTCTTCAAGTTTAGCGATATCTGGTGCTGTCGGCATCGTTCAAGCATTAACCGCAGATTGGCCAAATGATCACGAATCAATCCATAAACGGTCCAATCATCCATATATACCTGCAAAAACTTCTGAATAAAATCTTTGAATGCGGCAACAACGAATCGGGAGAATATCGCAGGTGCATTCTTCAAACCAAACGGCATTACCGTGTACTGAAAGCAACCCCATTCAGTAACGAAAGTTGTCTTATGGCGATCTTCCTTGGCAATGCGAATCTGATGGTAGCCAGAGAATCCATCAGTGAAAGAGTACATCTCTTGGCCACCCACTCCTTCAAGTACTTCATCAGTAAACGAGGTCGGAAAAGGGTCATGCAAGCAGGCATCGTTCAACTTTCGCAAGTCGATGCAAATGCGCACGTCGCTGGTTTTCTTGTCCTGCACCACCATAGGACTGATCCATTCGGAATCTTCCACAGGTTCGATAATACCAACATCCAACATGCGATCAAGTTCCGCCTTGACCTTTTCTTTATGTCGTGGGTTTAGCTGATAAGGTTGCTTTCGGATTGGCTTAGCATCTGGTTTCAATGGAATCTTCATCTCTCCTAAATCACCCAGGATTCCCTTCATTTCGGAAAACTTCGTGGGAAACACATCTTGAAACTCATGAAGTAACTCAGTAACCTTACTCATCATCTCATCGTCCCAATAATCCCCAACATCGGCAAACTTGGGAGTAGCCTCGGTCAGAGTATTTTTTAAGGATTATAAAAGTATGGTTAAGTGTAGTATTTTAGGCGATTGTTTTGGATTGAAAAAAACTTAAATATAGATTCGTAGGTGAATATTAAGTATGAAACATACAATTTACTACTGAAATTTGTAAATTTTGGCGAATATTGTGATAAAAAAACATATTTTATGTAAATATAGGCGATATTAGAGCCCAAAAATGACCAAATAGCGAATATATTTTTTGAAAAAAAACCAAAAAAATAGCCAATTGGAAAAATTTCGCCCCTAAAAATTTCCCTGGCCTCGGTGCCAATATTCGTCTTGCGGAGCTGCAATGGTTGACTGAATGGATTACTTGGTGCAGCAGGTGGGACCACATCACGACTTCCTTCAAATTCGGGAATGTTAATATTCTGGGGATCATCATCGTCCTCTAGCCCACCGCTGATGTTGAAGCACTCCATGAGAGACTGCATCTGACAATGTGTGTGCGGGTCGATAGGGTAGGCTGCCGGAACAACCTGAAGTACCACGTCAAGGATGAGCTGCAGGGCGTTATGGACATCAAGGTTGGTATCCGCAAAAGTGAACATATGAGTGAAACAGATCGTCAACTCCCCCCATGTTGTAATGTCTCGGCGCAACTCGGCTGCAGTGTACCACGAGCATGGGATCTCAGCCAAAGTATGGACAAAAGCATGGACCCACTCATCTTTGGGTCGCGCTACCCATAAGCGTTGGCATTCCATCACATGATCACTGGGATCAGTCCGACCATCATACTTTCCAGTGTGATAAACCTCAGTATCACCGAACCGAACCATCATCAACCTTCGACATTGTGACCAACCGTTAATGAATTTCTTATGTGTCACCCACCAGTGTGCTGGAGCAGCCTTCAGTGTCTCGTCCAATGCCAGCAATCGTTGTGGTTCTGAGACGTGGTCTTCAAATTCTATCAAAAAGGTGGTTAGGCCAGGAAACCCCTCATAGACAGGCAATGTTATCGTTTCAGTCGCAACACGACATAAGGATTGTGTAACTAAGCCACATTTCTGGAATGGTACTTCATGCATTCGGTTCTGCCAGTGTTCCAAGGCATCATCAGAGTCGAAAGACGCAGAGCTCTCTCTACGCCACTCCAACTCACCATAGGTAGTAGGATGAACGTAATCTTCAAAAATATTAAATGCATGGTCCCATCTAGCGGGATCATCATCTTTTACAGGTTCCACGTAGTAGCCTCCTTCAGCCGAATCCAACGGGGCGATGACTCTAAAATCGTGATTCTCAAATGTCATCATGCGCTTTTTGAAGTTGATAACAACTCCACTATCGTTAGCCCATCCAATCCCCAAGAGTGTCAGATAAGAGCTTCCTCCCTCAACCACTTCAATAACATCAAAGTCAACATAAGTCTTCATGCCCTCAATATCAATCGTGAGCCGTGGAACTCGCCCAATGGGTGTTACCTTCACATGGTTAGCCAACCGAAGCTGCACAGGAGACCAACTCAATGGGGGACTCCCCATCTTTTGCCACGCCTGCTTGGTTAAGATGTTAACATCCAAACTAAGGTCAAGAATCACAGAGTCAACATCATATTCACCAATCTGAATATTCATGCGCATCTCCTTGCCAGTCTTTCATCGCTGTAGGGAGTTGACTGTCGACTCCTACCATCCTTTCGTAAATCGCTGCAACCATCCCTCAATATCAACCAGGGAAGTCGGGTCTCAGGCCAATAACAGACAGCTTTCAAGAAACTTTTGCAATGTCCCCGGTGGTGGTGGTTGATCAGCGTCTGATGTAGTATCAAAGACAGGTGGCATATCGTAAACAACAACCTTACCGCGGTCTTTCTCCAAGGTGCGACGTGCCTCCAGGAATGTCTCTCGCTCCGTATCAATGTCTAAAGGTACCATCTTATGACCAGCCAACTGAATCAGTGGTCACGAACTATCTTCCCCAGTCTTCTTGCCTCCACGAGTGACAACAGCCACCGAAGCATCTTGTGGTCGCGGTTCTGTAGAAATGGTCACAATATTTGCACCCTTCATCTGGTTCTGTTGCAGATTCCCTGGTTGATTGATATTTTGATTGGCGTTCGGCGGTGGTCGTGGAGGCTGGTTCTGTACTGGTTGCTGTGGCTGGGCTTGATTCTGTAGCTCCAGAGCGTTCCCAGCTTGCCATCGTGCAATCAACTGTGGACAATTCTCAACCGTATGATCATTACCAAAATAAAACGTACACTCATTCTGTAGTAGTGGGAAGTCGCGCTGATAATGCCCCCATACTGCACAGTGGTAACATTGAATAGGTCCACGACCACCTCGGCCTCCTCCTACATGACCAAATCTGCCACCACGTCCACCCCTGTATCCTCCTCGGTAGCCGCCCTGCTGCTAGTACTAAGGTTGGTTAACCTGCATCAGTGCTGGTAGTATCCCTTTCCCTTGTGGTGCATACTGCAGTTGCTGTACATACTATGGCTGAGGGGGAATCATCTGCATCGGAGTATATTGCGGCACGAACTGTTGCGGTTGCTGTTGCTGTGGTGCAAACTGCATCTACGGTTGCGGTAGCGGCTGAGCTACCTGCGGTTGCAGTTGTGGCTGTTGCACAGCACGCTGGTCGTCCTTGATGTAGAATGCATCACACATCCTCTCCTGTAGTAACCCATATGCACGAAAATCCTTGTCATCATGACCCACCTACTTGCAGAATGTGCAATAAAGATTTCGCAGGGTTTTGACCATTTACTGCATATACGGGCAATTATCGTGATTGTGCCCAAACACATGACAAACGCGACACCATGGCATACTATTGCCATTCAACGGGTTTGGCGCTCCTGACACCAAATAATTACGGAAATCCGGGCAATTATCCTTCATATGCCCTTCTCCTCGGCATCGCGTACACCACACTTCATCACGCTGTTGCTTGTTCTTCTTCAAATCTTGCAACTGTATAGTCAGTTTAGCGAGCTGCGTCTATATTTGCGACATCCCGACCGCATTATCTCCAATCACATTGCAATGTCTAGAGCTTTGCTAGGCGTCGATACGTTCTGCTGCATCAGCAGCAGCTGAATGTGGGGTAGCAGTGCCGCAATGAACCATTCTTTATGTTGGGCGACACTCATATCGAAACTAACCTTTTCCATCAGTGTCTTGACTCACTGGTCGAAGTCCCATACCGTCTCATTGGGATATTGCTTAATTTCCTTCAATTCAGTAATATATTGAGCCTCCGACTTAGGCCTTCTAAATTCGGCAATGAGCCCATCCCAAATCTCATCCAGCGACTTCTCTGGGGCTCCCGTAGGGACTATAATAAACTTCATGAACCAATCTAATGCACTACCTCGTAGAGTCATGGCTAACTGTCCTTTCTTAGCATCGGCATCAGTGATATGTTTCATGGTCCAGATCGCTTCACATAAAAATCAATATTGTTCTGGGTTGTTTGTCCCACTTCCGTGGAACAACGGTAACTTAGCATCATCACTCGCCATTCTGGGCTTCCTTCCTGCTGTCGTTGTGCTACTACCAATCAACTTTTGCAGAATTGACGAACTTGGCAGTGTTGAAGTGGTATTTATTGCTGTTTGTGAGTTAGTGAGCGGAGGTGTGGGTACGTTGGTGCTGGGGTTTGGTCTTGCCTCTATCCTGGGCGTAGCCTGGTCGTCCCTATCAGGACTGTGAGGTCACTTCATCCCATGTGGTCTTCCTTCGCAGTTTTGTGGTTCGATTGCAGCAGGACCTTCTCCTGTCCTCTGCCTCTTCTCCTGTCGAAACCTTGCTCCTCCTCTTGTAAGACCACTTTCTTCCTCAGCTTCGCTCACAGTCTCCTCATGGTCTGCACCCATCTACCCCTTACCATTCCATGTACTGTCCCCAGCAGTCGTGGTACCCATGGCCTCCGCCCACCAGGCTGTCTACTGATCAAGGTGCTTCTTTAATATACCATTTTCGCAGATTAGCATCTTAATCGACAGCAGAAACCTTCCCCTTGGTCCGCAAAAGAAGTATCTTTCAGCTTCAATATAGGATTTCTTCGTGTCGACCGCAAATTCCGTGATATATCCCTTCAAGATGTTATCAAGCCAAACTTCGACAGCCCGCGATTCCTTATTATCAACTTCCTGCAGCTCCTGAATCAACTCCGGGGTCCAAGTCGTCGGCTCACCACCCTGGAAATTCCTCTTTTGGAAGGTCATCTTTGACAACCATTCGTACAAGATGACCAGGAATTCACAGAAAAACCATTCGTGCGGACCGTTGTGGATATACCTTCCCAGCCAGTGATCTACTGTCAGTCGCGTGTTCCGGCTTTCTTCTTCAGCAAACTCCCGCAACTTCTGATCAAACCAGCTCTGTATCTCTGGCTTCGTCAGGTGCCACAACATGACCTCCTTTCACTCTGCACACTGTCCTGGCAATGGAACCATTTGTTGACCAACGTGACCTCCGTCGACAAGGGTTCACCTCACTGTCGACACATACCACAGTCTCCCTGGGCACCGACCCAGGCAAGTTTGAGCCCACCCAGCAACACCCACAGAGCAGATGAGGTCTCACTCGAGGCATCCAGGAAGGGCAGACGGAACCATGTTTTTGACAAGGTAGGAGGAGAGTTGTGGCTGCACGGACTAACTCTATTGCGATACTTAAACAGAAACCTTAAACATTTGGCAAGGAGTTATAACACATTACTTAATTGCAACATTTATCATCACCTTCGACATAGAACATATTACTTAATCATAGCAATTATCATCACAACAACAGTAAGCAGACATTGCATCAAACAACATTCATATATTGCAACATTGCACAAAGATAGTACCGAAATATCATCATTATATTACTGTCGCGGTCATATACCAGAAGCAAAACAAAGATCTACGTACCCAATCGTTCTTCTTCCTCTATGCTCGTCTATATCTAACACTTACAACTCTCATGTATTTATAGGCTTCTGCCATTACAATATTTGTCCACTTACAACTGACTTCCTAACTGACACCATGGACAATTGACCCAATATCTAACTGACTCGGTCCAAATGACCCCAAAAACCTGCATACCGCGGTACACTGACTCACTATTACATAATATGTGGCCCAAGTGACCCAAAACCCGCTAACTGCCATATTCTTTAACACAAAATACTCCTTTCGCGCCCTCATTCGATGTGTCGTAGCGTCGGCGGGTACCGCAACATTTCCCCATCAAACTGCCTGCCAACACAAAAGTGAGAAATGCATATTCCTTGGGTACAATGAATAATATAAGTGGTACAAGTTGCATAATCCAGTTACCAAGAAATTAATAATCAACAGAGATGTAGAATTCAAAGAAAAAGAAGCATGGGACGTGAGTATACAAAGGACCATAACTGTTGGAGCAATTATACCTCAAGAAGAAGAAGAAGAAGATATTGCAGAAGGTGGACAACAAGGTTCACAAGACCAACTCATTTCAACAGTGAACCAAACCCTACAATTGCTTCCTTAAAGTCTAGAAATACAAGAAGTTTAAGGGATATTTATAATCAACTAGATGCACACTCAATTTTTTCATTATTTTCATGCCAACCTATATATTTTAAAGAAGTGGTTAAACAAGATCGAATTGGTTCAAAGCAATGGATGAAGAGATAGAGTCCAATGAGAAGGATGACACATGGGATCTAGTATATCTTCCATAAGTTAAATATTGTATTGGATTTAAATGGGTTTACAAAAGAAATGTCAATGATAAATGAGAAGCTGAAAAGCACAAGGCTAGGTTAGTGGCAAAAGGTTTTGCACAAAACCATGGAATTAATTATGGTGAAACATTTGCACTAGTGGCTAAGTTAGATACAGTAAGCACTGTATTATCCATAGTAGCTCTAAACAAGTGGAAAGTATAACAATTGGATGTTAAGTGAACATTTTTAAATGGTTATCTAGAAGAAGTTTATGTGGAGAATCCACTAGGATATAAAATAAAATGGCATGAAGATAAAGTGTATAGATTGAACAAATCACTCTATTGGCTTAAGCAAGTTCCTAAAGCTTGGTACAAGTGCATGATTGATTCATATTTGGTTAGTAATGGGTTCAACAGAAGCAACATCGAGCCCACATTGTATACAAAGGTGAATGAGTAAGTTTGAATCTTGATTGTTTGTTTGCATGTGGATGATATGATCTTCAGAGGAAGACTGTCAATAGACAAGTTTAATCATCCATGAAACAATAATTTAAAATGACTGATTTGGGGTTAATGAGATACTTCCTTAGTATTGAAATTGTCCAATTAGATTTAGGAATTTTTATGTGTCAAACAAAGTATGATAAGGATGTGATGAAGAGGTTCATGATAATGAAATGTAAATCAACACCAATTCTAATTGCAACAACGACAAAGCTTAGCAAAGAAGACAATGGATCCAATGTTGATCCCACTTTGTCTAGAGATTAGTTGGTAGCCTCATGTATCACACTGCCATCATACTAGACATAATGTGTGCAGACATCTTGATTTCCCAGTTCATGGAGAATCCAAGAGACTCAAATTGGCAAGTTGGCAAGAGAATCTTCAGATATATCGTTGGAACAATAGGATATGGTATATTAGATTCTAGCACTAGTGATGGTTTTTTGGTTGGATATACTAACAATGATTTTGTAAGTAGTATGGATGGAAAAAATAATACTTTTGGTTGTTTTCCATCTTGGTTTAGGTGTGATTTCATGGGCCTCTACGAAGTATCCCATTGTGATAATTTCCTCGGAAAAAGAAGAGTATGTAGTTGCGACAAAAATAACTTTTCAAGCAGTGTGGTTGCATAGAGTATTGGATGATCTTAAACAAGGACAAGAAGGACCAACTCCACTATATTGTGACAATAGTTTAGCAATAGTCTTGTCAAAGAACCATGTATTTCACCAAAAGAGCAAGCATATTGATATTAGATATCACTTCATTAGAGAGCTTGTAAACAATGGTGAAAGATATTTGGAATTTTGTAATTCAAAAGAACAACTAGCTAATATATTCACAAAGCCATTGGCAAGAGATGTTTTTGAGTTCCATAGACAAAATCTAGGTGTTGTAAATGTTGAAGCATTCAATGACTGTAATTAAGGGGAAGTGTTGGACTATTGTAATTACTCTAATTGAAGTAATTAGTTGTAGAAATATCTAAATGAGTTGTGTTGTGTACCTCGAGGTTGACTTTACCAATTGTTAGTTAGATCTAGTTTTTTCTAGACATTACAATCTAGAGAGATATTCTCACCTAGATATTTATAGAAGACTTTTCCATATTGTTTTAATCATATCACTCTAGAAGATCCTACATATATTTTTATTCTATTTGTAAAATAATACAATCATTAAATCAAATCAAATCAAATTAATTAAGTTGTAATAACAACTTTTATTGGTTAAATCATGTTGTAGCATTCATAGTAAATCCCTCTACCTCCATCCATCAAAGCATACCTGGCATGGCATCTTGGTGTGCAAATATTTCTTTTGTTTCATTCTTCTATAGAGTAAACAAATGTATAAGAGTAGCGACATGAGATGACTTTATATGTAATCACCTTTAAAGTCAAATACACTACCTCTTCTCTAGACGACCCTTTGGCTACCACTCTTTCATCACCTATATGTTGCTGCATTGAAATTTCACTTATTGTTACCACAAAAGTGGAAAGGAAATCCGTGAGATTACATTCCTTATTTGTTATTACAAAGCATTTTTTTTAAGTGGATGATGAGCATCGTTGTTTTAAAGTGTTGAGATTCTTATCCTTTTATGCAATGTGGATTATTAAGTTTATATGAATTAGTGATTTTTGGGTTAGAATTTTTTACCAAATGTTATAAGTTATAAGTTATAAGTTATAAGTTATAAGTTTTTTTCTAATCCAAAATCATTTGGAAAGTAATTTTTATATATCATTATTGGTAGGTTTTTTCCATATGTTTCATTTTGATTAGTTACTAGAGTTTTATTAAAACCTTTTAAAAGCTTCATTAAAAAATCCAATGTCATTAAATTTGGTCTATTTGATGATGAGCATGTATAATTTATACAATCTCCTCTAGAAGTAAAATATACTTGGTTGTCTTTTGGATGTAGCTTGGGTGGTTGGGAGGAATGAATGTTACCCTTCCCACCCAGGTTCAATTCCTTGTAAGTGACATGTTGAACCCTTAAATGGATCTATAAGATGCTCCTTCTGTTGAATCCCCAATGTATTGAAAATTATTGACCACCCATGCTCCCTTGCATATTTTGGGGAGTTATCCATGAATGTAGCAAGCACCAATATACGGTGCCATGAACCACATGGAAAAAAAAAGTAAATTGGAATCAGAGATGTATGGTCCTCATATTAGTGTTATTTCCATTTCACATATAGAAAAAGAATCTTGTTGTACTAATAGGGAAACACCAATGACCCAACTTAATGCTTTATCCTTGTAATTTTGTTGTCTCTTTCTTTCGATCTATAATGATATGATATATATGTTTTGTCTCTCAAACACATCACACTATTCTTTGGAAAACCATAATGCCTTATACCATCTAGAAACACTTTCTCTACCCCAAAATCAATATATATGCTTCTCAAAATATGATTTTCATTGAAAAATGTTGGCAGAATAAAACCGCGACCAATTACCCTTTGATTCTAACCTTTCAAAAAGTGAGGAAAGTGTTCCCAAGGTGTTTACCTCATCATGTATATGGTGTCAAAATGTCTTAAATAACTCCCACCATAAGACTCTTTTATGAATCTCTCTGTTTGTGGTTTTGGTCACTAAATTAGTAATCATAAACTCATTTTTCTCATTTTTTTCATATTTCTAAATTGTCGTTTTTACATTTCAAAAAAGACAAAGACTTAATTGTTTTCTACCTCTTTTTCTTATTTATTTTCTAACTTACTTCTTCAATCATAAATAAATATACTAAGTGAAAAAAACTATAAAATATTTGTTTAACATTGTGACTCCTTTAATGTGCTTTTATTTTAATTCTTTATAGATATATAAACATATATTTAAGATGTATTTGGAATATTTTTATTGTACTTTAAAAATTTCTCTAATTCTCTCTAATCCATTGTGAAATGCTTTTTATTTTTATTCGACACCCCTAAATTTTGTCGTTTTAATGCGAGATATTTATGAATAACATTCTAACTAACTAAAATAATAATAATAAATGTCTTAATGTGAGATATTTATGAATAACATTCTAACTAACTATAATAATAATAATAAATGGTTTGTTTCCTAAACGTTGCGATGCTTCGCTAAGTCCGATTTGTTACTCTTCCACCAAATTGGGGTGGGACCCTTAACCCATTATGGTGGAACATGCATTGATGACTTCTGTTTTGAACCAAATGAAATTAATAAAGTTTATTTATTGAATATGAAATGAATAACTATTTTCATAAATTGAATATCCAAGGGGGTTTAAGTATGTAAGTAGATTGAGAAATTTATTCTTCTCCAATTTTTAAGACTAGGGGAGGTTTTAAGTTTAAGTCGAAGTTCTAACCAATTTAAAAAAGTAGTATTTAAAAAATATATATATATATATATTCTATATTTAGACTTCAAATCTAAGATGAAGTTATTAAAAAATTCAAAAAATAGTACACTTAAATGTCTATCTTAACTTATTTAAATGGTTGAAGACATGTAAACAAAAGGTAGGAGAATCTATTTACAACTACAACTCTTGATTCAAAGAGTTAATATCTATGCTAAATTATTCAACATCATAATTGAACAGGATTGGATTTCTTCCTCCTTAGAATCACCCTAAGTATAATAAATGCCATTAAATCCCTAGGGTTCCGTTGTTGCAAACTAAGGTTTCATGGTTTTCAACCATGGAATCAAGCCCTCTCGGAAGAGAGAGGCCAGTACCAATTATGTAAAAAAAGTGGGAACTATATGTTAGATGATGTTATTTTTTGTGTGATTTATGGTCTCTAAAAAATGGTTTGTAGTTTTATCTAATGCTTAATAAAACCCTAGTTTTTTGCATCTACTGATGTGGTGTGTTGGGATTGTTGGAGTTTTGTGATTGGATGTTATTGTGGATGTTGGTAAAATCCAGTGTTCATGTGCATTGGAAAAAAGGCCATAAAAATGCACTCTCGGTAAATCTACAATTTGTACTTCTCAGGTTGGGACGCCTTTAATAAATAATTATTAGATGGGATCTATATGTCAGATCCGATGATCATTGTTTCATTGAGAAGGGTTCCATTTCGAAAGAGGGGTCATTTGGTCGAGGTTTCTCTTCTCCACTGAGGGTTTGGTCTCTACCTCACGAAAATGTGACAAAGACTTCTACAAAACCTTTGAAGGATGATAACTGTTTGATGGGGCGTTCTTATTTTGGTAATATTTCAATCTATTAACTGGTAGTGATGGGGTTTCGAAGGCCATGGAGGCTTCCGATCAGGATGGAAATGTTGTTGTGGTAAGGAGTTATGCAAAGAAGGGAACTGGTACTAATGGGTTCACGCCCTAGGAAGGTGGTTAGTTGGATTTTTCTAGGGTTTTCAATGATCTTGTTGTTAGTAAAGAGAAAGCTTCTTCCTCTGTACGGAGATTGACTTGTACCCATGCTAAGATTTGATGTATTATCAAGGATCAAAAGGTTAAGAAAGGAAAATATCTGTGTTTTCTTGGTAAGGATATCACTATGGATCGTGTGTCGGCTCTCTAGTTGAGGGCTCTCTTGGGTAGATTGGAGTATATTTCCATGAACCGCATAAAATTGATTATTTGGATGACAATAAATTGGAAACCTATCATAGACTATACACCAAAACTCAATATGTTCATGAACGGTTGGTTATGCTTCCTTTTCCTCTCAGAAGAGGTGAGGAATTTTGTTTTAAGTAAGTTTTGGCCGATTGGATTGGGTTCCTTGGTTTACATCCATAGCATTCTGGATTTCATCTATGGAAAGAAAAAGGTTTCAAAGCATCATCTATGCATTCTTCTTCCAGGTTACCCTCTGCATTTGTGGTCAAAGAAAGCCTTTATGGGGGTTGCAAATTCTATTGGTTGGTTTATTAGAGTTGAATGATAGGCTTTTATTGCAGTTGATAAAAGGATGCCTAGGGTTTTAATTGATATGGATGTTGAGGATGGTTTTCCGGTTGAAGTGGAGATTATTTAGGATGGGGGTTATGTTATACAACGACTTGATTATTGGGGTGTGCCTTTCTATTGTCATTTATGTCGTGAGACTGGACATTTTCATTACAAGTGTCCCTCTCGATCTTCTTCTTTCATGTGAAATATTCTATAAGACTTTAAGCATTCTCCCAAGGATATGTCTGAAAATGAAGACTTATATGATGGCTCATCGTCTTCAACTATTTAGTGTAAGTTCATTCGAAACCTGTAAGTTTTAAACCTTAACAGTGAAGTACAAACTTATCTGATTCTTAAGCATTAACAGAAAATACACAATGGCACACACATTACACAGAGATTTTCACCTGGAAACCCTTAACCGGGAAAAAACCAGCAAAACTTAGAGCCGCACTGCTCCTTTTCATTATATGTTTATTTAACCATGTACAATACAATAAATGGTATTCCGCAGCATCTAAAACCCTAATTCGTTTACCTGAAATTAGGTTACAACCCTAATCCCTTTTATCGGGATTAGATAGAGTACAATGGGTCAAAAATCGCGAAAAAGCAAAAAGCAACCCAAAAAATTTTGCACTCCGCGCGGACTCCGGGGGCCTAACGGTCCGAAACGAAGGGGGTGGGCCCTGTCGGGCTACCCCCCTTGCGGACGCGCCCGGCGCAGGCGAATCACTACTGGGAAAGGGATCGTGTTGTACACGCAGTGACCCTGTGAAGAGATATAACATACCCAACAAAACCTGCATTGGATATTAAAAGTTTATTCAACTGAATATATTATGAACGTTGTGAAGTATGTTGTTTCATGTGGGGGATTTGTGGGGTTTGGGGTGTGTTCTGATCAATATTCCAAAGTCATGAGTGCTCCAATTTTACATTTGGTTGAATGTCAATTCCTATCAATACTTTTGGTTCAGACTCGCATATTGTTTCAATTCCAGAATTTTCTCAGAGGGCCTTGTTACACAGAAATATTCCACCCTGTGAGCATCAACATTCTTTGGCCTGTAGGATCCATTTCAGTAACTCAGATCCATTTTCATCCTTCAGTGATACCAGTCTATCCTATTTTTGTTCCTACCCGCATGTTGCATCACTATAGCATGTGTACCCGCGAGTTGCATCCCTATAGCCCGCGGGTATCAAGTAAAATGGTAAAAACCACTATTTTATTACTTTTTACTCCCAAAAAGTGGTCATTGGGTGACCTTTGGCTCTCCATCTGCCCAAGTAACGTCTCGATGAGTCCTTTCACCTACCTTTGAGAGGACTATATATTGAGCACATATGGCTTATGGACGGGAGGAAGAAGAGAAGAGTAAAGGCACTCTAGTGGATTTTTGCCCTATCTTGAGTCTGCACTCATTGATCCTTGTAGTTGTGAACCAGTTATGTTCACCTTCCAAACTCCTTTCTAGTTTGAGTTTTCCTTTCATGGAGGATTGAAGTGGTGGAGGCGCAAGTCGATTGATCTAGATCTTGGTTCAGATTGGTTTCCGGCAAGAGGTCGTATCACTTTGTACTTCTTCTTGTTCATTAATAGAAATACTCATATTCTCGTCCATTAATGGTGTGAATGTCATTTATTATACATTGGGTTGTATTTGCTTATGATATTATGGACCATTGTTATTGATAATGTTAATGTCATTTATATATATCACATGTACTTGTTAGATATTGGTTGTCAAGACTAATTTGCAGATTACAAGTGCTTGGATGTGTGCGGATTGAAAGCTCCAACGGGGATCTACATCAAATGTTGGATCGAGGTTGGTTACATTTCTCCATTGTTTTAACATTGTCATTTATAATAGCATTGTTTTGAGGATTGAGTAGATTTCTGGTAGTCATCTGTCTGTTGTGGTATTCCCAAGCCATAGTGATTTTTCTCCAATACAGAAATGGCGACTCCGTTGGGGAAAACATCCATGTTTGGGAAACTTTTTTACCATTAGTCCATAATTAGAGTTGTTGTTTATCAAAGCTCTGTGTCACTGATTGGCCGTTAAGATACACTGTAGAAAACCTACTTTTTCTGAGCCTCTGGAATCTTTATTTGACCATTTGCTTTTCCTCACCCACGGGCTAGCTTAGTTCTGCCCGCGTATACCCGCCTCTGTTTACACTACTGCTCGCGGGTACCCGCAGGTATTCCTTCGACAGTAGCGTGTAACTCTGGCTTTTGTTGGTTTATGGATATTGGTTGTTGCTGGGCGAGTTTGGTTGATTCCTGAGTCTTTGTTGGCCTCTTTCTTGACTATTTCATGCCTTGGTTGTGACCAGATCTCTTTGTTTCTCTTGGTTGAGCTTTCTTGGTTTTTTACCAATCTTTGGTTTTAACCTCTTGGTTTCTTCCTTTTTAGCTCTTTCTTTTGGCTGAGTCTTGCTGTTTAGGATCTGCTGGGTTGTCTTAGTGATCTTCTCGACACTTCAGTGACTGAATAGTAGGATTTTGCTTGCATTTTTTCATTCCATATATATTGAAAAAATACAAAAATATTTATTTAGTTTTTGCATTTTCCTTTCTGTTTATAAGAGAAAATACAAAAATATTTTATTTCCATGTACTGCATTTTGCATTGAGTGCTTGTTGCCTTCATTTTAGGTTCTGCTTGTGCATTGAAAAGATAAAAGTTTGCATATTTATTTCGGAATTGTTGATTGACTTTGCATATTAGTGACATTGTTTTATTGGATAGATGAGTCTAGGATTGGACGATGGTGCATACTATTGAGTCTACACATCACTAGTTTCACGACCATATCCCTTGAGTAATCATAGCCACTAAAATTAACGCTTAATCATAAAATTGATTAGACTTATTTTATTTATAGGGTACACCAACTAGCATAGGTTTAGAGTCTTGGAATAGATCATTGTGAGTTAACAATCCAAGACTACTGAACGAAACATTAGGTGTCTGACCAGGGAGTGGAGGAATCCATGGTATAGATCGGTGTTCTCAGGAAAGCTCTACTCAAACCAGAGTTAAGCACGAGGTCACGGGAGGTTGGTTGAGGAGATATTCCTCTGATACCAGCTGAACATGGGAGATATATCTAGGATTTGTTTGTATCTGGGGGTACCATAGGTTCGTCCTCTTGTGCTTCGGGCTTAGCTACCCTGCCCATACAATGGATCCCACCTGCGACTGTCCCCCTGAGCATTGGTTATATTGCGGTAAACATAGTTTCCTTACCTAGGTACCGCACAGGGTACTTGCAGTGGTTATGATGTTTGTGTCCTGGGTCAGATAGGGATTGGACAACACAGTTGTGTTCGTGCAGTGGACTTGACCTTGTCGACACAGTGAAGCTTGGGTGTCTCTATAACTGATTCTGTTACCTCCGACTATAGTTTGGGAGTCTCAAGCCTCTCCTAGGTGAGACATACTGGCTCTAGTGTCTGGAGCTCATTTAGCCACTCTGTCTGTCTGCTCTTGGTTGTAGATTCTCTAGGTGTGTGCTTTTGATTTATTGTTTTTTGATCGATAGTTGGCCTTTAGGAGATGCCGTGTCTCTCTCTGGAGAGAACGTGGCACGGAGCCCTACTCTCCGCCGGTCCCGTCATTTGGCTGGTTTAAAGCCAGCTTTGGTTACACAACGTATTACTAGAGGACGCCGGAGGGATCCCTCTGAGTCTTCATATTCTTACACGACTTACGTTGAGGATTATATGGCTACACATCCCGATATTGGGTAAGACCTTTCTACTCCTTCGGGTAGAGTTGAACATACTTCCGATCCCCAGACTCCTCGTGAGGATTGGGGAGGTGATCCACCTGTGACTCAAACTGGTTCTATTTGGCCTAATCCACTTGATAGGGATCCGTTTGATCCTTCGAATCCAGACAATTATCTTTACGGGATGCCCGACTTACTCAAGGAGAAAGAATAGGACGAGCCTTTCATTCCTTCATTTCCACGCGATTCTAGATATAGGAGGCCTGAGACTCATGATGATTCTGGCCCTATGGTCAACCCCACCGCACTTTCTTTTGGTATGCCTAGTCACAATACTGTCGAACCTTCCACTATGGTTGGTACTCATGCTAGCACTAGTCAAAGTGTTAGCCATACTATACCCACTGGGGGCACTACCCTAGCTGGGGGAACTACGTTATCCACCCACTCACATAGTATGGGGACTGGTCAGATTCCTAACCATGCTAATGTTGGAACGCGACCACCTCCTAGGAATACCCAACCTAGTCAGAATGTTGTCCGAAACACGACTCGCCACCTAATACACATGTCGCTACTCGTCAACATAGGACCACTTTCACACATGATACCGTTCCTCCCAACCACGGGGGTGGACACATACCGCACACTTTTGCATCCACTGCCGCGACTAGTAATAGTAATGTAGGGCGTGGGAATATTTCCTATCCACATGGCAATCATACCAACAACCCTGCTACTGGTCACACCCATATTGGACCTGGGAATACTTCTCATGTTTATGGTCATCACACGACTGCTCAAGCTAATCCTAATATTGGGGGTGGGAACATACCATACCATTACGGTCAATACAACACAGTTCCCGCTATGAATAGTACATACACGCCCCATACCCATGGTGGCAACCCTTACTACAACACAGTCGGTGCTGGCCACCAGTATCACCCACCACCCCAATATGGTGCTCAAAATGCACATATACCTGCTTACTCTCAAATGGGTCAGGCAGGGGGAGGTTATCCATCTTATGGCCATGGGCAAGCTTACGGGCCGTCAGGTCCTCAGTATCAGCAGTTTAACCCTCATGGTCCAGCTTTTGGTCCATTGTATAACACAGTTCCGTTCAATCAACCTTTTATGGGAGCTTATAATCAAGCTTTCTAGCCTCAGCTCTCGTTCCTTGCACGATTGAATCTCCTGAATCTTTCGAAGCTCATGAATGATCTGGTGTGTCACGACCCTACTTGGCCCCCGGTCCCTACCAAGCTCCCTTCGGACATTCCAAAGTTTGAAGGGAAAGGTGGTGAGGACCCGGGAGATCATGTCATGACATTTCACCTTTGGTGATCCTCCAACTCTTTGAATCATGATTCCATCCGATTACGACTATTTCAACGCACCCTCACGGGGGCAGCCACGAAGTGGTATGTGGAGTTGCCCGGAAACACCTATAGGGGATTCAACGAGATTGCTTTGGTTTTCTTAGACCATTTCCAGTTGCTGGTTCGTTATGATACTAGTACTGAGTTGTTGTCCACCTTCCGTTAGAATAAGGCCACACATATTTCTGACCACGTTCAAGAGTGGCGTCGGTGGAAGAGATTAGTGAAAGCCAACATTCCTCCAGAGTTCCTTTTGGAATGGTTCCTTAAGTCTTTACTTCCATACATTGCTAAGGATGTTTCAATGTCCGGCATTGTGACTGAGGAATAAGCTATCTTGAAAGTCCAGCAGTTAGATCTACTTTATTCTCAGTCTGGCATTTTGTATGACATTATTCCTGACGCACCAAGAATAAGACATGAGCCCACGTCAGTTCCTGGACCACATGCCGATGGCATCGTGGGGTATGCATGCACTCACCCCGTAGACTTGGTAGCTAATCAAATGCAAAATTTGTCGCTAAACCAGTCTGCACCTGGACAGGCTCACACCTTGTCCACTTCCACTCCGTCGTCTGATGTACACAACATGCAATCAACAAAACCGTCGGGTAACCAGCAACCTGGTGGTAAGAAAAAGGGGAGAAATAATCATAGGGGTGGAAACAATGGAAGTAACAACAATAGCAATCGTAACAATCCTCGTAAAGAGAATTCCAACCCTCCTTGGGAAGGCGGTAATGCTGGCGAGGATCGTAAACCTAGACGTAAGGTGAAATTCCCTTGCAAGCTTTGTGGGGAGGATCATCTTACTCACTTATGTCCTCGTATTGAAGAAGCATCGAAGCATTTGGCACAGAGCCCAGCTGTGTTGAAGGATCCCCTACCTCATCACCAAAATATGGCTTCGCATGCTCCCACCACTGGTTATGGTACTAATGAAATGACAACGTCTTCTTCCAATACTAGTGGTTATGGATGCGTGGATATGGTTCAGTCGGAGGTTTGTGTTGCTACTTGTCAACGTGATTATGGTGCACCACAACCGAATTTGGGGAATGAGCCTCCCCCTCCTCCTGATAATTCCTTGCATATCGAGAAGCCTTCTATTATGCCACGGATATCGAAAGGTGTTCTCAAGCGCTCCACGCATAATCCTAATGCTCGTGCCGCCCATAACTACTCCATCGTAGAAGATTTGGGCCAAACTCCGTGTGCCATGTCGGCTCTTGAAGTTTTGCAAGCTTGTCCTTCTCAGAAGCATGCCCTTTTGAGTGCGTTAGGAGTTCAAGATGGGGGAAGTCCTAGTGTTATCAAGTTCGATACTACTGATGTCCAGCCTCGCTTGCCTTACCATGTGGATTTTCAAATCCAGGTGGTTTGCCTTAAGAGATTCGTCAAACGTACTATGGTTGATGAAGGTGCCTATGCATCAGTAATGTCACTAACTTGTTGGATAACTCTTGGATCTCCTCCCTTACTCCCGTCTAGAACTACACTCACTGCATTCGACGGTAGATCTTTTATGCCGCACGGAATTATCCCTTCCCTTGTTGTCTCCTTGGGAGGTAAGTCTGTGCCTATTGAAGTCGAAGTGGTTGATGCGCCCATCGACTACAACCTTTTACTGGGTCAGAACTGGATGTACGCTATGAAGGTTGTCGCGTCTACTGTATTTCAAGTTATTTTCTTTCCCCATGAAGGCAAGATTGTGACGATCGATCAGTTGGATTATGTTGGCACTCCTTCCACAACATCTATGGGATCAGTAGTCCCACAAGTTTTTGATTCTCAGTCGGCAACTGGGAACATAGGTGTTGGAATGTACCCCTCGTTGATGGGAACTTTTAACCATTCTGTACCTGTGAATTTTATTGGAACCATTTCCTACAGTGCGCCTCCTCCTTCGAATAGTATGCCATTCTGGATGTCCTATTGTGATGATCCATGGATTTTGCCATCCGCGGATTCTATGTCTGGACACATTGCGCACTTCGGGATGTCTATGCCTTTATCTGTAGTGGAGCTCACTTATGATCACATCCAACAAACCACTGTAGATCCGGATCTTTCTTCTCCCCAGACAGTTGAAGAAGATCTCGTTACGCTGCCAGTTTGGGAAGCCAACTCATCTTTCTCTCACGATTGCCTCGATGATACTTTGCCATCGGATGAAGCTATCCTCGAAGCCATGTGTGGTAGTAAGAGGCCTTGGGAAGATATGCATCATCGATCTTATTTCCTTCCCAACCTTGAGCTCATTGAGTAGGAGGAGTTTGGGATGACTCTAGCTGAGATGGTTGGTCACCCTGTGGCTTTTTTGCAGTCGCATGATGTTTTCTTGGAGGGGAATATGGCCAATATTTCCCCAACCACTTCGATCAACATCTTTCACACTCCCGGAAAGATTGAAAATGTTTACGTTGGTGCCGATTGCACTCCTGAGGAGATTGCAATTTACACTGATGTGTTTACCAAACTCCGGGAAGCTTTCGCCTGGTCATATGAGGAGATGCCAGGAATAGACCCCTGCATTGTTGAACACGAGATTAAAACGTATCCTGATGCTAAACCGGTTCAACAACGCTTACGTCTTGTGAACCCTAGGAAGGCAGCTGCTATTAAGGCTGAGGTGGAGAAACTGCTCAAAGCTGGTTTCATCTACCCCGTTCCTCTTACCAAATGGGTGTCAAACCCCGTTCCTGTGGATAAGAAGCAGGGAACGATCCGTGCATGCATTGATTTTAGAGATTTGAACCATGCATGTCCAAAAGACAACTTCCCCACGCCATTCATTGATCAAATATTGGATGCTTGTGCGGGAAGTGAGATTTTTTCATTCATGGACGGATTCTCGGGTTAGAATCAGATTCAAATCAAACCCACGGACCAACATAAAATGACATTTATTTGTCCATGGGGAACTTTTGCGTACCGGAAAATGCCCTTCAGCCTCAAGAACGTTGGAGCTACTTTTCAGCGAGCCATGACCTATGTCTTTCATGATCTTAAGAAGATTATGGAAGTTTTCTTGGATGATCTTGCTGGCCATTCTCGTAAGAGAGTGGACCACCCCAAGCACCTCCGTATGATTCTCGAATGATGTATCCACTACAAAATTCGATTGAATCCGAACAAATGCATCTTCTCTGTTAGGACTGGTCACCTTCTAGGATTCATAGTTTCGAAAGAGGGTATTAGAGTCGATCCTCTCAAAGTTGAGGCAATACTTTAGTTGCCTCCTCCGCGTAATCTGTTTCAACTTCAAAGCCTCCAAGGGAGAGCTACTTTTCTGCGTCGGTTTATAGTTAACTATGCCAATATTACTAAATGTTTCACACGCCTATTGAAGAAAGACACACCTTTTATCTGGGATGAGCAAGCCCAACAGTCTTTCGATGCCATTAAGAAAGCTTTGGTATCGGCCCCTGTGATTAGTCCGTCGGACTTTACATGTGATTTCATTATTTATGTGGCCGCGTCTCAAGAGACTATTGGCATGGTCTTGGTTTAGGTAGATGATGCGCTTGTCGAGCATGTTATCTATTATCTTAGTCAAAACTTATTAGACGTTGAACTAAGATACACCCACGTAGAAAAGCTGGAACTTGTGACTGTTCACGCACTCCAGCGATTACGGCATTACATTTTGCTTCGAACAACCACTGTTGTAGCTCATATCAATCCGTTTCAGTTTGTGTTATCACGACGCCTTATCGGGGGTAAGTATAATAAATGGATTGTGATCCTTCAGGAATTTGATCTCGAGTTTGCTTTTGCAAAATCGGTGAAATCATTGGTGTTCGCTGAGCTTATGTCGGACCTTCCACGGCTTGATGAGGATATCATTCATGAAGATTCCTTTGTGGATGAACATTTATTTCTTATCTCAACCGAGGACCCTTGGTATGGGGATGTCATTCGATATCTCCAATCTTTGAAGTTTCCTCCGCATTATTCACGAGACGAGCGACGGCATGTGAGACATCATGCTAAAGATTATACTATCGTTGGTGACACTTTGTATCGCTGAGGAAAGGATTCCATTCTCTGTCATTGCTTGACTCACGAAGAAGCGGAATGGGTACTTAATGATTTCCATGCGGGGGCGTGTGGCGGTAACTTATCCGGGCTTGCTACAGCCCAACGTATTATGTGAGCGGGTTATTTTTGGCCTACTATCTTTAAAGATTGTATTAACACCGTGAAGAGATGTCACCTTTTCCAGGTGTTTTCTCGAAACATACACTCACATCTAGCGCCCCTCCATCCGGTCGTCACTGTCGGTCCCTTCACTAAGTGGGGGGTAGATTTCATGGATTGCAAACCAAATTCGGCTGGGGGGCATCATCATATTATTGTGGCCGTGGATTATTTTTCCAAATGGGTTGAGGCCATGCCTACCGTTAAAGCCGATGGTGCTACTGCATCCCATTTCGTGTTCAACCAGATTATCACTCGATTCGGTATCCCGAAAGAGATTGTCACTGACCATGGCAGTCACTTTCAAAATAAGATGATGGAGGATTTGTCTCTCAAGCTTGGGTTTCGTCAGGAACACTCATCTTCCTACTATCCTCAAACGAATGGTCAGGTTGAAGCAGTAAATAAGTCTTTGAAGACCATTCTCCAATGTACCATCCAACAAAGCAAGACCAATTGGCATATCATGTTATATCCTGCTTTGTGGGCATATCGAACCACAATCAAGACTGCCACCGGGTTCTCACCATTCCAGTTAGTTCATGGTGTGGAGTCACTTTTACCGATTGAATGCAATATTCCTTCGCTCAATCTAGCCATAGAGCTCCTCCCTAATACGACGGAGATTGAGCAACGTTTAGTACACCTCGAGCAACTTGACAAACACCGTCGAGATGCCGCTGTGGCCATTGATGTTAACAAGCGTCGTGTCAAGGTTCAATATGATAGGTCTGTCCGTCCCCGACAATATGATGAAGGTGACTTGGTACTCTTGTATGACCAAGCTAAAGAACCCTTGGGGGCAGGAAAGTTCAATCCCATGTGGCACGGTCCTTACATTGTGAGGCGTGTCCTTGAAAAAGGAGCTTATGAGTTAGAAGATTACGAGGGAGTTTTCTTGAAGGAGCCTAGAAATGGGCTCTACCTCAAGCGGTATTACGCTTGAACCTCTGGTTCAGGCTGATACTTTTGTACACTATTGTATAGTTCTTCTGTACATAGTTTAGGTTGCATTTTTGGTTGTCGGATCTGCTGATTAGCCTCTATTTGATTGACAGATGTCAGAGGGATGTCCTACGTTCTTAGGTTTCGTGGATGGTGCTAGCCGACATACGCAGCAGCTTGCTTCTGCTGCTTGGGTTATCTTTTCACCTGACCATCTAGTTGTGTCCTCAGGAGGTGCTTGTCTCGGTCCTACATCTAACAATGTGGCTGAGTATAGTGCCGTTGTTGAGCTACTTCGGGATGCCATTTCACTTGACATCCAGTCTTTAGAAGTCTACCTGGATTCACAACTAGTTGTGTCTTAGCTGAATGGGTAGTACCATGTGCGAGACCCTACATTACTACAGATATTCCTTAAGGTACGACTCTTGGAAAGACATTTTGTTTCCATTACATATATTCACATTCCGAGAAGTCATAATTATATATCTGATGCATATGCTAACTATGTATTAGATTGGCATTTGTCACATTCATCATGAAGCACATAAATACAAAGACATTCATACATTTGTACCATACACACATATAGTAGAACCGAGAACCAAAGTTGTATATATATATAAATATGTCCAAAAATGGTAGTGTCATACAAGACTGGAGCCCGTAGCCCTTAAAAATATACATATCGATACAAAAAATGATGAGACCCTGGGATATCTACTCCCTCCGAGGAGGTCTAGCTGCCAACTCGACGGGATGAGTCTCATAGTAGTACTGTATTGCGTTGGCCATCCGCTGCAGTAGCCACACCCACTCACCAGGAACACCCACTACCTGGCACTGCATAGCCTCAGGTAGTCGGGCTACCTCTATCAATGGTACTCGGGAAACCATTCGTGATATGTTGCGCCACAACGTCTGTAGTGTGCACCCTGTTGCAGCATCTACTGCCACCTCATCTCTACCCCGATGACCATGTCTCGGGAAGCCCTCGGGTCTCACTGGGCCTTTGTCTGTGAGCAAACAGTCACCCATTAGCACATGATATTACCACCAAAAATATTTTTTGCATTTCAACTATAATAAAAAAATCCATAAAAATTTAAAAACACAAAACCAAAAGAGTACTCATTGATGTCTCCGAAAGCTGCACCTGGTGGGAGCGGCATGTCACGGTCCTATCTGAAGTCTATCCTCGCATAGGGGTAGTTCTCGATAGCAATCACCTGCCGGTTCCACCAGCGGAAGAAACCCTAAGTATATGGTGACGCCAAACGGCCACCACCCTATCGTGTCAGTATCTCATCCCACCGGGTCAGGGCTGGATCTCGGAGACTGTGAGGAGGGACATCCACCCTCGGGCTAAGTCCTGGAACCCTCTCAAAGAAGAAACTGCAGAGGATGCTACCATACCCAAAGTTTTTGGCCTTCCCCTCTTTGCATTCCGTCAGTTGTGTCTTCATAGACACCAGCAGAGTAGTACACCAGTCGAATATAGTAGGCTACAAGCATTGTGATGCATAGAAAATCACCGGTCTGGATGCCTGATGTAGTGCTTTGGATCCCGTGATCCGCACCAGAGTTGCCACTATGATCTTTGTGCTCAAGTCCACTATGAGATTGACCAGCACTTGACTTCCCACTGGTCATGTGTTGGCGGGACAATACCGTACTATGTAGTCTTGCACAGTGATCCCACCACCCATGGTCCGTGACAGAAGACTAGCCACTTCCCCTCTACGGGACAAACCTGTAATGAAATAGATATCCTCTACATCTAGTGTTAGTGTTTTCCCGTTGAGGATGAAGTGTTGAGCATCCACATCCCAGTAGTTGACCAAATGACGAAGTAGTAGGTTTTGGACCCTTAAGCCCCCAAAACTCCAGTATTTATATAAGCCGCATGCTTTCAATGCTTGTTGTGCTTGCAAATCGTTGCGCACGACCTCATCTACCTGGTCATGCTCTCTCTCCCTCCACTCTAGAACCATCTTGGGGTGCAAAGCAAGATATTTTTAGTCAGTTTCATGCTTAAAAACTTCTTCACGGCCATACCCGCGGGCTATATTGTAGACAGGTGCGGGTAGACGCGGGCAGTCAGTTTTTTGACTGCGCATTTGATGCCCTACCCGCGACCCGCATACTTACAGCCCACGGGTAGAGCTGAAGCCATGTAGGGCTTGGCCAAACAACAAATCCCATTGACCAAAATTAAAATAA
The DNA here is from genome assembly GCA_027924585.1 of Larix kaempferi. Lineage (NCBI taxonomy): Eukaryota > Viridiplantae > Streptophyta > Pinopsida > Pinales > Pinaceae > Larix > Larix kaempferi. The sequence goes on along the minus strand of BSBM01000232.1, from coordinate 45,349,651 downwards.
AATCACTTAAATGAAAGGTATGGAAGTGACCACTAACCTGCTCTGGACGGTTCGCTGAATGGTTGCTCGTAGCTCCCACGATCGACGCTTGAAGTTTCAGGTGCAAACTTACCACTCAACTCCAAAATGGTGAATAGTGCAAATGAATTGAAAATTATTAAATTTTATTACTATTTATAATTTTTTGGACCCACTTTTCTATAGTTTTGTCCATTTTGGGCCGTTATGAACTAATATCGTGTCATGGAGTAGTGTTTTTTCAACAGATTTCCTCGACGATAGTTGTTTTGATCCATTTCACACCTATGGCAGGTACGTTTCACACCTGACATATAGGTTAGATTCCATTTCCACATGCACTATGCATTTGACCTTTGACCACTTTTCATAAACCCTACGTGCGACCCCACTTCGTGACTGACACGGAACCTTCACACTATTATAGGAGTGTCGTCATGTGGTGGTAGGGCTTTCCCGAACATGGTTACCCTAGTTAGAACCCCATTATGCTTTTGGTGCCCATGCCGTTGTCTGTCCTCAGGATTGGGAGTCCTTTGTAGTCACGCCATGACGTTGGAATGAAGACTCATACTCTACTTTGTCTTATGCTGGCCATCTCCCTTAAGGACTCCCTTCACTTATGTCATGTTGTGATTGCATTGCATCATCCTGCTTGCCGCTTGAGCCTTGTGTCGGCTCCCGCTTACTCAATTGTTAGCCTGGTGCATGAGCACTTTCCCTGTCAAGCCCTGCAGAGCTTATATATTTTCCCTTCACAATTTGATGACCCTTTGACCCTGAGGGAACACACCCCCGAGTGTTCACATCCTGCACGCACTTCCTTGCATTGAGCATAGGTATGTTCCACTACTTGGGACTAGTCTGCTAGCTATTTGACACTCGTTCCCTCACTTATTGTACTATAAGCAATTTTATTCTTTTTCAAGCTTTTCCCAAATATGAAAAAGACAAAAAAATCAAATATTCCAAAAATCCAAACGGGATTATGGTCACTATTTCTTGTTGGAAGCTGTTGTGTCGCCTTTGAACAGAGCATTCATTCCACTCCGTACATTATTGAGTCGGGACTATAGTTGGACCTTAGGATATGTACTTGTTTCTCAGTTTTCTCCACCTATTGGTTAAGCTTCCAGTCATTATGGAGCCCTTTGTAATGCCTCCTGCATTGCACATTTTATGTCAAGTCTATGCTGCCTGAGTCTATCCATCTGCTCATGCTCTTGTTCAAAGGAAGTCCTGAAACTAGTGTTGGCCACTCCTAAGATATCTTGATTATTACATGTCGGCCATCCTTATTGAGTCAGTCCGTTTCACCTGAGATCTTCCAAATCTTTCAGCATTGCTGGTACCTCGTGCTGGTTGATGGGGGATGCCTTAATGCCCTCCTTCTAGCGAGTCTCGTTCCGTCGACTTCAACTCATTTATTTCGGGACTTGAGGCTTAGAGTTCGGTTGAGTACCTTGAGGCTTGCAGTCATTAGTGGCAGGTTCTCTCACCATTGACAGTTTTGGGAATACATCAATGTCCCCTGATCGATGGATTCATCCTAGTGTTTGAATTCAACCCATTTATTCACACTCTGATGATTGTGCTCTGTGCCTTGATGCCCATTTTCATTATTGGTGGGTCATCTCGCGTCTGTTAACGGTACACATCAATGACCGGTAATCAGACGATGTCTCATCAGGTTCGACCCCAACTCCTTTATTCACTTGATGGGACTTGCACCGTCGAAGACTTGTGTAGAAGAGCCCAGGTGATTGTGGCATTCAGTATGCTACATATGACTTTGACTTTACATCTGAGATATCACCTCTCAGATTTCAGCAGTTTGTACCTCCAGTTTGCACCAGTTGTCTTCTTTTCAGCAAAAGACCATATCTTACTATAGAGGGATCATGGCTATGATCACTTATGACATATATCTACTTATGTACTACCTATTCATGGCCATTGTATCAGATTGTTGTACTATACCGACTTGTATTTAGAGATACTATTGTATTATGACGAGTGAACCGTTCTTTCCACTTGTGTCTCCATCACTCCACTTCTGAGTTTTATAATGTATTTCGGCCATCATAGCACATTTTAGTCTCTGACCTCACACATTAGGAGGAATCTGTTACACATAAATCTTCCACCCTGTGAGCATCAACATTCTTTAGCCCGTAGGATCCATTTCAGTGACTCAGATCCATTTTCATCCTTCAGTGATACCAGTCTATCCTATTTTTGTTCCTACCCGCATGTTGCATCACTATAGCATGCGTACCCGCGAGTTGCATCCCTATAGCCCGCGGGTATCAAGTAAAATGGTTAAAACCACTATTTTATTACTTTTTACTCCCAAAAAGCGATCATTGGGTGACCTTTGGCTCTCCATCTGCCCAAGTAATGTCTCGATGAGTCCTTTCACCTACCTTTGAGAGGACTATATATTGAGCACATATGGCTTATGGACGGGAGGAAGAAGAGAAGAGTAAAGGCACTCTAGTGGATTTTTTCCCTATCTTGAGTCTGCACTCATTGATCCTTGTAGTTGTGAACCAATTATGTTCACCTTCCAAACTCCTTTCTAGTTTGAGTTTGCATTTCATGGAGGATTGAAGTGGTGGAGGCGCAAGTGGATTGATCTAGATATTGGTTCAGATTGGTTGCTGGCAAGAGGTCGTATCACTTTGTACTTCTTCTTGTTCATTAATAGAAATACTCATGTTCTCGTCCATTAATGGTGTGAATGTCATTTATTATACATTGGGTTGTATTTGCTTATGATATTATGGACCATTGTTATTGATAATGTTAATGTCATTTATATATATCACATGTACTTGTTAGATATTGATTGTCAAGACTAATTTGTAGATTACAAGTGCTTGGATGTGCGCGGATTGAAAGCTCCAACAGGGATCTACATCAAACGTTGGATCAAGGTTGGTTACATTTCTCCATTTTTTTAACATTGTCATTTATAATATAATTGTTTTGAGGATTGAGTAGATTTCTGGTAGTCATCTGTCTGTTGTGGTATTCCCAAGCCATAGTGAGTTTTCTCCAATACAGGCCTCTTTTCCATTATCCATTGTAATGTCCTTGAAGCCTGTTGATGAGACAAATAATTTCCTGGAAAGTAATTATCCTTCGATGAATGATAATCCATGGTCTAGTCTATTGGGGGGCGGGGTAGAAAATGTTTCTGACAGATTAAGGGATGGAATTGGTCACATTTTGAAAGGTGGATCTTCGGTGGATATGACTAACCCTTCTCACCTAAAACTTCTTTCAGATGTGCCTAAGGTTTTGTCCTCTGTTTTTAATATCTCTTCCTCTCCTTTTCCAGATTCCCATGAAGTCCCCTGAGTGATTTCCTCAATGGATGATTTTGATTCGTCCCTTTCGATTAGACAACCTATCCCTATTTATTCTGGAAAATCCTCTGATAAGGAAAACATTATCCCTATAGATTCTATTCGTTGTCCCAATGTAACTCCGAGGAAGAAAAAGGGCAAGCAGGAAAAGACTAAGAATGTGAAAATAAAAAATCTTGATTCGCCGAAAGATAAATTTGTAAACACTTTTGTCACTTCACTAATTTCGATTGGTCTTATGCTTGAATTTTTGGTTTTGTTCACTAAAATTTGAACTAGGGGCTCTTAGAGCATAGTCCCCATTGGATATGGTTGATCAATGATCTTGTTATACTCCAATATAAGGGGGATTTGGAGCTCGTTGAAATATGCTACCATGAAAATGTATCTTTGAAGTGCTTAAACATGACATTGTTTTGATTCAAGAGACCATTTGTGCTGTCACAAAGGCCTATGATTTTTTTTTAACTCTTTCCTTGCTAGGAATGTTGTGGTTTAGATTCCTTTGGAAGTTATGGTGTACTTATAACTGTCTGGAACCCCTGAAATGTTGATTTTAGACCTTTTAAATCATTCGCATGTATTCTACTCGAAGGAAATTTTTGAGGGATGGATAAGGCCATTCGAAGCCCAAATTGTTATGGGCCCTATCACCATAGGAAGGATTTTTGGGATAAGATTGTCTCTTTGGGGATGCTTAAAGATAATGGTTTGATTATTGGTGGGGATTTGAACTTGACCTTATCAGCTTCAGAGGTTTGGGGTTCTCAGAATTTGGTAGATCCTATGGATGAATGCTTTAGATCGATTTTTGAAGCATCAAATCTTGTAGAGGTGGCCCCAAGCGTTTTGACTCCAACTTTGAACAATGGAAGAGTTGGGGATGCCAGGGTGGAAAAGAGGTTGGATAGATTTTTAGTGTCGGAAAATCTATGTAATAGTCTGGCAAATTTCGATCATGTTCTCTCTCTTCTGGTGTGTTTGATCATAATCCTATTTGTCTACAAATTGAAGTTGAAAGGTTTGATCAACATTATCCTTTCAAATTTAATCATTCTTGGATACAAGAAAATGACTTCTCCAACTTTATCAGAAAGAAGTGGTTGTCATTTGAACATTTTGATGTTGAGTTTCCTATGCAAAGGTAGATGCAAAAACTGAAGCTTCTAAAACATGAGGTTATTAGGTGGGATAAAGATAAGAAAGGAAGGATGAGACAGGAGCTACTAAACATAGAAGTTGAGATTGACCTTATAAATTCTAGGATATATGATGATATTTTCTCTGCAAAAAAAAAATCATTTGAATTGGTGTTATACCTCAATATTACACCTAACAACCTAGTGTCACATCTTTGCACTAAATAACATGGACAACACTTCCCCCTACTGATTAAACATCCAGAAAAGAAGAACACTGACTGAACACTGAAGACAAACTTCTTTTCCTGCCATCTGTCAACCCAACTTAGCCCTATTTGCAAGCACTACCGCGCCTTGCACACCTACTGAAGTGCGGTAGTCCTTACTACCGCGTTCTGCTCCTCTTCTGTGGCATGGTACTACCGCGTTATGCTCAGTCTTAGGGGCGCGGTAGTCTAGTTATAGCCTTTTCTCCATAGACTTTGGGATCTCAAACCCTCGAGATATTTTGTTGGGATTGCTACCTTTGATTCGATCCCAACCCCTTCTCAGTTTAGTTGGCCTAATCCACTAAACACTCCATAGATCCATACTTCTCTCTTGTTGGTTAATCTTCCCACATGCTATAAGAGAGAGGTATTCCATGAGCAAAGGGAGGACTTTTTTGGGGCATCAAACCTATGATCATAAACCTTTTGTGGAAATAGCTAGAGGTGGAAGCATTTGGAGCTGAAGGATTGGCTTGGACATCAAGCAACCTTTGTAAGCACTTTTCAAGCTTCTTAATAATATAACTTGCCTTGTTTCCTAGTTTGTGTGTATTGATGATGTTTTAGTTTCATGAATTATATGTATATAGATTTGGAATTTAACTTGTAATTCAAAGACATTGGAAGATTGCATGTGCTTGTATATTGTTTTGTCCCCACAGGTTTATCGCGAAGATTCTGGGATCAAAACTACAAGCAGGACAAGCACTGAGAATGGAGGTGAGTTACTTTCTCTCTTTCCTCTTAATGTAAAATCTCTGAAATGCTAGTTTAATCCAGGATCCAAGATTACGTTTGTTTCATTTTTGTCTTAGCTTAGAGCTAGCTTAATCTACTTTATCCTAAGAGAATTTCTCTTTATCCGTAGGGAGAAATATCTGCAACGAAAACTGGCGACTCCGTTGGTTTGAACCCTGTTTGAGTGAGTTCTTTCACTTTCAGTCATCCCTTGATTGCGATTTTCCTCTTCCTTCAAACCAGTAGTGGATTTTGGTCTTTTTTGACTTCCATTCACCCCCCTTCCCTCTGCATTAGCTCTCTACTTCTGATCATCGAGTCCTCTGGGTTTTCACACCCTTGAAAAGCCCAAAATTTTTCTTAAAGTAGCGCCCTCTCCATCCTTTTCAGCAGTACCGTGCCCCCATAACTACCTACAGAGCGGTAGTACCGCTCCCTTAACACTATCTAGAACGCGGTAGTGTATCAGTACCGCTCCTGGAGTTATGGAAAACACGTGGTAGTCTCTATAATTTTTTGTTTATCATACCCTGTTTGGTTCCTGCAGGTCATTTTTTACCTTCTCTACCTTGGGTTGATTTCCCTATTGCTTCTTGGCACCTTGCAACTCACTTAGTTACAGCATCGAACTTCCACTTTCTTGTGCAAAGCCTTGCAGACAATTTTTAAAGCTTTGGGTTTATGGTGATTAATTATCATCATATCTACTCCTTCATTCCCAATTGCTCCTTGTCTACATAACCCATCACTGTTTAACCAGTTGCAAGTCTCTTTGGTTTGTTTGTAGTTTTGGTCTGAGTTTGAATTCCTTGAGTTAGTGGCATCATTTGCATCTTGATCACCCCTTCATCATTTTTGCATTAGCTTGATCCTTTCAATATAATCAAGTTGTTGTCACCATTTTCTTTCCCTTGATTATATCATTCTTAAGATTACATCGTTCTTACAAGTATTATATTTCCCATTACTATTATTAAAATCAATATTGGAAAATTATCTTTTGAGAACATTGCTTTTTCTTTTAGTTGAAAAGATCCAGTTATACTTTTGCACAGTAGGAAGTAAATCAGTCATCTCTGTTTGCCACATAAATTCTCATTTTGAAGCATCATTATTGTAGATCAGTTACATTTGAAAGTAGTGTTTATTTAAGTTTGGCTTATTTGAAAAGAAAAATAAAATTGTTAGAAGTGGTTTTATTTTCATTTCTTTGAACAATTCATGCATTATGATCGAAGAACTCTCTCTTTACTTCAGCTAGATTTCATCGAATAAAAGGCTCATTTTGATTCATTCTCATTTGCATGGTTTGGGTCGTCACAACATCACCAAGTTTCACATCCATTTAACCAATTGAGTAATACAACCACTAAAATTTACACTCCCTAACTCAACACATCATAACCTCACTTGAGGAGAAAAAGAACTTGTTAGTTAGGTAGGACACCGGGGATAGGCATCCAAATAATTCCCCCTTGTCATTTTCATCTGAAACATAGTTGTTGTCCTCTAGGGTACTAAAATCCTCTAGTATTTGTTGACACGGTCATACACTAGTTTGTGGAGGGGTCTCCTGTTGTTTCAGGGGTTAAACCGCCACGATATCGAGAACCGGACGGACTCTGTGGAATGCCGCACTCCACTTAGCCCTAAGGCAACATCGATCATTGTCTTCCTTGTATTCTCCGGCCACCATACTGGTGATACAAGGGTGATAAGGTAGAAGCGCCGAAAACCTTTTCCAACGTGTCATGAACGAGGCAGCTTAGTAAATTTTCTACTAGGGCTCTTTTACCCAGGATCCCTTTCGGTAGAGGGATATCCTTCCATTATTGGCCTCCCATTTTGTATTGTTCGAGTTGGATTTCATCACCTTGCGAAGGATACAACTTGTTGAGGTCTCCAGCTCTTAGTTAGGAGGTTTTGCTTGCTATTTATTCTTATTAGAGGGTCATTTTCTTTTTTAGTGATTGCTTGTTGGCATTCTAGCCACTTTTGTTTTCAGCTCGCTTACTGGGACGCCGGTCTCAGCATAGTTTTTAGAGCTTTCTTTTTGGCTTGTGAGCCTTGCTTTTTCTAGCTCCCCTCTTGCACGCTCGGCTGCATCAGGGTTTTTGAGTTTTTTTTACGAGACTGTCCCCGGAACTTGTATTTTTACCATTATGTCCGAACCATGGAGATCACGAAGAGTACAGGGACGAATCCCACCACCACCACCACGGAATTCTGGTCCACCTACATCGCGTATTCCTGCCCCTCCCGGCCACGGTGCTAGCTGAGGGAATGTTCCAACACCTATCCGCACTACATCTTCAATTGCGCCTGTAACTGTTACTCATAGTACGGTCTCAGGACCCCTTGCAGTTCCTACAACCAGTAACACACCTAAGATTCCGACTGTCACTTCACCCACTGTTATTCCAGATATATCTGCCACAGTGGACAACATTGCAGCGGCTGAAGCTAGTACTGCCCAAGATACTAGACCAAAGGCTATCATCCTCCCAGATGTTAGCACTACCCTTCCACTAGATACTTTCTATGACGTTCCGAAAGGATCTGTTGGAACCATCGAAGGATCTGATGAAGATATGTCCGACCTGATTGTAGTCCCGAACGGATACGTCGAAATTATTAAAGAAATCGAACTCCCTAATACACCTTTTGAACCTGACTATGAATTTCTTGCTTCCCAGGTGGAACCTGCTCCTGCCATCACTATGCCGTCAGGTGTTCACCCTCAGGAAACCAGTTCTTCTAGCAACGTACCTCGTACGGTATCCCTCCCGGATCTCCCTTCGGGACACAAAATCATGGCATCGATACAATCTAGTATGGTTAGTCTAGATAACTCCCCTTTAGTGTTGGAACAGTTTAAACGTGATACAGAGCAAATGCTCTCAACGGCTTCTAGATATCCCCCTGCTACCCGTCTTCCTGACTATCGAGATCCCAACGTTCCGTCTAGCACAGAGTTTCATCACTCCTATGCCGACGGCTCTGGACCTTCAGATTTTGCTTCACCTCATGTATTTCCGGATACTGAACTAGGATCAGCTCGCACTTTTAACCCCACACGAGATACAAATCCGGGCCAAGCCCTCAACGGTACCCCTACTTTTCAAGACCCCATGGACGTGACTCCTGATACCCCTCGGTTAAATTACCCACATTTTTTATCGTCAAGTATGTTTGACATATCTTCCAGGGACCCACCACTTATGAGGGATAACCCAATATTTTCTCTGTCCCCACTTGTAATGTATGGAAGACCCCCTCCACAAATCGGCACCTTTGGCACCATTGGCCAGTCGACACTATCTCACCTTTCTAGTGTCGGACAAACATCAAGTCATACCACTGGATCATCCATGTTGACCAGAGGTTCATCTTCGGCCACCATCTACACCATTTCAGGAGGTGGACAACTGACTATTGGAACCACTAATCCCAACAACCAACCCCCTCTTGGAAGACCATCAACCCAGCCTACAGGAGGACAGCCATTCCTTGGGAACGTTGCTCCTAGTCACCAACCCCCTCCCATAGGGCCATCCAATCCACCTGCTGGAGGGAAACCCCTTGGTACCATTCAAAGCGGGGCAATTCAACTAACACATCCATCCTTCCCACCGGCTCAACAAGGCCCTTTACTTGGAGGATTCCCACTCGTTAACGCCCCCACTGGGACCATTCAACAACCCCCTCAACTAGCAGCTTCTGCTCAGTTAGGCATGTATAATACACCTACCATCAGACAACCTTATGCCGGTATTCCAACCGGACCTCATCCTAAACATCCCTTGTCAGGCATGCTTCCTTCTTGGGGATCTCAAATCCTACAGAGCGGGGGATACTCGTTGTTCGGAAACTGGAACCAAGTTGGGGGGAAACCTCTCATTTCCCCCAACTTGAACTCTGGTTTTCCCTACCCTTCGGCCGCAAATACTCCATGGAACCCATCCCTACAACCTCCACCTCTTTATCAAGGTGGAACCCATATTCTATGGACGCCATTCTTGCAGCCACCCCCTAACCCTGGTATGGGAAATCCTCCACCCACTCAAGGTAGTGGTAACATTCCTAGGAACTATATGTCAGATGATGTTATTTTTGGTGTGATTTATGGTCTCTAAAAAATGGTTTGTAGTTTTATCTAATGCTTAATAAAACCCTAGTTTTTTGTATCTATTGATGCAGTGTGTTGGGATTGTTGGAGTTTTGTGATTGGATGTTATTATGGATGTTGGTAAAATTCAGTGTTCATGTGCACTGGAAAAAAAGTCATAAAAAATGCACTCTCGGTAAATCTACGATTTGTACTTCTCAGGATGGGACGCCTTTAATAAATAATTTATTAGATGGGATCTATATGTCATCAAATGTCAGATCGATGATCATTGTTTCATTGAGAAGGGTGCCATTTTGAAAGAGGGGTCATTTGGTCGAGGTTTCTCTTCTCCATTGAGGGTTTTGTCTCTACCTCACGAAAATGTGACAAAGACTTCTGCAAAACCTTTGAAGGATGATAACGGTTTGATGGGGTGTTCTTCTTTTGGTAATATTTCAATCTCATTAACTGATAGTGATGGGGTTTAGAAGGTCATGGAGGCTTCCGATCATGATGGAAATGTTGTTGTGGTAAGAAGTTATGCAAAGAATGGAACTGGTACTAAGGGGTTCACGCCCTAGGAAGGTGGCTAGTTGGATTTTTTTAGGGTTTTCAATGATATTGTTGTTAGTAAAGAGAAAGCTTCTTCCTCTGTGTGGAGATCGACTTGTACCCGTGCTAAGATTTGATGTATTTTTAAGGATCAAAAGGTTAAGAAAGGAAAATACTTGTGTTTTCTTGGTAAGGATATCACTATGGATCGTGTGTCGGCTCTCTCATTGAGGCTCTCTTGGGTAGATTGGAGTATATTTCCATGAACCGCATAAAATTGATTATTTGGATGACAACAAATTGGAAACCTATCATAGAATATACACCAAAACTCAATATGCTCATGAACGATTGGTTATGCTTCCTTTTCCTCTCAGAATCGGTGAGGAATTTTGTTTTAAGTAATTTTTGGCCGATTGCATTGGGTTCCTTGGTTTTATATCCACGACATTCTGGATTTCATCTATGGAAAGAAAAATGTTTCAAAGCATCATCTATGCATTCTTCTTCCAGGTTACCCTTTGCATTTGTGGTCAAAGAAAGCCTTTATGGGGGTTTCAAATTCTATTGGTTGGTTTATTAGAGTTGAATGATAGGCTTTTATTGCAGTTGATAAAAGGATGCCTAGGGTTTTAATTGATATGGATGTTGAGGATGGTTTGCCGGTTGAAGTGGAGATTATTTAGGATGGGGGTTATGTTATACAACGACTTGATTATTGGGACTTGATTATTGGGGTGTGCCTTTATATTGAAATTTATGTCGTGAGACTGGACATCTTCATTAAAAGTGTCCCTCTCGATATTCTTCTTTCACGTGAAATATTCTATAAGACTTTCAGCCTTCTCCCAAGGATATGTATGAAAATGAAGACTTATATGATGGCTCATCATCTTTAACTATTTCAGGTAAGTTTATTTGAAACCTTCATTGGATATTAAAAGTTTATTCAACTGAATATATTATGAATGTTGTGAAGTATGTTATTTCATGTGGGGGATTTGTGGATTTTGGGGTGTGTTCTTATCAATATTCCAAAGCCATGAGTGCTCCTATTCCACATTTGGTTGAATGTCAATTTCCTATGAATACTTCTGGTTTAGACTCGCATATTGTGTCGATTCCGGATTTTTCTCAAAGGGCCTCCTTTCCATTATCCCATGTAGTGGCCTTGAAGCCCGCTGATGAGACAAATCATTTCCTAGAAAGTAATTATCCTTTGACGAATGATAATCCATGGTCTAGTCTATTGGGGGGCGGGGTAGAAAATGTTTCTGACAAATTAAGGGATGGAATTGGTCACATTTTGAAAGGTGGATCTCTGGTGGATATGACTAACCCTTCTCACCTTAAACTTATTTCAAATGTGCCTAAGGTTTTTTCCTCTTTTTTTAATATCTCTTCCTCCCCTTTTCCAGATTCCCATGAAGTCCCCTTAGTGCTTTCATCGATGGATGCTTTTGATTCGTCCCTTTCGATTAGACAACCTATCCCTATTTATTCTGGCAAATCCTCTGATAAAGGAAACATTACCCCTATAGCTTCTATTCATTGTCTCAATGTAACTCCGAGGAAGAAAAAGGGAAAGTAGGAAAAGACTGAGAATGTGAAATAAAAAATCTTGATCCGCCTAAAGATAAATTTGTAAACACTTTTGTCACTTCACTAATTTCGATTGGTCTTACGCTTGAATTTTTGGTTTCCTTCACTAAACTTTGAACTAGGGGCACTTAGAGCATAGTCCCCATTGTATATGGTTGATCAATGACCTTGTTATCCTCCAATATTAGGGGAATTGGGATCTCCTTGAAACATGCTGCCATGAAAATGTATCTTTGAAGTGATTGAACATGACATTGTTTTGATTCAAGAGACCATTTGTGCTATCACAAAGGCCTATGATTTTTGTTTAACTCTTTCCTTGCTACGAATGTTGTGGTTTAGATTCCTTTGGAAGTTATGGTGTACTTATAACTGTCTGGAACCCCTGAAATGTTGATTTTAGACCTTTTAAATCATTTGCATGTATTCTACTTGAAGGAAATTTTAGAGGGATGGATAAGGCCATTCGAATCCCAAATTGTTATGGGCCCTATCACCATAGGAAGGAATTTTGGGATAAGATTGTATCTTTGGGGCTGGTTAATGATAATGGTTTGATTATTGGTGGGGATTTGAACTTGACCTGATCAGCTTCAAAGGTTTGGGGTTCTGAGAATTTGGTAGATCCTATGGATGAATGATTTAGATCGATTTTTGAAGCATCAAATCTTGTAGATGTGCCTCCAAAGGTTTTGACTCCAACTTGGAACAATGGAAGAGTTGGGGATGCCAGGGTGGAAAAGAGGTTGGATAGATTTTTAGTGTCGGAAAATCTATGTAATAGTCTGGCAAATTTCGATCATGTTGTCTCTCTTCTGGTGTGTCTGATCATAAGACTATTTGTCTACAAATTGAAGTTGAAAGGTTTGATCAACATTATCCTTTCAAATTTAATCATTCTTGGATACAAGAAAAGGACTTCTCCGGCTTTATCAGAAAGAAGTGGTTGTCATTTGAACATCTTGATGTTGAGTTTCCTATGCAAAGGTTGATGCAAAAACTGAAGCTTCTAAAACATGAGGTTATTAGGTGGGAGAAAGATAAGAAAGGAAGGATGAGACAGGAGCTACTAGACATAGAATTTGAGATTGACCTTATAAATTCTAGGATAGATGATGATCTTTTCTCTGCAAAAAAAGATCATTTGACTTGGTTGGAATCCAAAAAGTCTAAGTTGTTCAAACAAGAGGAAGAGTCTTGGAGACTGGAATAACACTCACTTCAAACTTATGATAGCACTTAGCCTCATTTTAATCTGGCACTAAGATAAAATTTAATATAGCTCCTTTAAAATCCAATCATTGTAATTAAGGAGAAGTGTTAGAATATTGCAATTACTCTCATTGAAGTAATTAGTTATATAAATCTCTAAATGAGTTTTGTTGTGTGTCCCGAGGTTTCCTTTTGCCAATTGTTTGTTAGATTTTTTTTTCTAGACATTGCAATCTAGAGATATCTTATCACCTATATCTTTCTAGAAGACTTTTCCAAATTGTTTTAATCATATTACTCTATAAGATCCTATATGTATTTATATTATATTTGTGAAGCAATGCAATCATCAAATCAAACCAAATCAAGTTAATTAAGTTGTAGTCACAAATCAAGAGTTCTTCTATTGATTGTTTATGTATGTTAAATGTTGTAGCATTCATAGTAAATCCCTCTACCTACATCCATCAAAGGAGGATTGACATGGCATCTTGATGTGCAAATCTTTCTTTTGTTTCATTATTCTATAAAGTAAACAAATGTAGAGAAAAGGGGTAGCGACATGAGATGACTTCATATGCAATCACCTTTACTGTCAAATACACTAAATACCTCTTCCAGCAACTACCCTTTGGCTACCACTCATTCATCGTCTATATTTTCCTGCGTTGAAATTTCACTTATTGTTAGCACATAAGTGGAAAGGAAATCCACGTGGTTACGTTCCTTTTTTTTACTACAAAGCATTTTTTTAAGTGGATGATGATCATCATTTGTTTTTTAAAATTGTTGACATTATTATCCTTTTATACAATGTGGATTATTAAGCTTATATGAATTAGTGGTATTTGGGTTAGATTAAGTTGTATTTTCTACCAAATGTCATAAGTTTTAGCTTGATGATTCTTTGTTTTCTCCTAATCCAAAATTCTTTGGAAAATTATTTTTAGATATCATTATTTACAAGTTTTTTCACAAGTTTCATTTTGGTTAGTTATGAGAGTTTTATTAAAACCTTTTAAAAGCTCCATTAAAAACCCCAATGTCATTGAATTTGGTCGATTTTATGATGAATAAGTATAATTTTCACAATCTCCTCCATAAATAAATTGAACTACGAGTTATTTGGTCCTCATATTAGTGTTGTTACCACCTCACACCTGGAAAATAATCTTGATGTTATAATAGGGGACACGTATGACCCAACTCAATGCTTGATCCTTGTAATTTTGATGTCTCTTTCTTTCGGTCTATAATGATATGCTACATATATGTTTTGTCTCTCAAGGACACCACAATGTTTTTTTCTAGAAAACTATAATGCTTTATGCCATCTATAAACACTTTAACCACCCCAAAATCAATATATAGGCTTCTCAAAAAATTATCTTCATTGGAAAATGTTGGCACACAAAACCACGAGCAGTTACCCTTGAGTCCACCCCTTCATGAAGTGGGGAAAGTGTTCCCAATGTGTTTACCTCATCAATGAATATGGTGTCAATATGTCTTAAATGACTTCCACCTTAAGAATCTTTTAGGAATCTCTTGTTGAGGTTTTGGTCACTAAATTAGTAATCATAAACTCTTTTTTTTATATTTCTACTTAGTTGTTTTCTACCCCCTTCCCTTGTTTATTTTCCAACTTATTTCTTCAATCATAAATAAATACACCAAGTGCAAAATACCAATATTATTAATCCTTTGATGTGCCTTAATTCTTTATGAAGGTCGGGAAGAGAGCGGAGCTAGGGTTTTCATAGTTTTCTGAAGGAGGGCAGATTGACAGCGCCCATGGCTGCTTCTATGGGGGGGAGCATCTCAACCCCCCAAAGCTCTTCCCATGATGACTTTCAAATCGGTGGGATTCCGATCTCTTTGTATGGGATGGGTGGTGTTGGAAAAAACTCGCAGGAGGCGAGATCTGTAAATCCCTTGGCGGGAAGGAAACTAGGTTAGTGCATACCCAAAGTATCTACTATTCCATCAATAATAATCAGATCTAGTAATTTGAGAGACACGATTCAGTATATGTAGGACCATGCACTTATTGGGAAGTTTGTGGAGGTTTTACCCTCTGAAAAATCCCTGATTTGGTGGATTAATTCAACCTGGAAACCTAAAGGCCATTACGATCTGCAACTAGGATCCAAAGGTTTCTTCACAGTCTCATTCCTAAATCTGGATGATATAATTAGGGTTCTTGATGGTGGCCATTTTTTTTTTTATTCAGCAGGCTTATTTCTGAGGCTGTGGAAAGAGAAGTTCTGCCCTGAAAAAGAAGACATGAAGATCGCTCCAGTTTGGATTAGACTCTATTCTCTTCCAAGTGAATATTGGGGGGCTGAAATTTTGGAAGACATCGGGAACAATATAGGAACCTTTATAAAAATCCCAAAACAGACAAAAGCTCAATGTTACATGACTTATGCTAGGATCCGTGTTTACATGGATCTCTTGCGGGAGCTCCTTGAAGCGATTAAGATGGTGTGGGAAGATGAGGAGTGGGTCCAACCCTTAGACTATGAACAAATCCTGTTTCATTGTCGAAGATGCCATGAGCATGGTCACTTATTCAGAGACTGCCCCATGAATAATCCAAAACCCTCCCCCAAGAGTGCATAAGGGAACGTGGATCCTGGTTTCACTAAGGTGCAGACCCGTTAGCGTGGTGGGAGAAAACAGGAAACCATGGAAGGAGCAAAGAAGATCATGACGTCTAACCCTTTTGACGCCCTCAGGGAGCAAGAGGAGGACGGTGACTCAGTTCCTCCCCAAGGAAAATCTGACATTCAAAGTCAGGAGCAACTAGTTAAACCTCCCCAATCTCAGTCGCCAAGGATGGAAGAATCCCTACTGGAAGTTATCGGGGGAGATGTTGAAGAAGAAACCAAAGACATGGATATTGGGGATCTGGATCTAGATGGAATTGAATGAGCTTGTAAGGATTCCGAAAAAGGCTACGTCCCTTAAGAACAAGTGATCCTTCTAAAAGAAGCCATCCTAAAATCTAAGGAATCCAAACGTCTGGGTATTATCTCCGGATCTCAAAAAGACCACAAAAGGAAACATGAAGAAAACACCAAGAAGCTTGGTCGGAAATCTAATTGGCAAAGAATAGCAGTTGCAGGTTTGAAGTTGGTTGAATCAGGTCAGTACCCTACTATTAGGGCGGCCTTAGGTCTGTAATTTTTTTTCCTTTGTTAATGAAGATTGTTTCCTGGAATATAAGGGGGCTTAATGGCCAACAAAAGACTAAAATTCTTGGGAAGCAGATAAAGAAGACGAATCCTGCCATTTTGTTTCTTCAAGTAACAAAATGTTCGGTGAATTAGTTGCAGGAGAAATGCAAAAAGATCTGGAGATATTGTGAAGTTATGGGTATAAACGCCAAGGGCTTCGCGGGAGGGCTTGGTATCCTCTAGGATCCGGGCAAAGTCAACCTTCCGGGTTTCTTTGGGAATCATTGCTTCCTTTCTGCTGAGTTTCAGGTTATTGGTTTCAGGGTTTTTGGTCTCCTTACTAATGTCTATTGCCCTCATACCCCTGGGGAGAAAATCTCCTTCTTAGACTCCCTGCGTTGGTTGGGGGAGCTGGAAGATGGTAAGCATTGGATTGTGGGTGGGGATTTCAACCTTATTTCTTCATTAGAGGAAAAGAAAGGGGGAAGACGCCGCCTTGAGGACGAATGTGTTCGCTTTAGGACAACCATTGAGCACTTGAAGCTTGTTGATGTGATCCCAGGGGAAGGCCAATTCACTTGGAATAATAAGAGGCAGGGAGATTGCCACATTGCGTCTCGCTTGGATGGCTTCCTGATCTTTGAATCAGTGATGGAATCGATAAGTGAAATCGCTTCCTCCACTCTCCCTGCTCCAGGTTCGGACCACTGGCCAATCGGACTCTAGTGGAGCGAGTTGGGATCTCAATTTAAGAAGCCCTTTCGCTTTGAGCAGTTCTGGTTTGGTCATCCATATTTTAAGGAAAAGGTAACCCAATAGTGGATGGAGTTGGATACTGGTGAGGGCCAAAGTATGTACAAATTTCAGCATAAATTGAAAGTGCTCAAAGGAAAAATTAAGAAGTGGAATAAAGAGGAATTTGGAAACATTTTCGAGGACAAACAAGCCCTTGAATATCAGCTGGAGGAAATCCAAAAACTAGGCATGCATTTTGGTTACACCTCATATCTACAGATTGAGTAAACTTATGTGCACAATAATCTTTTAGAAAGGGAGAAGCAGGAGGAAATTCTGTGGCGCCAAAAGGCGAGAGTCAAATGGCTACAAGATGGTGAAATAAATACTAAATTCATCCATCGCTCGACCATCCAGCATCGATTTCAAATTCGGATCCTCAAGCTTAAAAACAGGGAGGGGGAAAGGCTTGATACTCAGGAAGAGATTGAAGGTGAACTTCATAATTTCTTTCAGGAAATCATGACTGAAAATGCTATGGATAGAAGAAGATACATTGAATCAATCACCTGAAATATTCCATCCCTGGTTTCGCAGGAACAAAACGATCTCCTTTTGAAACCAATTTCTATGACAGAAGTAGAGGAAGCTGTTCAACAAATGGCGGATGGTAAATCCCCTGGTCCTGATGGATTCACCACCAATTTTTTCCATTACTTCTAGGATCTGGTGAAGTTGGAAGTTTGGCATATTGTGGAATCCTCCAGATGCTCTGGGAAAATCCTCCCAGCTTTTAATGTGACCTTCCTTGCCCTCATCCCCAAGAATGAGCATGCGGATTCCTCTGACAAGTTTAGACCGATAGCCTTGTGCAATGTGCTCTATAATACTGTTACAAAAGTTATTGCTAATCGTCTAAATCCTATTCTTCCCTCCATTATTTCCCCTGAGCAGTTTGGGTTTGTGGAAGGACGACAGATTATGGATGGTATTATCTTGGTTCATGAGGTCCTGCATTCTCTCTAAAAAGAGAAAATTCCGGGAATGATGTTGAAGCTTGACATAGACAAGGCTTATGATAAATTGAATTGGAAATTCATGAAGGAAATGTTGCAAGCTTTCAGTTTTTCAGACATATGGAATAGTTGGATCATGAATCTGGTTTCTTCCTCCTTTTCCTATATCTTACTCAATGGTGTCCCTATGGGTCTCTTAAAACCTTCCAGAGGGATTCATCAAGGGGATCCTCTTTTCCCTTTCCTCTTTGTTATAATGGTTGAGGGATTGGGGAGATCAATTAAATCCATGCAAGGAAATCGTGAGTTGCAGGGTCTTATTATTCATCGTAGAGCGGATTGTCAGACTCATCATCAATTCGTTGATGATACGATGCTTATGGGACATCCATCTATCCAGGAAGAAAGGGTTATTCGTCTTTGTCTTGATAACTTTGGTAAAGCCTCCGGTCTTGAGGTTAATGGCCATAAATCACAGATTTTGTTTCTTAAATACTCCCAAGATTACCAGGAGAAACATTTGCAGGATCTTGGGTTTTATGGAGAGATCCCTTCCGTCCAAATATTTGGGAGCCCCTTTAGTGGACTCCACTGTTCGTCATGGGTCATGGCGGGAGATGATTGACAGAATGAGGAAGAAACTTTCTAACTGGACCAGCCGACCCTTGAATTTCACTAGTCGTTTAGTTCTTCTCAAAGATGCCTTGTAGGAAATGCCTACCTATTTGTTTTCGACAATGATGGCTCCCAAAGCCATCCTTAAGGAGATCAAGAAAATTCAGAGAATTTTTTTGTGGAGCGGACCCGGGGATCACAGAAAATAAGCCCTGGTCAAGTGGGATGAGATTTGTTCTCCTAAAGATCAGGGGGTCTCAATATTCGAGACCCGAAGTAGGTAAATTTTGTCTCTGGTTCAAAAACTTGGTGGCGTTGGGTGACTCATAGTGATGAACCCTGGGGCAAGCTTTGGCATTCCAAATATGCAGAAGGATGGGAAAAAAAAAATCTGATTCGTTTCTCAGAAATACTCCCAGGTTCCTAGATCTAGAAGTCGGCCTCCTAGGGGAAAATTCTGGTACAGGAGAATAGATTTTGGGAAGTCAGAGACAGGCGCAGGGACAAGGCCTGGGTTGATTCATGGAAACAATTACCCCCCATTTCTAATGTTGTTGATGCCCCCTGTGTCATTCAAAGTTGTACTAATAACAACATTGCTCTGGTTCATGATCTGTGGGATTTTTCCTCTCAAGACCAGGATTTCAGGGTTTGGCGGGCTCGCGAGTGGTGGGTTCCTTTCGGATCGACAGAGGAGATAAATCAGGTTGAGGAGACTCTGAACAATCATAAAATCAAAATTCAAGCTAGTGAGGATAGGTTGCGGTGGGGTTATAAGCCGAGGGGCACTTTCTCTATTATAGAAGCCTATGATTTTCGGATGGGCTTCAACCATCTAGATCCAGTTCCAAAATGGAAAAAGATATGGACAACAAAAACTTGGCCTAAAGTTTTGATTTTCATATGAAAAGTATTGAAAAAAGGCATTATGACTGGAGAAAATTACAAAAAAGGGGTCTAAGCGGCCTATACTAGTGTGTCATGTGCAAAGAAGCCGAGGAAACCATGCAGCATCTCCTAGATTCTTGCCCATTTGCTTCAAGCTTATGGGACCGTGGAGCAATGATCTTCAGGAGATCCGACAGAAAACGCAATGACCCTGTGCTCTCCATTACTGACTGGTCCAAGGATCCTTTCCAGAACCAGGTGGTGAATCGTCTGTGGCAGATTTTCCCATATTTTATTTCTTGGGAAATATGGATAGAGAGGAACTCCAAAATTTTCAGATACAAAGCATACTACTTTGATCGTGCGTGGAAGGACATTCTGAATAAGATGTTGGAAACCATTAAAATTCAGAAATGGGAGAATTCAGACTGGGAGACAAACGAGATTGACACCCAAATTCTTCGTGACTGGGAATTCAGGGTGTTCTTCTCTTCTGCGGAAAACTCAATCGCTCTCCCCGGCTTGGGGCTAGCCCGGAGACTTGGTCTCCTTGTTACAGCGTAATTTTCCACCTTGTGAGAATCAACACTCTTTGGCCTATAGGATCCATTTCACTGACTCAGATCCACTTTATATCCTTCAGACACTATTTTTTCCCTTGTACGCTAGCTGCATCATTATAGCGGGCGTACCCACGAGTTGCATCACTATAGCCTGCGGGTAGCATATAAAATGGTAAAAATCACTAGTTTATTACTTTTTACTCCCAAAAAGCGATCATAGGGTGACCTTTGGCCCTCCATTTTTCCCAAAACATCTTGATGTGTCCTTTCACTTACCTTTGGGAGGACTATATATTAAGCACATATGTCTTATGGACGGGAGGAAAAAAAGAAGAGCAAGAGAACTCTAGTGGATTTTTTCCCTATCTTGAGTCTACACTTATTGATCCTTGTAGTTGTGAACCCCTTATGTTCACCTTCCAAACTCCTATCATAGTTTGAGTTTTCCTGTCCATGGAGGATTGAAGAGGTGGAGGCACAAGTGGATTGACCCAGATCTTGGTTAATATTAGTTGTCGGCAAGAGGTTGTATCACATTGTACTTCTTGTTGTTTATTAATAGAAATACTCATATTCTCGTCCATTAATGTTGTGAATGTTGTTTATACTAAATTGGGTTGCATTTACTTATAATATCGTGGACAATTTCTATTGATGATGTTAATGCCATTTATATATTATATGCGCTTGTTGTATATTGGCTGTCAAGACTAATTTGCAGATTCAAGTGCACGGATTGAAAGCTCCAACAGGGATCTACATCAAACGTTTGGATCGAGGTTGGTTATATTCTTCATTATCTTAGCATTGTCATTTATATAGCATAGTACCGAGAATTGAGTTAATTTTTGGTAGTCAGCTATCTGTTGTGGTCTACCCCAAGCCATAGTGAGTTTTCTCCAACACAAAAATGGCAACTCCGTTGGGGAAAACATCCATTTTTGAGGATTTTTTTAGCATTAGTCCTTAATTAGAGTTGTTGTTTGTCGAAGCTCTGTGTCACTGATTGGCCGTTGAGATACACTATAGAAAACTAGTTTTTTCTGAGCCATTGGATTCTTTGTTTGCCCATTTTCCTTTCCTTACCCACGGGTGAGCTTAGCTCTTCCTGTGTACACCCGCCTCTGTTTACACTACTGCTCGCAGGTATCCGCAGGTATTCCTTCGACAATAGCGTACAAATCCGGCTTTGGTTGATTTATGACTTTTGGTTGTTGTTGGGTTGGCTTTGGATGATCCTGAGTCTTTGTTGGCCTGATTCTTGACTGTTCCATGCCTTGTTCATGACCAGAACTCTTCTCTTCTCTTGGTTGAGCCTTGTTGGTTTTTTACCTATATTTAGATTTAGCCTTGTTGGTTTTTTCCTTTTGAGCTCATTCCGTTGGCTGAGTCTTACTGTTTGGGATCTGCTGGGTTTTCTTAGTGACCTCCTTGGCATATCAGTGACTAGATAGTAGGATTTTGCTTGCATTTTTCATTTCCTTATATTGAAAAATACAAAAAAAAATAGTTTTGCATTTTCCTTTTGCTTATAAGAGAAAATACAAAAAAAAAAAATTGCTTTTATGTACTGCATCTTGCATTGAGCGCTTGCTTCTTTCATTTAGGTTCTGCTTGTGCATTAAAAATATAAAAGAGTTGCATTTTTATTTTGAAACCGTTGGATTGATTTTGCATACTAGCAGGGAAATTTTTAGGGGTGAAATTTCGCCAATTGGCTATTTTTTGGACTTTTTTTCAAAAAATAAATTCGTTATTTGGTAATTTTTAGTCTCTAATATCGCCTATATATACATAAAATATGTTTTTTTATCATAATATTCACCAAAATTCACAAGTTTTAGTAATAAATTGTATGTTTCATATTGAATATTCGCCTACATATCTATATTTATGTTTTTTTCAATCCAAAATAATTGCCTATAATACTATACTTAAGTATAATATTAGAATCCTTAAAAAATACCCTGCATACTAGTGGCATTGTTTTTATTGGATAGATGAGTCTAGGATTTGACGATTTTGCATACTATTGAGTCATATACATCACTAGTTTCACGACCATATCCTTTGAGTAACCACAACCATTAAAATTAAAGCTTAATCTTAAAATTGATTAGACCGATTTTATTTATAGGGTACACCAACTATCACAGGTTTAGAGTCTAGGAATAGATCATTGCGAGTTAACAATCCAAGACTACTAGACGAAACATTAGGTGTCTGACCAGGGAGTGGAGGAATCCATGGTATATATCGGTGTTCTCAGGAAGCTCTACTCAAACCAGAGTTAAGCACGAGGTCACGGGAGGTTTGTTGAGGAGATATCCCTCCAATACCGACTGAACATGGGAGATATTTCTAGGGTTTGTTCGTATCTGGGGGTACCAGAGGTTCGTCCTCTTATGCTTCGGGCTTAGATACCCTACCCATACGATGGATCCCACCTGCGACTATCCCCCTGAGCATTGGTTATATTGCGGTGACCATAGTTTCCTTACCTAGGTATCGCATAGGGTACTTGTAGTGGTTATGTTGTTTGTGTCCTTAGTCAGATAGGGGTCGGACAACATAGAATCTGTTGTATGGGGACTTGACCCTGTGCACGTAGTGAAGTCTGGGGGCCGTTATAACTGATTCTGTTACCTCCGGCTATAGTTTGGGAGTCTCAAGCCTCTCCTAGGTGAGACATACCAGCTCTAGTGTCAGGAGCTCATTTAGCCACTCTGTTTGTCTACTCTTGGCTGTAGTTTCTCTAGGTGTGTGCTTTTGATTTACTGTTTTTTATTGATAGTTGGCATTTAGGGGATGTTTTGATTTTATAGTCTCTCTGGAGATATCGTGGCGCGGAGTCCTACTACCCATCGATCTCGTCGGTTGGCT
Source organism: Larix kaempferi (assembly GCA_027924585.1). NCBI lineage: Eukaryota > Viridiplantae > Streptophyta > Pinopsida > Pinales > Pinaceae > Larix > Larix kaempferi. The sequence continues at coordinate 45,326,751 of BSBM01000232.1, read as the reverse complement.
GGTTTACAAGTGCTGAGCTTTCACGCCGTGTCAAGAAGGGATGCCGTCAGCCTCCCTCCGAATATTTGGATTCTTACGAGACATACGTTATCGATGCCATGACTGCACACTCTAGCACATGAGAAATCCCGACCAGTCCATCGGGTAGAGTTGAGCACACTTTAGACACCCCTACTCCTTGTGAGGCATGGGGGGGTGATCCACCTGAGACCCAACCTAGTTTGTTTGGTCCGGATCCACCCAAGACTCGACCTAGTTTGTTTCATCCAGATCCACCTGAGGACGACCTGTTCGATTCTTCATATCCACATAATTATCTATACGGGATACCAGAGTTACATGATAACACAGGCCCTGCGGTCAACCCTACCGCATTCTCATATGGTATGCCGAATTATACCACAGTTGATCCTTCCACTGCTTTTGGTTGTCATGCTGGCACCATTCATGGGGTTAGCGACATTGCACCCACTGGGGGCAATACCCTCGTAGGGGGCACCACGTTTTCCACTCACACACATAGTATGGGGACTGGTCATATTCCTCCTAACAATGCTAATGTTGGAAGACGACCCCCCCTAGGGATACCCAACCTAATAGGAACGTTGTTCGCAACACGGCTCGCCATCCACCACCTAATACACATGCCGCTACCCGTTAACTTAGGACCACTTTCACGAATGTTAATGCTCCTCCTAACCACAGGGGTGGACGTATACCTCATACTTTTGCATCCACTGCCGCTACTAGTAATACTAATGTAGGAGGTGGGAATATATCTTATCCTCATGGTCATAACGCCACCATTCCTGCTACTAGTAACACCAATGTTGGGGTTGGGAATACATCTCATGCTTATGGTCAACACACGATTTATCAAGCTAATCCTAATGCTGGGGGTGGGAACCTACCTCACCATTATGGTCATTACAACACGGTTCCCGCTACAAATAGTATGTATATGCCCCATACTTATGGTGGAAACCCTTATTACAACACAGTCGGTGCTGGGCACGAGTACAACCCACCTCAACATGGTGCCCAAAACACTTATATACCTAATTACTCTCATACGGGTTAGGTCGGAGGAGGTTATCAACCTTATGGCCATGGTCAAGCTTATGTTCCATCAGGTCCTCATTATCAGAAGTTTAATGCTCATGGTCAAGCTTTGGTCCACCTTATAATTCGGTTCCGTTCAACCAACCTTTTATGGGGGCTTATAATCAAGCTTTCTAGCCGCAGCTCCCGTTCCTTGCATGTTTGAATCTTCCGGATCTTTCGAAGCTCACAAATGATCCAGTGTGTTGTTGGGGTTTATTATGTGTTAAATAATTCCAATATTTAAATTGTCAACCCGAGGAGGGAGCTTATGAGATGTAATCACTATATGTGCAAGATTGAAGGCTTGAACTAACCTAAGCTGACTAAAGATGCAAATGTGCTAACATGCAACTATATGATTTTAAACTACTTACATGACTTTCATCATTCAAATGCAAGAATTTATTCTATCTATGAAAACAAGAAACTGATTACCAAATGAAGCAAGTAGAAAACTTAATAAAGATGTTTAACTGAATTGTAGTTGATTATGGAAACAAGTAGAAAACTTGATAAAGATATTTAATATTAATCCAAATCTTAAAACATGAGCATCTTTATTAAATAGAAACTATCAAGCTAAAACAACTTGGAAAATGGAATTATTAAACTATTACTGGAAAAATAAACTATCTAGAAACAAGATTAATAAGTTCAAAACAGTAACTAATTAGAAAAACAGAACTACAAATATGAACTTTGGAAGAAGGATGAGAAGAGGATAAGAAGGAAATAATGACAGAACTTAATTGGAAACTTTAAATAACAAGAAGCGAGATTGAATTACATCTAAAACTATTAAGGAGGAACAGGAAGAATGATGAGTGGAAGGCAGAAGAAATTGAATTTTGAAGAAGGCCTAAAATAATGCAGAAAACACACAGTTCCGAATGATGATCCGAACGCCGGTCTAAATGGTGGTCCGAATAGAGGAAAATGAGTGAAATTAGGGAAAAGAATAATTTTGGATGATTTAATTACCAGCTGGCTTTATGCAAATGATCCTACAGTGCAAAGGAAGCAATGGAGAGGTTAAGTAGAGGCTAAACTAACATGAAGTTAATTATCATTATCTAAGTAGAGGAATGATTTCTATGAGAGGTGAGAAGAAGGTTGAGATGGAAGAAGAGAGAGTTAACCTACAGCAATAGGAAGAAAAACTAACAGAGAAGGAGAGGAAGAAATTGAGGGAACTAACTAAGGAAGAATTTGCAGCAATATCTAACTACAAATGATGAAAGAAGGATAAAAGCAAACTACAAAACAACACTATGCTTGGTCGACCATTCCTAATTATGCAAAATAGATTATGTTAGCAGCAAAATACAGTTCACAAGAAAAACATTAGCAGGACTAATTCTAACTATGAATTGAATTTAAAACATGAATTGATTAGCTTATCTAATTGTAGAAAAGACTGAAAGTAATCAAGAAAGCTATGCTTGATCGGTCATACTAAATTCTGCAAACATAACAACAAAATACACATAACATAAAACAAATGTTTTATTTATATGAACAATAAGACATGAACAATGACAAAATACATAATACAAAATAGGAATCTCATTTATGTAAACAACAGAACATTTTTTCTATCACAAGACAACATCATCATGTACAAAATAAATACGGAAACAACACAACTTATCTGCACAACACAAATTATATACACAGACAGGAGACCGCTGGTCGTTGAGGGGCCCGTCTCAGCAATCAGAGGCTATGCCCCGATTAGTCAATCACCACGCATGTTGCTGAATCTTCATAAAAACTAGAACAGAATTATATTGAATTAAAAACAGAGGGTTACAGTATTTCTGTGTCTATTTGCAGCTTGGGAAAAACTAATCAAGGCTAACTCCGTCTCAGTCATGTCAACAAAACAAAACTTTTACAAAACAAGACAAGACTTAGTTCGTCTTAGTCACAAAGACGTCTATTTATACATGATTACAATAGATGAGAGGGTCGACAGAGTCGACCTCTCTAATAACATAAGTGTTTAAATGACTGTAACTGCTGCTTTGAATGGTGAATGCTAGCGCAGGGGGCATACACCAAACTTCACGGAATTGATTCCTTCACCAGGCTACTGCAGCATCGATCTACCTCAGACGTGGAGCGAGAAAGTATGTTGGCGAACTGAGCATGGGCAGACGGGCTTCTTCCAGAATGCTAGCATGAATGAGCGTGAATAGGTGTGAGAAGGTATGAGTGCTAGCGGGCTGAACGTGTGCGACCTGGACTCCTTCCAGAACAATGGAGTGAACATACAACGTGATTCTAGGTTGAACGACGCGTTGGAGTGTTGACGTGGACGTGGGATGCACTATCGAGCTTGGCGAGCATAGGGATGAATCTTCCAGAACAATGGCTCATTAACCATGCCCATTACATGGAAAACAAAACCCACACGTCCTCCTCTTCATTCAACGGTCTGAGATGTGTCAACCATGGATTTTGCAGGTTGAACGAAGAGTTGAATGATGAGATGAACGCGTTTTAACTTAACACATAAGCACGTGGTCTAAATGAAGGGTCATTTGAGAAACGCAACCTGCAAATTAAAACATAAATACCAATTATGCCCATAAAATGTCACTTTAACATAAATAAATCATGATATAACGAAATATCAACAAGATTTGCATAGTAAGTAAATATGTGCATACCTGGACTGTTTGATGGGCTGAATGGCATATAAAATAACTTACTATAGAAAAAACATGATAGAAACAACGTCATTCCAAGTAGATTGTTGATAAAAAATGGTGACAAAATGGATGCCAACATTCCCCCAAACCAAAGATATGCCAGGTCCCACTGAGCAAAGAGAAAAATAAATAAGAAAGAAGTGGATGCGGTTGGATGGACTAGGAAAGGATGAGAGCGAGCAGAATGATGGTGAGGATCAAGCAGGGGTCAGTTTTAAAACAAGGTCCAATTGAGTGTTTTGAAAAATCATGAGACGAAAATTTGGCACATTTAAACGATCATGCCATTATTCAGAATTTTTGAGATGTGTACCATAATAAAGATATGTGCGTTAACAAATTCATATGGTTTGTGAAATATTCAACCATGTCCAAAGTAAACTTTGCACAGGTTGAAAGAAAATTTTATCATAGTATTATAACATAGTGCATTAAAAATCACGATGATCTTTATAAAATGTCGGTTCACATGTTGATTTTTTTTGCATATAACTTTATGAAAAGTTAAAACCATATGATAACCAGATAATAATTCTGAAAATCGCAATAATGCATGATTAATCGATTCATTGGGTGAAATCGAGATGAATTAAAGGAATGAGATCATGTGCAGAGATGACATTTGATTAATCCCTGATATAGTTAGTTGTTTAGATTTATCAATAGAATTTCAAAAATTAAATACCTTAGCACACTTAATCATGATGTTATAAGCTATGGTTTCATTTGGATCATCATTCATTCGATTCATTCGACCCTTCATACAGACCATTTGTCTATACAAGATGTGCTTGCTGGATCTGATTGCTACTGATTATGCAGAAAATTTTTGAGACTGCCAGCACACAAAAGGATGATGTAAACCTGCTTTTCTGAAATCTTTAGTCGCTCTTCTTTGTTCAACATGGATCAGAACAATTTTTTTTTTATATTTTTTCTCTTTTGTTACTTGCATTATTCTTGAAACAACATATCATTGTATAGGCACTTTTTAATTGTATTATAAGTAAAAAGAAAAATTGAAGCAATTATGAATCCTAGTAAACAGATAAAATAGAAATAATTTTGAATCCTCCCCCAAACCGAAGGAATGGCACGTCCTCGGGCCATTAATACTGAGTTGTATGCTTCTTATGTAAACATTCTAGATCAACATCAATCAGCAGGAAATCCTAAAAAACATCATTATTCTAAAAACTAGAATTTTCTGAGAAAAAGATGTATTCATGATATGACCAAAACAATATCATACTAAGTCAGATTCTTTGAAACATGCAAATTTATCAGTTTATGCTCGTGAAGACCACATAAAGAATAATAGTGTAAGATATGCAAAAAAAATGCCATAGGAAAAACTAGTCATCCATGACTCATTGTAAAGATCTCTTGTCATCCAAAGAATATAGATAAGGTTCACCGTAAAGTTTGTGAGATCTACTATAATTATGGGTCCCATTTCTAGGATAATCATATCCGAGGTATTTGTTTGAATTAGATGACAGGGTCCAAGTCCAACTTACAGCCATTATCTAATGACAGTATAAATAATTGGCCTAAACATGTGTTTGTATACTCAGGTTTTTTTTTATGAGCTATGTGAATAGCAATGCATTAACCAAACCTATTTTACCCGATATTGACCCACTGCCAGCAGGCCTGTTCAGTACCCCGACGGGTTTATCTTGGTACCATGCAAGCATAGCCCCGCTGCCAGCAAGCCTGTTCAATACCCCGACGGGTTTACTTGCACTTACCGAACTTCCTTGTTTAAGATTTTACTTAGCATGGACCCGCTACTAGCGAGCCTGTTCAGTACCCTGGTGGGTTTGCTTCGTGTATATATATATATAGTAAGGAAGCCGATTGGCTCTAGAGTTTGCTAAACCTGCTAAACACATAATTCAATATTTTAGCATGAACCTTATGAGCAAATTTATTTATAATGGCCTAAATTACAGATCATGTCAAAAGATAATAAATTAAAGCTATTCTTTGACTTCATAGTCTATCTTCTTCATAAAAGGTCAGTAATGTTCCCCAAAAAATAGAAAATATCACCCACTTTTAGGCTACCTTTTAAAGGTGCTTTAGAGACAAGTTTTGATAATGAGTCCAGGATGAACTAGGAGTCCATAGGTGTAAGATTGAGTTTTGTAGAGATCATAATAATTAAAGTAGGTCTTTGAGTAACCGGTATAATAAGAAATATGCATGTATGATGTAAGATTGCTTTGGTTTAGTCATTAACATGATCTTATTCTTAGTTCTTTTATTTTAAAGAAAAACAGAAAGTGAAGTTGTATGAATATCTAAAGCTAACTAACCACATACAACTTTTTATTTATATACATACTATCCTATGCTATCTAAAAGAAAGAAAAACTCATTATTCAAGTGTAAGAACTTTTCCAATGTAACCATGTGCGAAGCAAAATAAAAAAAACATACCTATATCCACATACAAAAAATTTAAAGCAGTGATTACCTGGATGTGGAGAATCAACCAACTTACTTGCTTTTGCAATAGAAGGTGCTAAAGGAAGAAATAGTATTGTGGCCTCATTACCTCTTGGAACCATATTTCGATGTAATCCTGATACTCACCTTCCTTCCTCATGCCATGCAGATCCTTTTCTTCTGAATGTTCAGTTGCTTGAGTACATGAGAGATTTGTCGATAGATATGTGGAGAACTTTTCAACATCAGGTCTCTCTCCATCAAATGTAGTCTCCAAGTTTTCAGTTTCCTCGGTAGATTGGCAAGGAGATTCGGTTTGTAGCTCATGGAACTGTGGTTCTTCTATTATTTCTGGAGAGGTAGATAAATTCTTGACTTTTGTCAAGATGTGTTCTTCTTGAGAAGAAGATATTGATATCCCAACTGTTGCTAGGATTCAAGAGAGTTCTCTCATGCTGATGGTCACCTCGGAATCCATTTTGTCGGTTTATAGATCCTACTTCACACATGGATTAGTCCTCGAGTTCTTACAACACCAAAACAATTTTTTTTTATGTGTTTTTAAAAGACTTTAAATTACTAAACAAATTTGTGAACTAAAACACACCACACTTGCTGAAAGAATAACACTCCTGAAAAGAAAGAAGACAAACTTTACGAAATAAATTGCGGAAAATTAAATACTCAGATTCACTGAAACGAAATCATACTTGTGCGGAAAGGAACAACAAGGATTTGGGGCACCCCACTATAGTAGATGCGCAGGTTCTTACCTCTCATCTTACCGTTCTCCCCCCCCTTGTTGTGTAATGTAAAAGCATCCTATATATCCCTATCTACCTAGAATCCAATCCCTTTAGCACCTCCCCGGCATCGGTGCCAAAATGTTGGGGTTTATTATGTGTTAAATAATTCCAATATTTAAATTGTCAACCCGAGGAGGGAGCTTATGAGATGCAATCACTATATGTGCAAGATTGAAGGCTTGAACTAACCTAAGCTGACTAAAGATGCAAATGTGCTAACATGAAACTATATGATTTTAAACTACTTACATGACTTTCATCATTGAAATGCAAGAATTTATTCTATCTATGAAAACATGAAATTGAATACCAAATGAAGTAAGTAGAAAACTTAATAAAGATGTTTAACTGAATTGTAGTTGATTATGGAAACAAGTAGAAAACTTGATAAAGATATTTAATATTAATCCAAATCTTAAAACATGAGCATCTTTATTAAATAGAAACTATCAAGCTAAAACAACTTGGAAAATGGAATTATTAAACTATTACTGGAAAAATAAACTATCTAGAAACAAGATTAATAAGTTCAAAACAATAACTAATTAGAAAAAAGAACTACAAATCTGAAATTTGGAAGAAGGATGAGAAGAGGATAAGAAGGAAAGAATGACAAAAATTAATTAGAAACTTTAAATAACAAGAAGCGAGATTGAATTACATCTAAAACTATTAAGGAGGAACAGGAAGAATGATGAGTGGAAGGTAGAATAAATTGGATTTTGAAGAAGGCATAAAACAATGCAGAAAACACATAGGTCCGAATGACGATCCGAACGTCGGTCTGAATGGTGGTCTGAATGACAGTCCGAATAAAGGAAAATGAGTGAAATTAGGGAAAAGAAGAATTTTGGATGATTTAATTACCAGCTGGCTTTATGCAAATGATCCTCCAGTGCAAAGGAAGCAATGGAGAGGTTAAGTAGAGGCTAAACTAACAGGAAATTAATTATCATTATCTAAGTAGAGGAATGATTTCTATGAGAGGTGAGAAGAAGGTTGAGATGGAAGAAGAGAGAGTTAACCTATAGCAATAGTAAGAAAAACTAACAGAGAAGGAGAAGAAGAAATTGAGGGAACTAACTAAGGAAGAATTTGCAGCAATATCTAACTACAGATGATGAAAGAAGGATAAAAGCAAACTACAAAACAACACAATGCTTGGTCGACCATTCTTAATTCTGCAAAATACATTATGTTAGCATCAAAATACAGTTTACAAGAAAAACATTAGCAGGACTAATTCTAACTATGAATTGAATTTAAAACATGAACTGATTAGCTTATCTAATTGTAGAAAGACTGAAAGTAATCAAGAAAACTATGCTTGATCGGTCATACTAAATTCTGCAAACATAACAACAAAATACACATAACATAAAACAGAGGTTTTATTTATATGAACGATAAGACATGAACAGTGACAAAATACATAATACGAAATAGGAATCTCATTTATGTAAACAACAAAACATTATTTCTATCACAAGACAACAACATCATGTACAAAATAAATACGGAAACAACACAGCTTATCTGCACAACACAAATTATATACATAGACAGGACACCGCTGGTCGTTGAGGGGCCCGTCTCAGCAATCAGAGGCTGCGCCCTGATCAGTCAATCACCACGCATGCTGCTGAATCTTCATAAAAACTAGAACAGAAGTATATTGAATTAAAAACAGAGGGTTATAGTATTTATGTGTCTATTTGCAGCTTGGGAAAAACTAATCAAGGCTAACTCCATCTCAGTCATGTCAACAAAACAAAACTTTTACAAAAAAAGACAAGACTTAGTTCATCTCAGTCACAAAGACGTCTATTTATACATGATTATAATAGATGAGAGGGTCAACAGAGTCGACCTCTCTAATAACAGAAGCGTTTAAATGACTGTAACTGCTGCTTTGAATGGTGAATTCCAGCGCATGGGGCATACACCAAAATTCACGGAATTGATTCCTTCACCAGGCTACTACAACGTCGATCTACCTCAGACGTGGAGCGAGCAAGTATGTTGGCGAACTGAGCGTGGGAAGACGGTCTTCTTCCAGAACGCCAACATGAATGAGCGTGAACAGGTGTGAGCAGGTATGAGTGCTAGCGGGTCGAACGTGTGCGACTTGGACTCCTTCCAGAACAATGGCGTGAACAAACAACGTGATTCCAGGCTAAATGCAAGGCTGAACGATGCGTTGGAGTGTTGACGTGGACGTGGGATGCGTAGTCGAGCTTGGCGAGCATAGGGATGAATCTTCTAGAACAATGGCTCATTAACCATGCCCATTATGTGGCAAACGGAACCCACACGTCCTCCTCTTCATTCAATGGTCTGAGATGTGTCAACCATGGATTTCGCAGGCTAAACGAAGGGCTGAATGATGAGCTGAACGTGTTTTAACTTAACACATAAGCACGCAGTCTAAATGAAGGGTCATTTGAGAAACGTAGCTTGCAAATTAAAACATAAATACCAATTATGCCCATAAAATGTCACTTTAACATAAATAAATCATGATATAACGAAATATCAACAAGATTTGCATAGTAAGTAAATATGTGCATACCTGGACTATTTGATGGGATAAATGGCAAATAAAACAAGTTACTATAGAAAAAACATGATAGAAACAATGTCATTCCATTTAGATTGTTGATAAAAAATGGTGACAAAATGGATTCCAACATGTGTCACGACCCTAATTGGTCTCTGGTCCCTACCAAGCTCCCTTCGGACATTCCTATGTTTGAGGAGAAAGGTGGTGAGGATCCGGGTGATCATGTCACAACGTTTCACCTTTGGTTCTCCTCCAACTCGTTGAATCATGATTCCGTTAGATTACGACTATTTCAACGCACCCTCACGGGGGCAGCCGCGAAGTGGTATGTTGAGTTTCCTGGGAACACTTATAGGGGATTCAATGAGATCGCTTTAGTTTTCTTAGATCATTTTCAGTTGCTGGTTCACTATGAAACTGCTACTGAACTTTTATCTACCTTCCGTCAGAATAAGGCCACACATATTTTTGACCACGTTCAAGAGTGGCGTTGACGGAAGAGGTTAGTGAAAGCCAACATTCCTCCCGAGTTTCTGTTGGAATGGTTCCTCAAGTCTCTACTCCCATATATTGCTAAGTATGTTTCGATGTCTGACATTGTGACTGAGGAACAAGCTATCTTGAAAGTCCAGCAGTTATATTTACTATACTCTCAGTCTGGCATTTTGTATGACATTATCACTGACGCACCGCGAACACGCCATGAGCCCAAGTCAATTCTTGGACCGCATGTTGATGACATTGTAGGATCCGCAAGCACTCTCCCTGTAGATTTGGTGGCTAATCAAATGCAAAAATTTGTCCCTAAACCAGTCTACTCTCGGACAGGTTCACACCTTGTCCACTTCCACCCCGTCGTCCGATGTACAAAGTGTGCAATCAATGAACCCATCGGGTAACCAGCAACCTGGTGGTAAGAAAAATGGGAGAAACAACCATAAGGGTGGGAATAATGGGAACAACAATAGCAATCGCAACACCCCTCGTAAAGAGAATGCCAACCCTCCTCGGGAAGGCGGAAATGCTGGTGAGGATCGTAAACCTAGGCGTAAGGTGAAGTTTCCTTGTAAGATTTGTGGGGAAGATCATCTTACTCACTTATGTCCTCGAATCGAAGAAGCATCAAAGCATTTGGCATAGAGCCCAACTGTGTTGAAGGATCCCCTCCCTCATCACCAAAACATGGCTTCGCATGCTCCCACCACTGGTTATGGACCTAATGAGACTACAACGTCTTCTTCCAATACTAGTGGTTATGGATGCGTGAATATGGTTCAATAGGAGGTTGGTGTTGCTACTCGTCAACGCGATTATGGTGCACCACAACCTAATATGGGGAATGAGCCTCCCCCTCCTCCTGACAATTCCTTGCATATCGAGAAGCCCTCTATTATGCCGCGAATATCGAAAGGTGTTTTTAAGCGCTCTACGCATAATCCCAATGCCCGAGCCACCCAGAACTACTCTATTGTAGAAGATTTGGGCCAAACTCCGTGTGCCATGTCAACTCTTGAAGTTTTACAGGCGTGTTCTCCTCAAAGACATGCCCTTTTGAGTGCGTTAGGAGCTCAGGATGGGGGAAATCCCAACGTTATCAAGTTTGACACTATTGATATTCAACCTCGCTTACCTTACCACGCAGATTTTCAAATCCATGCGGAGTGCCTTAAGAATTTCGTCAAAAGAATGGTGGTTGACTAAGGTGCTTCAGCGTCAGTGATGTCATTAGCTTGTTGGAAAGCTCTTGGCTCTCCTCCCCTACTCACATCTAGAACCATGCTCACTGCATTTGACAGTCGATCATTTAAGCTACATGAGATTATCCCTTCCCTTGTTGTCCACTTGGGGGGTAAGCTTGTGCCTATTGAAGTCGAAGTGGTTGATGCGCCCATCGACTACAACCTTTTACTGGGTCAGAGTTGGATGTACGCTATGAAAGTTGTCGTGTCTACTGTGTTCAGGATTATTTGCTTTCCACACGAAGGCAAGATAGTGACAATCCATCCGCTGGATTTCGTTAATACTCCTCCAGAAGCATCCATGGGATCAGTAGTCCCGCAGGTTACAAATTCTCAGCCGGCAATTGGGAACATGGGTGTTGGTATGTATCATTCATTGATGGGATCTTATGATTTTCCCGAACCTGTGAATTTTATTGGAACCGTTTCCGACAATGTGTCTCCTCCTTCGCATAATGTACCATTCCGGACTTCATATTTTGACGATCCGTGGATGCTACCATTTACGAATTCTATGTCTGGAGACATTACGCATGTCGGGATGTCTATGCCACTATCTATAGCTGAACTTTCTTACCAGGATATTCAACAAGCCATTGCAGAACCAGATCTCTCTTCTTCTCAGATAGATGAGGAAGATCCCGTTATGCTGCCAGTTTGGGTAGCCGACTCCTCTTGTTCGAATGATTGCCTCGATGGTACTTTACCTTCGGATGAAGCTATTATTGAGGCCATGTGTGGTAGTGAGAGGCCTTGGGAGGATATGCATCATCGCTCTTATTTCCTTCCCCACCTCGATCTCACCGAGCAAGAAGAGTTTAGGATGACTCTTGCAAAGATGTTTGGTCACCCTGTGGCTCTTTTGGGTTCACATGAGATTTTCGCGAAGGGGAACATGGCTAATATTTCCCCGATTATACCGATCAACAACTCTTGCACTCCTGGAAAAATTGAAAATGTTTACATCGGTGCTAATTGCTCTCCTGAGGAGGTTGCCATCTACACCGAATTGTTTACAGAACTTCGGGAAGCTTTTGCTTGGTCATACGAGGAGATGCTAGGAATAGACCCTAGTATTCTCGAGCATGAGATTAGAACATATCATCATGCTAAGCCGGTTTGGCAATGTCTTCAAGCTATTAAACCTAGGAAGGAAGCCGCTATCAAGGCAGAGGTGGAGAAGCTGCTCAAATATGGTTTCATCTACCCCATTCCCCTTACCGAATGGGTGGCAAACCCTGTTCTTGTGGATAAGAAGCAAGGAACGATCCGTGTATGCACTGATTTTAGGGACCTGAATCGTGCATGTCCGAAAGACAACTTCCCCACGCCATTCATCGATCAGATATTGGATGCTTGTGCGAGAAGTGCAATTTTTTCATTCATGGACGGCTTTTCAGGGTATAACTAGATTCAAATCAAACCCGAGGACCAACATAAGACTGCTTTCATTTGTCCTTGGGGTATGTTTGCATATCGGAAAATGCCCTTCAGCCTTAAAAACGTCAGAGCTACGTTTCAACATGCCATGACCTATGCCTTTCACGACCTTAAAAGTATAATGGAGGTTTTCTTGGACGATCTTGCCAGCCATTCTCGCAAGAGAGTGGACCACCCCAAGCACCTCCGTTGGATTCTCGAACGATGTATACACTACAAAATCCGATTGAATCCCATCAAATGCATCTTTACGGTGAGGTCTGATCGCCTTCCGGGATTCATAGTTTCGAAAGAGGGTATTAGAGTCGATCCTATGAAAGTTGAGGCAATACTTCGGTTGCCTCCTCCGCGCAACTTGTTTCAACTTCAGAGCCTCCAAGGGAGAGCTACTTTTCTACGTCGATTTGTAGTCAATTATGCTAATCTTACCAAAGGTTTCGCGCGCCTGTTGAAGAAAGACACATCGTTTATCTAAGATGAGTGAGCCCAACAGTCTTTCGACGCCCTTAAGAAATATTTGGTATCAGCCCCTATGCTTAGTCCGCCCGACTTCGCACGAGATTTTATACTTTATGTTGTTGCGTCTCAAGAGACGATTGGCATGGTCTTTGTTTAGATTGATGATGCACTCGTCGAGCATGTTAGCTATTACTTCAGTCGAAATCTAGTAGATGTTGAACTGAGATATACTCACGTGGAAAAGCTGGCACTTGCGAGTGTCCATGTAGTCCAGCGGTTACGACATTACATTTTGCTTAGAACAACCACATTTGTAGCGCATATCAATCTGTTTCAGTTCATTCTATCACGACGCATTATAGGGGGGAAGTACAATAAATGGATTGTGATCCTTCAGGAGTTCGATCTCGATTTTGCTTTGGCGAAGTCAGTGAAATTGTTGGTGTTTGTTGTGCTTATGTCGGACCTTCCAAGACTTGATGAGGATGTCATCCATGAGGATTCCTTTGTGGATGAACACTTATTTTGTATCTTGTCTGAGGACCCTTGTTATGCGGATGTCATTGTATATTTCCAAACTTTGAAGTTTCCTTTTCATTATTCACGAGATGAGCGACGACGTGTGAAACATCACGCTAAAGATTATACTATCGTCGGTGACACTTTGTATCGCAGAGGAAAGGATTCTATTCTCCGTCGTTTCTTAACTCACAAAGAAGTGGAGCGTGTGCTTAATGATTTCTATGCTGGGGCGTGTGGCAGTCACTTATCCGGGCTTGCTACAACCCAACGTATTATGCGAGCTGGTTACTTTTGGCCTTCAATCTTTAAAGATTGTATTAATGTTGTGAAGAAATGTCACCCTTGCCAGGTGTATTCTCAGAATATACACTCGCATCCAGTGCCCTTTCATCTGGTCGTCACTGTCAGTCCCTTCACCAAGTCGGGGGTGGATTTCATGGATTGCAAACCAGCCTCGGCTGGGGGGCATCACCATATCATAGTGGTCGTGGACTACTTTTCCAAATGGGCTGAAGCCATGCCTACCGTAAAAGCCGATGGTGCTACAGCATCCCATTTCGTGTTCAATCAGATTATTACTTGGTTCAGTATTCCGAAAGAGATTGTCATTGACCATGACAGTCACTTTCAGAACAAAATGATGGAGGATTTGTCACTCAAGCTTGGGTTTTGTCAAGAACACTCATCTTCTTACTATCCCCAAGCGAATGGTCAGGTTGAAGCAGTCAATAAGTCTTTAAAGACCATTCTCCAATGTACCATCCAACAAAGCAAGAACAACTGGCACATTATGTTATATCCTGCTTTGTGGGCGTATCGAACCGCAGTCAAGATTGCCACCGGGTTCTCACCATTTCAGCTAGTACATGGTGTGGAGTCAATTTTACCAATTGAATGCGAAATCCCTTCTCTTAACCTGGCCATAGAGCTCCTCCCTGATACGACAAGTATTGAGCAACATTTAATCGACCTTGATCAGCTTGACGAGCAATGTCGAGATGCCGTCGTGGCCATAGATGCCAATAAATGTCGTGTCAAGGTTTAGTATGATAGGTCTGTCTATCCCCGGTAGTATGTTGAAAGTGACTTGGTCCTCTTATATGACCAAGCTAAAGAACCCTTGGGGGAAGGCAAATTTAACCCCATGTGGCACGACCCTTACATTGTGAAGCGTGTCCTAGAAAAAGGAGCCTATGAATTAGAGGACTATGAGGGGAATGTCTTGAAGGAGCCTAGGAATGGGCTCTACCTCAAGCGGTATTACGCTTGAACTTCTAGTTCAAGCTAATGCCTTTGTATACTATTGTATAGTTCTTTCTATACATAGTTTAGATTTCTTTTGGTCTTCGGGTTTGCTGATTCGCTTCCGTTTTATTGACAGATGTCAGCGGAATCTCCTACGTTCTTAGGTTTCGCGGATGGTGCTAGCCGTCATACGTAGCAGCTTGCTTCTGCTGCCTGGGTTATTTATTCGCTTGACCATCTAGTTGTGTCTTCAGGAGTTACTTGTCTCGGTCCTACATATAACAATGTGGCTAAGTATAGTGCCGTGATTGAGCTGCTTCGGGATGCTATTTCACATGGTATCCAGTCTTTAGAAGTCCGCCTGGATTCACAACTGTTTGTAACTCATTTGAATGGTCAGTACCATGTGCGAGATCCTACGCTATTACGGAAATTCCTAAAGGTAAGACTCTTGGAATGACATTTTGTTTCAATTACATACATTCATGTTCCAAGAAGTGTTAATCAAATATCTGATGCATATGCTAACTATGTATTAGATTGGAATTTTTCACATTCACAATGAAGCACACAAATAAAAGAAGACATTCATACATTTGTACATACACACATATAGTAGAACCGGAGAACCAAAGTTTTTTATAAATAATATGTCCAAAAATGGTAGTGTCATGATACAAAATTGGAGCCCGTAGCCCTCAAAAATATACATATCGATACAAAATGTGGGATCCTGAGATATCTACTCCCTACGAGGAGGCCTAGTTGCTGCACCGACAGGATGAGTCTCATAGTAGTACTGTACTGTGTTTGCTATATGCTGCAGTAGTTGTACCTAGCTACCCGACACCCCCACTACCTGGCGCTGCATATCCTCTAGTAGCCGCGCCACCTCTATCTGTGGTACCCTGGCAGTCATCCGTGAAATATTGCCTCGTAGAGTCTGTAGTGTACGCTCTGCTGCAGCACCCCCTGCCTCATAACCCTTGCCCCGACGATGATGTCTCGGGAAACCCTTGGGTCTCATTGGGCCCTTGTCTGCGAGCCAACAGTAAACTATTAATATATGATACTACCCCCAAAAATATTTTTGTAGTTACATCTATAATAAAAAATCCATACAAAATTTAATACACCAAAAAAACCTAAAAAGAGTACTCACCAATGTCTTCGAACGCGGCATCCTGTGGGAGCGACATGTCATGATCCTGCCGGAAGTCTATCCCTGCATAGGGGTAGTCCTCTATGGCTATGACCTGTTGGTCCCACCAGTGAAAGAAATCCTCTGTATATGGTGATGCCTGACGGCCACCACCCTGTCGAGTCAAGATCTATGCCCATCGGGTCAGGGCTGGGTCGCGGAGACTATGAGGAGAGACCTCAACCCTCGGACTGAGCCCCGGAACTCGCTCAAAGAAGAAACTGCACAAGATACTTCTGTAACCGAAGTTTTTAGCTTGCCCTTGTTTGCACTCTGTCAACTGGGTCTTCATGGACCCCAGTAGCATTGTGCACCAGTCAAATATCATGGGCTGCATACATTGTGACGCATAGAACATCACCGAACTGGATGCCTGGTGGAGAGCTTTCGAACCAGTAATCTACACTAGGGTTTCCACTATGATCTTCATACTCAGATTCACTATGGCTCTGATGGGCACTTGAATCCCCACTACCCAAGTATTTGGCATGCAATACTGCTCTATATAGTCGGGGATGGTGATCCCACCACCCACAAATCGAGATTGGAGGCTTGCCACCTCACCTCGGTGGGACAAACCAGTAATGAAGTAGATATCTTCCACTTCCAGTGAAAGTATTTTCCCGTCTAGGTTGAAGTTCTGTACATCAACATCCCAGTAGTCTATCAAGCGACGAAGCAATAGGTTTTGGGCCCTTAAACCCCCCATGCTCCCGAATTTGTATAGCCCACATGCTTGCAGCGCTTGTTGTGCACGCACATCATTGTGGATGACCTCATCCACTTGGTCATGCTCCCTCTCTCTCCACTCTAGAACCATCCTGGAGGGAGAAAAACAAAGTTTTTAGCCATTTTTATTTAAAAAATTAACTTCACGGCTGTACTCGTGGGTAAATTTTCTTACAGAGGTAGGTACCTGCGGTTAACGCATGCGTTGAATGCGCGTACCCTGCCCTACCCACGACCCGCATAGTTGTAGCCCGCGGGTAGCACCGAAGCCATTTAGGGCTTGGCCAAACTAAAAAGCCAACCGATGAAAATTGAAATAAAAGCATTGAAATGGAAGGTATGGATGAGACTACCAACCTGCTCCTGACGGTTCGATGATTGGATGCCTGTAGCTCCCGGAATCAGCAGTTGAATTTTGAAGTGAAAACTAACCACAAAACTCCAAATGGGTGAATAGTAAAACTGAATTGTAAATTGTAAATTTTGTTACTATTTATAATTTCCAAGACCCACTTGTCTATAGTTTTCACCATTATATGTTGTTTTGGACTAATATAACGTGTTGGAGTAGCATTTTTTACCATATTTCTTCGACGATACTTGTTTTGGACTGTTTTGCACCTACGACAGGTATATTTCCAACTCGCATATAGGTTAGATGTCATTTTCACATGCATCATGCATTTGACCTTTTGACCATTTTCATAAACCCTAGGTGCGACCCCGCTTCTTAATCGACACAGAACCTTCACACTGTCATAGAAGTGTCGTTATGTGGCGGTAGGGCCTTTCCGAACATGGGTACCCTAGTTAGAAACCCTTGTTGCATTATGGTGCCCATGTCGTTGTGTGTCCTTAGGACTGAGAGTCCTTTGTAGTTATGCCATGACTTTGCGATAAAGACTCATACTCTACTTTGTCTTCTGCTGGCCATCTCCCATAAGGACTCCCCTAGTTATATCATATTGTGATTGCATTGCATCATTCTGCTTGCTGCTTGAGCCTTGTGCTGGCTCCCGCTCACTCAGTTGTTAGCTTGGTGCCTGAGCACTTTTCCCTGTCGAGCCTTGCAGAGCTTCCATTTATCCTTCACATCTTGATGACCTTTTGACCCTGAGGGAACCCCCCCCCCCGAATGTCCACATCCTGCACATGCTTCCTTGCATTGATCATAGGTATGTTCCACTGCTTGGGACTAGTCTACTCGCTATTTGACACTCGTTCCCTCACTTGTTGTACTATAAGCAATTTTATTCTTTTTCAAGCTTTTCTCAAATATGAAAAAGACAAAAAAAAATCAAATATTCCAAAAATCCGAACGAGATTATGGTTACTACTTCTAGTTGGCAGCTGTTGTGTCGCCTTTGAACAGAGCATTCATTTCACTCCATACATAATGAGTCGGGACTATAGTTGGACCTTAGGAGCTGTACTTGTTTCTCAGTTTACTCCATCAATTGGTTAAGCTTCCAGTCATTATGGAGCCCTTTGTGGTGCCTCCTGCATCACACAGTCTATATCGAGTCTATGTTGCCTGAGTCTATCCATCTGCCCATGCTCTTGTTCAAAGGAAGTCCTGAAACCAGAGTCATCCACTCCTCAGATCTCTTGACTATTGCATGTCGGCCATCCTTATTGAGTCAGTCAGTTTCACCTGAGATCTTCCAAATCTTTCAGCGTAGCCGGTACCTCGTGCTGGTTGATGGGGGATGCCTTATTTCCCTCCTTCCAGTGAGTCTCGTTCCGTCGACTTCAACTCATTTATTCCGGGACCTGAGGCTTAGAGTTCGGTTGAGTACCTTGAGGCTTGCAATCATTAGTGGCAGTTTCTCTCGCCATCGACAGTTGTGGGAATACATCAATGTCCCCTGATCGATGGATTCATCCTAGTGTTCGACTTCAACTCATCTATTCACACTCTGATGATTGTGCTCTGTGCCTTGATGCTCGTTTTCATTATTGGTGGGTTATCTCGCGTCTGTTAACGGTATACATCATTGACCGGTAATCAGACGATGTCACATCAGGTTCGACCTCAACTCCTTTATTCACTTGATGGGACTTGCACCATCGAAGACTTGTGTAGAAGACCCTAGGCGATAGTGGCATTTAGTATGCTTCTTATGATTATGACTTTACATCTGAGATATCAGCTCTCAGATATCAGCAGTTTGTACCTCCGGTTTGCACCAGTGGTTTCCTTTTCAGCAGGAGACCATATCTTACTGTAGAGGGATCGTGGCTATGATCACTTATGACATGTATTCATTATGTACTTCCTATTCATGGCCATTGTATTAGATTGTTGTACTACCGACATGTTTTCAGGGATACTATTGTATTATGACGAGTGAGCTGTGCCTTCCACTTGTGTCTCCATCACTCCACTTCTGAGATTTATAATGTATTTCGGGCATCGTAGCGTCAGTATCTGACCTCACACATTAGGGAGCATCTGTTACAACGTAATTTTTCACCTTGTGAGCATCAGCACTCTTTGGCCTATAGGATCCATTTCATTGACTCAGATCCACTTTATATCCTTCAGACACTATTTTTCCCTATTTTTTCCCTTGTACGCTAGCTGCATCATTACAGCGGGCGTACCTGCGAGTTGCGTCACTATAGCCCGCGGGTAGCATGCAAAATGGTAAAAATCACTAGTTTGTTACTTTTTACTCCCAAAAAGCGGTCATAGGGTGACCTTTGGCCCTCCATTTGCCCCGAAACGTCTCAATGTGTCCTTTCACTTACCTTTGGGAAGACTATATATTGAGCACATATGGCTTATGGACGGGAGGGAAAAAAGAAGAGCAAGAGAACTCTAGTGGATTTTTGCCCTATCTTGAGTCTACACTCATTGATCCTTGTAGTTGTGAACCCCTTATGTTCACCATCCAAACTCCTATCATAGTTTGAGTTTTCAATTCCATGGAGGATTGAAGTGGTGGAGGCACAAGTGGATTGACCCAGATCTTGGTTCAGATTGGTTGCTGGCAAGAGGTCATATCACATTGTACTTCTTGTTGTTTATTAATAGAAATACTCATATTCTCGTCCATTAATGTTGTAAATGTTGTTTATACTACATTGGGTTGCATTTACTTATAATATCGTGGACCATTTCTATTGATGATGTTAATGTCATTTATATATTATATGTGCTTGTTGTATATTGGCTATCAAGACTAATTTGCAGATTCAAGTGCACGGATTGAAAGCTCCAATGGGGATACTACTCAAACATTTGGATCGAGGTTGGTTATATTCTTCATTATCTTAGCATTGTCATTTATATAGAATAGTACCGAGAATTGAGTTAATTTCTGGTAGTCAGCTATTTGTTGTGGTCTACCCCAAGCCATAGTGAGTTTTCTGCAACACACTCCTCCCCCTCTGGGATTCTTCAAACTTGATTTTGATGGCGCGTCCAAGGGAAACCTGGGCCCGCCCGGTTTTGGCTGTGTCTTCAGAAATAATGCGGGAGAACTACTCGGCTTCAAAGCTGGTTTTTTGGGGATCGATTCTAATAATGCGGCTGAGATGGAGGGTCTCATGTAGGGTATCCGTATGGATCGTTAGAAGAATTGGACCCCTCTTATCATGGAAGGTGATTCTATGATCATCCTCCACATGGCGTCTGAACTTCACCATGGCAAGTCTAGCTCCAAGGTGGCTTCGTCCTAAAGGTTAGAAAGTAAACTGGAGGCTCTGTCATCATTGTTTTCTTAGGGTTTGGCGCTAACCTTCTCTCACGTCAAACGAAATGGCACTAAATTTGCGGATATGCTCACCAACTATGGGAGTAGTGATCACATGGACATCTGTGCCTAGTTGTGGGAAGGGCTGACAGACATGGCGGTTTGGGACAGCTGTAGAGCTATTCATGACCAGGATATGATGATCTTCCATGCTGATCATGCTCGAAAATGTCAGGCATACGCTAATCAGGACACTTATCGCCTGTTTTTTCCTTTTGAGTGAGCTCTCCTTTAAGAGCAGTGAGTGGGAATGTCTTATCATTCTCCTCTTCAGGATTCGAACAATATTTTCCAAGTTAAGTGTTGGTATGTCGGATGGGAAAATGATGAAGGGAAATTTTAATGAAGTTGGTGGACACCAGTGTAAGCATCATCATCGGTACTCCCTGCAGTTATTAAGGGGTACTCGACTCATCATTTCCGAGGGTGGCGATTCTGTTTATATGGCGAGGCAAGGTGACATCCAGGAACGTAATCACTAGTTGCTCGCATGCATGCAAAACCTTTCTCTCTAGTTGCTAATGGAGAGGGTTACTAGAAAGAGGATGGAAGAGTCAGGTGATAACAATTGCCGTGAAGATTGGGAAGCGAATGCTAGCCATAATAGGAAGATATTTCATGGAGAATCCTCAGGGGAGTTGGGTGGTGGCCTTTCCCGTGCTTATCAGCATGCGAGAAGGGAGGCGAAAGCATTCGAACTTAACATCCCTTTGGATATCCAACTGGACATTCACGAGGTTGAACAGTATTGGTGGCTGAGACTGAGTAAGGACACTCTGCTGGGGGAACGTAAACAGTTGGAAAACTGGATCATGGATCTAGGTAACACAGCTGGGCATGTTAGTCTATATGAACGCTCAGTTTCCCTCTACTGGATGATGAAGAATTTGGTGGGTTTTGCAATCCGAGACAGACAAGTTCTCAGGAATGATAGCGCTGAACTGATCCTGGAGCAACGCATCCTGGAAAAATCTCGTGCGATGAATTGGAAGATGGACTATCTCCTTCAAGCCATGGAGCTTCGGCCTCCTTCGTGTCCGTCTTCTTCCACAATCTTTCCTCCTGCGGGGTTTTCTCTAGATGCTCCTTACATTATCCGTTAATGTCTTGGAAGGCGACTGCAATATTTTTTTTTCTTTTGTTGGTTCACTGTAATCAGGTTTGGTCTTTTTATGTTGTTCGGATATACTCTAAAGGTAGCATTTATGTATCTTGTGCATGAAAGTATCTAAACTAATATGTTGTTGATTTTGGTTTCTGGCCTGCGCATCTGTTGGAAGAGATTCTCAGGTTTTGTTTTTGAATCCTATTGGTCAGTGTTTAGGTTTGTAGTTCCAAAGTCTTTAAGGTTAGGTCTGGGATGTAGAGCAGAAGGTTCTTCTTTGTAGTTGAGGTCATGGCCTGTAGAATAGCTATCCGAGTTTGTTGATGGTTGATCTGTTTTGACGAACAAGTTCGGGGCCTTGGCCAACTTGTTCCTTTATGTACTTCCTCTTCTTTCTATATAATACAAAATCCTCTACTTACCAAAAAATTATTTATAGATACATAGTTCTTTGGTATTTGGAATATTTTATTGTACTTCAAAAAGTTCTATAATTCTTTGGTATTTGGAATATTTTATTGTACTTCAAAAAGTTCTATAATTCTTTGGTATTTGGAATATTTTATTGTAATTCAAAAAGTTCTTTAATCCTCTCTAATCCATTGTTACTTTTCTAGAACCCCTTAGCTTTGTCTTATGTGAGATATTTAAGACTTACATTTTTAATCACTCAAATAATAATAATAAAATAATGTGTTCCCTAAACGTCGTGATGCTTCCCTAAGTTTGATTTGCTATTCTTCCACCAACTTAGAAGTGCGACAACTTTAGCAAGGTGGGACCCTTAACCCACTACGGTGGAACATGCGGTGACGACTTCTCTTTTGAACCCAATGGTGGTTGTTATCTTGCTTATAGTCGTTTTTCTTTTATTTAAACTTTTTTATCTTTTTATGGAAGTTTTGAATATATATATATATATATATATTAAAAAAAATTATTTAAAAAAATTAAAGAAAAGAAAAAAGACTATAAACAAAACAACAACCACCATTAAACTATATATATATATAATAATTTTTTTTGAGCTATAGATATATATATAATATTTTTTTTATACCAAGTATATCTCTGGTACAAAATTAAAAGAACAAAGTTCATTATTGAATATGGAATGATCAACCATGTTTGTAAATTGAATATCCAAGGGTTTAAACTTATATGTAGATTCACAAAGTTATCCCCCTTAGTCTTTTAGGGCTCTGGGAGTCTTAGGTTTAAGTCTAAGTGCTAGTAAATTTAAGAAAGTAGTTTTTTTTTGAAAATTTCTTCTATTTTATAATTGGATTTCAAATCTAAAATGAAATCATTAAGGAATTCAAAAAAGAGCACACATCAATGTTCCATATTAGCTCATTTAAATTGTTAAATAAATGCAAACAAAGGTAGAAGAATCTATTTGCAAGTATAAGTTTGGATTCAAAGAGTTAATATCTATGCTAAATTATTCAAAATCAAAATTGAAAAAGATTGATAGCTTTTTGAATGTCATTAAATCTCAAAAGCTAAAAACATACAAATAAGCTCGAAAAGCAGTAAAGGAATGAGAAGAAAGGAAAAAAAAAACCTCAATATATTCAGTAGTCCAACTTGTAGTTGAAAGGAAAACTTGAGTTTATTTAAAAATACTTTAAAAGTATTGAATCAAGGAATGCCATGCAATCAATATCAAAGAAGAATGAATCATTGCCTAATCTTAAAAGAGAAATGAGTAAAGAATGATAAATCTTTTAACAAATGTTTCAATAAGTATAATAAGTTTTGTTAGTGTAGAAAACACCACATAATTCTTGTAGTGAGTTTCACTATTCTAACAAATTAATATCATACCTTACCTCTCCTTCCAATTTACTAGTCTTAGTCTTCTAAGTGATAAAATAAAATGTCATTAAATGCTTTTTATAAAAATGTGGAAATACATTACTAATAACTATAATATATGTATATGATTTATCTTAAATCTAAGAAAAAGATTTACAAAAAAAGTTGGCATATGAAAATTGAACCTACCCATCCCATGAGTTGAGAAATAAACCCTCATAGTCAAAAGAATGCATATTGATGGATATAGTAAAGAAATGAAGACATTAAAGATAATAACAACAACAACAATTAAAAAAAATATTTAAAATTTATTTTAATAATACTTCCACCAAAAAGATTTGGAATTGATTATTGATCGAGAAAATGATTTTGTTTATAAAATAAAAATATTTAAAAATTGTTTTAATAATACTTCCAACAAAAAGATTTGGAATTGATTATTGAACGAGAAAATGATTTTGTTTATAAAATAAAGATGACAGTGAATTTACATATTATCCTCTCCATTCCTTTTTAGAAAAATGGATGGACACATTTAAATATAAATTTTGTATTTTGGAATAATTATCATAGTATAGATAATACTTCAACCAAACTCCAAAATATAATAAATACTAAAAACATATAAATATATTAAATGTGAGAAGAATGTATTTTATGTTCAATATTGATTAATGTTGTGTTTATACAAATCTCTAAACAATTATGGTCTCTAATAAAGTGACTCACTATCATGACTATTACAAATTTGAAGGCTTTTTAGGTGGCATGAATTTCTAAAAAAAAGTGTATGTTTTATCATTTTCATTTCACAATTCATAAGCAAAAAAATTACATTTTTATATGGGGCATTTTGTTATGTATTAAATTTTCAAAATAGCACAAAATTAAAAAGATAGAATAACCTAATATTTTGATAATAAAATAAAAAGACGAATAAAAAACCTTTTTAATGATAAAATCTCTTTATACAATGTATCAAATGTACAATATAAGATGAGATGATTCCCTCATATATATATATGATGGTAACACATATACACATATGGATGGTACAATTACAATTAAGGTCTTAGTTGACCAATACAGGCATTCAAATTTCATTTCGTTGCGATGTTGATATGCTTGTTGTTTCATGCTATTTTTTTTTATATATCCAAGTTTCCTTTCAATAGTTTGAGAACCTATTGTTAGTGCTCTAATATGTGATCCTCAACTACTTGAACCTTATCTTTCTCTTTTAAGGATGAGTGATGGATGGAGGTTGATAGTCATAAAGTGTCATAAATGTTGACATTTTTAATGAAGTATGAAATGATGTGTTGCACCACCATTATATCAAGGGAAACCACTTGGCCCATTGTGTTTGTTTAATAGATGCAAAGCAATGAAGATACTACCTTCTAAACATTTTTTCACAATCTTAGTTTTCCCATCTGATTAAGGATGATAAGAGGAGTTGTGAGCCAATTGAGTGTTGAAACAAGAAATATTTCCTTCCACAAATTACCAATGAAAATTGGATTTCTATCACTTACAATAATCTTGGGGATTCCATGTAGCTTTTGAACGATTTCCATGAATGTTGCAGCTATTGTACTAGCTTTAAAAGGATGAGAATGAGAGAATAAATGGAATACTTTGTGAGTCAATCCACCACTACTATGATGGTGTTATTTCCTTCATATTTTGGTAGGCCTATGATAAAATCCATTGAGACTTCTTCTTAATGTTGACTTGGTGTGAATAATGGTTGTAGAAGACATGGTGTATTGATTGTCTCTTCCTTATTCTATTGGAAAACCAAACATTTTGCCACAAAATTTTGGACGTCAATTTTAAGACACCCCCCCCAAAAAAACCTTCTTGATCATGTGGTAAGTAAAGGGGCACTCCATCACTTAATCAAGTTATTAATGATCATCAATTTATTCTGTAATAGAAAGCACATGAAACAAGAATAAAAGTGCGCTTAGGATGCTATATTATTAACATTTACTTGTATTAAGCCTGCATATAAAAGTTCTACTCATTGTGGTATATATATTGTATTGAGTTTTCACTATCCTGTGACCCCATTTTCCTCACAACGGTATCTTCATAATTAGTTACTTTGCATATATAGTGTTTTAATAATGGTGTAAATTTTTGGAAGGATGTACCAGCCTACTCATGAAACTCAAACTCCTTGATACCCTTCCATTTCAACATCTCCTATAATTTATGGTTGTGCATACTTCAACCTTTGTTTCATTTTCATTTTTAAACTGCAAGCATGACACATCTCATCCATACTAGGATTTAGAATGCACCTTGCTTCTTTTAATACAAAAACAAAAATAAGAAGCAATTCATTCTTTCTATTACTCTCGTTTTCTTTTTTGACCTCCCTACCACAGCACAATTGTTTACTTTGTCCTATTCTATAAAGCATACACCAATTACCAGTTTATTTCATAAAATATATCTACATGGGATTAGTGAGCCAACTCCCTTGCATTATAGTATTGTTTATGAATTTCTTTCTTCTAATATCCATAATGTGTTTCATAACTTTGGTACACAACATACAGTTGGATATGTTATCAACATTCATTAAAAAAATACTTCATGGCAAGCCAAACTTCATCATAATACTTATGAGAGCTATCCTGTGGACCAGAAGTATAGTAACAACATCAGGATAATCTGTTCTTTGGTAGATAACAAATTTATCATAATGGAACATTTCTTAAAGAGTCGTGTAAAGCATATTGAATTACCTGAGACTCAAGAGTAATCGACAACATGTACTAAAGCTCTTAGAGCACCCTCTTACACCATATGCCTTCCATTCTGAACACCCAAAAGAAACAATATTGTTTTCCATATATGAATTGTCAAAAATGTCACAAATGCAAGCAAAGAAACAAGTTAATAACTTCAAATGAGAAAGTATCCCACTGACTATACCATTTAAGTATGGTGTCAAAATACAAGGTGTAAAATTTTCCCTGAAGTTGCATGTGCCTCCATAGTTACAAAAATACAAATAAAATGATTGCATGGTGTGGAAAATTTGGCTAGGGGACAAGGCATGATAAGTTGGCATAGTAAATGGCCATCATGATGAAATGCAATATATTTTGTTACATTGTAATATTTTTGGCAACCATCCAGGAAAAAAAGTACAATGTGAGATTTCAACAAGAAATCACCTTAATATTTGCACCATTACCTGTATCATACTCTCATAAACACCTTTTATATACAAACCATGGTAGCAAGATTCAATAGTACTGGCCTTTGCTAGAAATTCAACAGCAGTATGAAATTCAAAGAATTTTCTATATAGTATGGATACAATACATTAAGCATACTTTTTACTGTGTTTGAATATACATCTCACATCTTTGATATTGGAATATGAAATGGGATGGAAGCTTCCCCACAACTAGGTGTATTTTCTTTTGGTTGTGGCCATGTAGCTGGGAAGTTGCTCGATTAACGTTGATACTAAGAAGATTAGTGGAATGACAAGAAGATTGAAGCTAATAAGTGCCTTTATGTTATTCAAGGCATCATTGTGACAACAAGTATGTCTTTCACCTATATGAAAGTTATTGATGAAGAACTGAACATTGTTCACCATTCAACTACATATAGTAACTAGTCCAGTGGCATTGGAAAGTCTGGTAAAAAACGAAATGGTCATGAAGATGGATGAAATAATCACCCAAGTAACATTTCAATGTCAAACAAAAATTGAAAAATCACTGAGAAAAAATTCAATTATGCCATCACAATCTTTTCAAAAAAATAATTGATGGTGTGAAAAAAGACCAATAAAAGCTTGAATTTTGATTTTTTGAGGTTTTTCTGACTTTAATTGTTGTTGAAAGCTATAACTAGCAGTATTAAATTCCTAAAGCGAAGGTTGACATTCTCCTTTATCTTTCTTTTTCTATCGTTTCACTTAAATTTTTAACATTACCATTAATAGTTCCATGATGTTTGAGTGGTCCCAACCTCATTGAACTTCATATGAAGAAAGTAGAAATACATATCCCATTCAGAATTTAGTAGACCTGACAAATTTCATGATTTCAATATTTAAATATTGGTAGGATTGGAGAATTTCAAGAAAATATTCTATCATGTATGACATTATAGGATTGGCATTTAATTCAGAGCACCAAGCCCTCTATATATCCCATTGTTGATGGTGTTGACTGTTGAACTCATCTATCATGACCTCTATAAAAAAGTACCCTTCGCTCAACCGAAAACAACTAATTAGACATGTTAAGCATTCTAGGCTCATTTTAATGCTTAGATTAGCCAATTTTATCAAAATTGGAGGGTGTTGATTTGAATAACAACAAGGTGGTTGGACTAGGATCTACATGTATCGTTAAGCACTAGTAATAATATCCTAGAGGATCGATGCCGAGTCCAAAGGAGCAGGCATAGGGTCCTACATATGATGAGGATCCCAATACAGGGGGTGATTTTGTTGATATGTAGTTATTTGTCATAGAATGATGTTTTTTATACTCGGGAGGCATTTAGAGCCTCGATGTTAATGTATTATGTTTTAAATATATTTCGCACTTGTGCCATTTTCTTGTATTCACTCTTACAGGGGTAGGGAGATGAACCTTGCAGGGGCAGGGAAGGATGACTCTTATAAGGGCAGGGAGGACAAACTTAACTTGCAAATTGTGGTAACCCTTCAAAGTTGAAGACATCAAAAATTAAAAAGAAGCATGGGGAGGGGATGATGGATATAAATAAAGACATCAAACTCGTTGCATGTATAAAGGGGTAAAGATTCAACATTGAAATAAACCTTAGCCTTGATTGAATAAGGGCCAGTCTAATAAACCTTAATTTAGACCTAATGGAAAATGGGTAAGCTTAAGTGGTTAAATAAGTTTGAGAACATAGTTGTAATGGAGTAGTTACAATTGTTTAGTAATAAATGAATAAGTAATAGAAGAACAACCATCCACTACATGGGTTACTCATAATCCAACAAGATGCATCTAAACTAGCCCAAGACAAGTATAGGCACCCAAAATAATTGGATATAAAATCATAGATTAAGGTTTCTTGCAAATATCTTGGCTTGAAGAGGTATTGTTTTCTAGTAACATGCATGGTTTTACTACTAGTAATAATTTACAATGCTCAATACTTGTTTCATGGGATGGACTTTTTCAATGAATTTGCATGAAGACTATTGTTGAAGTTGTTTTGGTGCTGAGAACAAGGATCTCCATCTAAAACTGATGGCTAGTAATTTTGGTTCATTAAAAAATTGTAACAAATAGAGTGTTAACAAATGCTAACAAATCTTGATATTATGTTTCTTGAGAGTTGTTGGGCCTTGTACTTACCATTGTGGAGGTGACCATATTGCTCCACAGATTGTAATCGTAGCTTTAATTCACTATTTTAATTTGTCAGTCTAGTTGTATCTCTCTGTCCAGAAAAAATAATAATGGTTAAAATGTGTTTTTCCTTAGTGAGAAGAATACAGATCAACGCTCTATCCATGAGAAACAAACAACATAGTTTTCCTACCAAAACTATCAAGTCCATTTTCTAATACTTTATATTTTCACTCGCTCAACATAAGGGATGGAATAATGGATAAGGGCATACATGTAACAAAGTCAACTAAGAAGAGAAGGTAGTAGCTTCAGTTTGTAAAGTTTGCACTTTCCTTTCTAATTTTGAAATGTACGCCCTCCTTCACTCTTTGGACCTAGTTGTTGATAGACAATTTTCACAAATTCTAACTCAACAATAATAATGGATATACTTCAACCTTCATTTTACAGTAACCATGGATTAAATTTTTTAAAAGAAACAATCTACAGCTATAGAAGTGCACTATGTTTCAGCATGAGTATGTAAACTCTAGATATGTAAAGAAACAAAATCTATAGAGACATATTTAAAGATTGATCAACTACTAAGCAATATTTTCTATACTTCACATTGAATAATCATCCATACAATAATACCATACAACAACATTCCCTCCTTTAGCAATTCCATACATCATTAATGAGGGCACACTAGCATTTATAGAGGGGAGAAATATAGGGGGTGCATGCATGCCAAAAACATGCATACTCCATCCTTAGTCCAATTTTAGTTTTCAATGCCTTTTATACATTCCACGGTTCAATTCTAAATCTTTTTTGGATTTATTTAGTTTTGCATGCACAATTAGAGGGCACATTCCCCTAAGTTAGTAGACACACTCATGCATGTGGATTCCCAACTTAATTAAGGGTGTACGTCTCTAGGAGGATGCATGCTTTCATGCTTTAGTTTATCTCCAGTAGAGGTGTACCTACTTTGGCTTGCTTATCCATGCAAGGAAGGCACACTAGGGTTAGGATTTATCACTAGCAATAAATGCATTGTTGTGCATGCATATAGATTCATTGTACCTGCACTTCTCTAGCCCAAAACAATAGTTAATAACCAAAATCTCAAACTTGGGATAAGTGTAAGAAATTATGGGCATGTTAACAACAATAAACAACCTTACTTCTCCATTTTGAACAACCTCTGAGCACCCAATCAACTTTCTGGGCATGATTTCACAAGTAATCAATCTTCATCTTGAGTTATGAACTAAATTCCATCATCAAAATTCATTAATCCTCAAATACGGGCATTATTGTCCATGAAAGAAGCACATATGAGCATCCATACAGTAGTAGAAAACCCTAATGCATAATTTTTGGGCATGAAGAAAGGCAGGTCTGTGGTAAAAATGGCATTTATTCCAAGTCTCGATGGTGAGTAGGGTGATTTCTTTGTAGTAGTATGCCCTAATAGCCTTGAAACACCATTTCTAGGCTAATTCATGAGAATTCTGGGCATGAACAGTGGAAACATGCATCATATATCTCAATTTTGGGTAGGTTATACCAATTCGTCAGTCCTAATTATTAGTTCTTTAGCGAAGTTCAAGGTAAAACAATAGTAAAACTCCACCATAGTAAATGTTGGGAGAATTCTGGGCACATTTTTGGGTGTTTTCATGGAACAACAGTCCCTTTTGTTCTTGCACCAATAATCACTTGCACTTGCACCTTCTTTTATATATTCTCTTATTTACAGATGTATTATTTTAGCTAGACACTTATTTCTTTTCCTTTTATGCTTTTAGTATTGATCTAGGAGTTGCTTTTGCACTTCCACATTGTATTTACACTTGATGTACTCACTTTATAGTCCCATTGACCTACTTTTTTTATCATTTATTGGACATTCATAAATTATCTTGTATTTTCCAAAGGGTACAATGTTCCTAAAATAAACTGATCCACCTAACTAAGTTAAGAGTGCCTAACTTTTATGTAATCTCATACCATTAGTAGTTGAGGAGGTTGGAAAAAGAAAAGCAATCCAAATTGTTACTGAAAATGCAATGAAGTATATGGTTTTTGTTAGAGGTGTTATGTAGTGACACCCCTCTATATTTCGGATCCCACATGTTGCACATTGCTTAGATTTAATGTTAGAAGGGGGAAATTCAATGGATAAAAATTGTTGTGGATAACGAAAAAAACATAATGAAATAGATTTGCAAAATTGATTTCACTTAATTTCAATATTTCAATTTTTCACTATGGTTGATGATGAAAAAACTATAATGGGTACATCTACGAAGCAATGGTTATGGTGAAAGAGGCCATCAAAAGAAATATTTATGGCCTCGTATGCAAATAAATGATACTAGATGGGTTAGACAACTGCATTCCCCTTTACACATCATTTGGTACAACTTTAACCAAGCAAACAATTTCTGATAAGGATATTCCATGAAGATGGGGTGGGGGGGACTAAAGGTTTATTGATGTGCACTGAGGGGAGATTCATAGAGGAAGAAATGAAAAATAACGTCATTAGGAAGTCACAACATTACAAGGGAGCGGGACAATTATTTTCCTTTGACAATGCAATTTGAGATGAGGATGGGGAGGTGACTAGAGGCTTATTGATGTGCATTTAGATGTGTATTCACAATAATTCACTTAAGAGATTTTCTATTTACATATTATGTTAGACCTACAGTGCATACACAATTGTGAGCATTGTGAAATTATAAGTCACAGAATATCTAAGAGATGAGTATACACAAAGAAAGAATGAGCAGAAAAATTGAATAACAGTGAAAACTGCAGTAAAAAATAGCAGAGAAATAATTATGCAGTAGAACTCAGATAGGAGCAGAATAATGTCACATGATCCAATAATCAATATAGTCAACAATGATGATACAATGGAGAGAATTCGAATCACACAGGAGAATTCGAACCTCAGTTGGCCTAGCATAGGGATTATCACCACCGGAGTGCTCCAGAAGACTCAAACTCAACTGAATTGAACCTAAACTCAGCTAACTGAAGTCACAATCAGTTAAATTACTAAGGAGGGAGAAATAGTGATTTTGTCATGCATGTCAATCAGAAATGGGTGCATGAGGCCACAATTAGTGGCATCCGGAGCTCCAACCCCCCACAAGAGTCAGCTAACTCAGGTGGACTGCATTGGAACACTCAATAGGTTCCTATAAAATAGGGAACTAACTAAAGTGGTCCTAAAATGATGCATGCAGGGCTTATAAGGTGGTAGATGGATCCTATATGACATATGCACACCACTAGGGGGTAAATGACATCATCAAAAACTATGAAAAATAAATAATGCTAGGTAGGACAATGATGGAGTATTAAAATATCCTAACACCCCCTTTAATCCATACTTTTGCATCTTGGGCCCTGGTTACTAAGACCAAAGGTCACCCATACAATCAAATAAATGCTAAAAATAATTGTCCATGAACAAAGGAAATGGGGAAAAACCTCATGGGAAAACTACCCCCCATCTAAAGAACAGCGACAGGGAACTCAAATAACCTTCATACTAAGCAGAGAAGGAAAAAACTTTCCTCAGTGAAATCCTTTGCAAAAATATTGGTAAGTTGCTCCTATGTAGGATAGTAATGCAGGTTCTAGATCTGGATCTGGATCTACTCCTCTGATGTACCTCCCACTATGTAGAAGTTGTATTTTCCAAAAAAACTATTTCAAGAACCTTTCTTACTACTGGAGCGAATGGCTCATTGTGGTCCAAATCATGAACCTTTGAGTACCCTTTGTCAGAAAACTGATATTGTTGCTTGGCTGAAGATCCCCCATGGAAAGTCTCTCCAAGAGATTGTGGATAAAACCTCACCATCATGTAGCACCTCTCTGAGAGAAGTGGATTTGCATGACATAGTGCAATTTTTGCATGATACTGAGATCTGGTGGTTCTATGGTCAGATGGATCCCCAACTGTGTTCCCAGCAGCTACAAGGACTTTGTGATCCCATATTGGCCTTGGCCATGGATTGGGAGCATGTGTTGGATCTGGATCTGAATCTGAATCTCCTTGAATGATCCAGCCCGTGTCCAGGAAGCACGAGGGTGACAACAGTTCGACTGAATGAGTCGGCTCTGTTATGGCGGAAGCAATAAGAAATATAATGAGAAAAGGTGGGATTACACTACACAGACAAACACAAATATGCACAGACAATATGAAGGAATGTGAATTGTACTTTATTATTGGATGAATCCAAGATAAGATATTCAATTGATGTATGTTACAATATTATACATGCTTATATAGAATTCTGAGATGCTTGGGTGTCTTCCCGCTATGTTCAATTACAACAGAAGTTAGAACGGTTCAGAATTTCAACCGTTACAGTCGACTGGAAGACAGAGAGACATTCTGTTGAAGTTCGACAGTCGTTGGTCGCATGTCGACGCTCCTTGTCGATGTCGCGAAACTGTGAGGTCGTGAAACTTGCCGAAGTTGCGGAATGTGTCGAAGTTGTGTCGACATTGATGACGTGTCACAATGGAAGTTAGCATTCGACACAAATTCCAACTATGATGTGGATCAGACCTCCTTCCTTAAGAAACAATGGTCCCCATTATTTGCTCGGTCAGGTGAGGAAACTTGTCGGTCAGTTCAGTAGCAAAGTACCACTTTCCTTGTGATGGGATCTATCCGACATTGGTAACCTGAAACAAGGGAATGGTGTTCGTCCTTGTAAGGCATACTTGTCGTCCCACGATGGTGTCGCAAGGAAGAGGCTCCTGAACATCTGGATGGATGTCTTCGGGTTTTGATATCGGTAGGTCGTTCTGTTCCAACAGTGGTGCATGGTATGGTCGAAGTAGATCCACATTGAATATTGGATGTAGACCCAGGCATGCAAGAATGTCAAGATGGAAAGTGTTTTCACCAATATGTCGAAGAATACTGTGCGAACCATATCACAAAGGTTTCAACTTCTTGAATGGACCTCTGAAGCGCTCCTTCTTGAGATTTAACCAGACCTTATCCCCAATTTGGAATGAATGAGGAATACGATGCTTGTCGTATCGGGCCTTAGCTTTCTCGCTTGCTCTTTGCAACATTTCATGTGCTTGCTTCTGGATGTCACATATCTGATCTCGAAACTTGACTGCTTTATCAACTTCTCGCTGGCTGTAGTTGGTGTTGCTCGGCTATGTCGAGGAGCTGATCAAGTCGATAGGTGCTGAGGGTTGAAATCCATAACATATCTCAAATGGACTCTTTCCTGTAGAGCTATGCTGAGCTCAATTGTGGTTGTGTTGAATGTATGGAAGACTTTCATCCCATATTCGTTGATGCATGTGGTTGTACATGCAAAGCAATTGTACTACCAAGCGATTCACAACTTTCGTCTATCCGTCGGTTTGAGGATGGAGAGCTGTCGACAATGAGAGTCGCGTGTCTAGCAGTTTCCATAGGTTATTCCAAAATATGCTAACGAATTTGAAATCTTGGTCGGAAATAATGGTCATTGGTAAACCAAAGTGTTTCCAAACATGTGTAAAGAAGAGCTGAGCAGTCTGCTTCATTGTCGTGGTCTTCTTACATGGTATGAGAATGGCCATCTTGGAAAATCGGTCGACTACTACTAATATCGCGTCATGATGATGTCTGGTAGTAGGATAGCCCATCAAGTAGTCCATAGAAACATATTCCCATGGTCGACTAGGAATTGGAATAGGTGTGTACAATCCCTATCGTCGATTAGGTGGTTTAGAAATGGCACAAACCACGCATGATTGAATGTACTTGTTGACGTCGATTTTAAGTGTAGGAAAAAAGAAATACTTTTGCAGAATAGCAAGTGTCTTTGCTACTCCAAATTTCCTGCAATCTTGTTGTAGTGCATGTCCCAAATGAGCTGCTATCGATGCTCACCTGTCGGTACACAAAGATGTCCAAGCTTCTATAGCAAGGTGTCTTTCAGGAAGTAGTCAAAGGTCGATGACTTGTCGATCTGTATTTTTTGATAGATTGTCAAAAATTCATTGTCGTCCTGATATAATTGAGGCCAAGTGGTAGTGTCGTATCCCTTCATACTCATCTCTGTGAAAAGGAGAGTAATGGGTGGTCGATTGAGGCAATTGGAGGCGGTGTTAGCTTTACCTTTCTGATACTTAATCACCAACTGTAATTGTTGTAGGTAATTAATCCACTTGAGTTGCCGACTTGTTTGCAGTTTGGACTGATTTGGAGTGAATTGTAGAGGCTTGTGATCAGTGAGAATAAAAATTTCCTTGCCAACGATGTAATGCCTCCATTGCTTGAGAGCTTGCACAATGGCATACAGTTCTTTTTCGTACGTCGAGTATCTTCTAACTGTGTCATTAAAAGTCTCAGAATGAAAATCAATTGGGTGACCAGACTAAGTGATCACTGCACCCAAGGCATAGTCCGATGTGTTCGTCTCAATCTCAAAGGGATGATGCAAATCAGGTAACACAAGTACTGGTGTTGTGTAGAGCTTGTGCTTGAGTTGTTCAAAAGGTGCTTGTTGTGTTGTTGTCCATTTGAAGACAATATTCCCATTTCCCTTCGTCAACTGATTCAAGGGTCAGGCTATATGACTGAAGCCGAGTATGAATCGTTGATAAAAATTTGCCAAACCAAGAAAACTTCTTAGTTCTTGAATGCTTTGCGGAATGGGCCAATCTTTGAGGATCTTTACTTTGTCTGGATCGACATGAATGCCTGCAGAATCAATTACATACCCTAAATATTTGATGTTGTTCATCGCAAAGGTACACTTGTCCATGTTCAACTGGACTCGATGTTGTTGGAGAGTGTCGAGGACTTGTCGAAGCTGTCCGACATGTTCTTCCCATGATTGACAGAAAATCAGTATGTCGTCGAGGTAGACAATGAAACACTTTCCAATGAATGGTCGAAGAGTGTTATCCATATATCGCATGAAGGTCATAGGTGCATTGGTTAAGCCGAAAGGCATGACTAACAATTCAAACAATCCTTCCTTGGTCTTGAAAGTAGTTTTCCACACATCTGCGGGCTCGATTGGAATTTGATGATATCCCGACTTGAGGTCGAGCTTAGTAAAGAATTAAGCACCTTTAAGACAGTCGATGAGCTCATCTATCCACAGCAGAGGGTAGCGATTCTTTACCGAAATTTTTTTGAGTGCCCTGTAGTCGATGCACATGTGCTAAGTCCTGTCTTTATTTGGAACAAGGACGACTGGACTTCCACAAGGAGAGGAGTTGGGTCAGATATGACCTTTTTCGATCAATTCTTGGATCTGTCTGTGAATCCCTTCATTTTCGAGAATGGATCTTATGTAAACAGATGCGTTAGGAAAAGAGGAACTAAGAGCAATTTCAATGGAGTGTTTTACCTGGAAATGTCGAGGTACTCCGTCCGGCTCTTGGAATAAGCTTTGGTACTCATCGAGAACGTTGTCGATCAACTGCTTCTGTTAGGAGCTACACTAGTCGGTGAGCCAACTCGTCGCTGTAGTCTTCCTAGAATGTTGTGGTTTGATCATAATTAATGCGAACTTTTGACAATGATTGATGAGCTTCTTCATTTGCTTAGCAGATATCATTGAGACCGTTGCTATGGGTCGTCTCTCTGGTATGTTGTACCATAGATTTTGGATTTTGTATCACCTTCTGAGGCCGTGACTGATAAATTCCATGCCATATCCCAGAGGTAAGGTTTCCCAAATAGGGCATCGGCTACGGATAGTGGTGCCACGTTGCAGAGTACTTCATCTTCAAAAGGATTTATGAAGTAGGCGAGCTTTCATTGTCGAGTGATCCATAGTTCTTTTCCATCCTTCATCCAACCGTTGTTGTAAGGCTGAGGATGCAAAGTGGTAACAAGACCTAGTTTCTTCACGAGATCTTCAGAAACAAAGTTTTTCTGGCTACCGTTGTCCACAATCAGATGCAATGGGTTGCTCTGGACCCATATCCGTGTATGGAACAAGCACTCTCGTTCCTCCTTGTCGACGAAAGTCGAGGCTGTTGGAGTGTTCGATGTCAAAAGGGTCGTTGCGTCTGGATTAGATTCTTCCACTGTCTTCTCGAACGCGTCGGAGGTCGACACTTTTGCCAAAAATGTCTTTCGAGCTTTGCATTCAAACGTATCATGCCAAGATGAGTGGTGGTAATCGCACCATTTTTTCGGTAGGTGGTTGTTAGCTACATTCCCTCTTGTGAAAAGGCTTCTTGTCATGATCTGGCTTTGGCGGTGTCGGCTGAGAAGATTTCGACTTGTCGAAGTCAGCTAGTGCCTTCTTGTCGGGTGGTCGTCCTGATGTCGGATTTGTCGCGAAGCGTGCTTTCCCTTTCTGCTTGGTTTCAAGTTTGCTAGCATATTGGAATGCATCTACAAGCGTATTGATAGTTAGAAACTCCATCTCCTGCTAAATGTACTAGGACAATCCGCTAACGTACTTCAGAATAAGCAATTTCTCTTCTTCTTGGACGCCAAGTCTAGCCATGAGTCGATAGAGCTCGTCAGTGTAACTCTGTACTGATTGGTCTTTCCATTGCCTTAGTTGCTGCCATTTCTTATACTGTTGCTCAAGGTACTTGAGCGAATAAAAAAATTTGCACATGTATTCGACAAATTTATCCCATGATGGGGTCTCCGCTTTTCTCCATATTTGTTGAGAGGTTCTCCCACCAGCAGTGCATAGATGTTGACATCTTTAAGGATGCAATAGCAATCTTTTCAGCTTCTGAGAGTTGATTCACAGAGTAATAGGATTCCAATTGTTGTACCCAATTGTCGACGGATTCCGCGCCATTCTTACCTTCAAGATTTGGTATGTCCAAATTCATTTGCACTTTGAAGGGGTTGATTTTATCAGAGTTAGTTCGCTTCGAAAATCCTTCGGATGTCGAAGCAAATCACGTGAGAATTTCGTTGAACTGGTGAACATTTCAGTTCGTTGTCGAGCCAGAGCTTGCTCAATAAGTTGTGTTGTCTCGTCGGCTGCATGTCTATGATATGTTTCTTCTTCCATTTCTGGAGGTAGTGTCTGTTTGGATTGTTGAGATTGCGAGCGAGTTTTCAGAAGGTGGGAGGACTGACGACAACAATGGATACTACTATGGGGGGAGGTGATTTAGCCTCCCCTGGAAACCCTCATGAAAGGCTTCAGGTTGGAGGGATCCCGATCTCGCTTGCTAGAATGGGTGGAAAGGGGATGGGGCAATGCATTTCTAAAGCAACCTCAATCCCTTCTATGCAAATCATATCTAGCAAGATAAAGGAAATTATCCAATACATGCAGGATCATGCACTCATTGGTAAATTTGTGGGTCTGTTGCCATCGTAAAAATCCCTCGTCTGGTGGATTAATTCCACCTCGAAACCTAAAGGGAACTATGATATCCAACTTGGCTCTAAGGGATTTTTTACCATTTCGTTTATAAATCTAGAACACGGAAACAAACTTATTAACGGAGGTCCCTACTTCTTCTACTCGGCGGGCCTCTTTTTGAGACCATGGAAGGAGAAGTTTTTCCCTGATAATGAGGATATGAGGGTAGCCCGAGTTTGGATCAGGCTTTATTCCCTCCCTAATGAATACTGGGATATAGAAATCCTAGAGGACATTGGGAACAACCTTGGCTCATTTGTTAAGATTTATGAGCAAACAGAATCCCAGAGATACATGGCCTATGCTTGGATATGTTTGTACATGGATCTATATAAGGAGCTTCCAGAAGCAATAAAAATGACATGGGAGGATGAGGACTAGGTGCAACCCCTAGATTATGAGCAAATACCTTTTAGGTGTCGCAGATGTCATGGACACAGCCATCTGTATAGAGATTTCCCTATGAACAACCCTAAACCCTCCCCTAAGAACGAGGAGGAGAGCCGAGATCAGGGGTTTATGAGGGTTCCTAGTAGAAAGAGGGGCGACAGGAAGCAAGAAACCATGGAAGGATAAAAAAATATTTTAACTTCTAACCAATTTGAAGCCCTAAAGGACCAATCGGAGGATACAATACAAATCCCTAGTAAGAAACAACGGTATATTAGCAATAAAGAAAAGGAGAATGGAAACCATGGGACGTCCTCTCCGATTCAGGAGGAGGCTCCATGTGAAGATATGGGGGGAAGGGTGCAGAGGATGCTGAGGATATGGACATTGGAGATCTGGACTTGGAAGGCATAGAACAAACATGCGAGGATGTTGAAAAGGGTTATGTCCCACAGGAGTAAGTTATTCTCCTGAAAGAGGCCATCCTTAAACCCAGGGAGTCCAATCGTCTCGGCATCAACCCAGGCTCAACAACAGGATTAAAGTTGGTTGAATCAGGTCAGTACCCTACTATTAGGAACAGTCTAGGTTTGTAATTGTGCACTTGAGTATAATGAAGCTCATTTCCTGGAACATAAGGAGTCGTAATGGCCCGCAAAAGATTAAGCTACTTCGAAATGAGATCAGATTGACAAACCCCTCTATTGTTTTTCTTCAAGAAACTAAGTGTTCGATGCCCCAGCTGCTGGAAAAATGTAGTAAGATTTGGAAAAGCAGTGAGGCAATGGGTATTAATGCCAAGGGCATGGCGGGGGGGGCTTGGTATCCTCTGGGATCCATTTAAAGTTACTCTGTCAAGCTTCTTTGGTAACCATTGTTTCCTCTCTGCTGAATTCAAGGTTATAGGTTTCAATATTTACGAAATCTTAACCGATGTCTATGGTCCTCATACTCCTCCTGAGAAGCTTTCCTTTATCAATTCTCTGAGGATCCTTGGGGATTATGCTATTGGCCAACACTGGATTGTTGGTGGAGATTTCAACCTAATTACTTCTTTAGAAGATAAGAAGGGTGGTAGAAGGTGTCTTGAAGATGAATTTGTTAAGTTCAGGGAGGCTATTGAAGAACTCAAACTTGTAGATGTTATCCCGGGGGAAGGAAGATTCACATGGAATAATAAGAGAAAAGATGATCACCACATTGCTTCCAGACTGGACCATTTCCTGGTGTCAGAATCTGTCATGGATTCTGGAAGTGAAATCTCATATTCCATTCTCCCTGCGTGTGGCTCTGACAACTGGCCAGTTGAATTATGGTGGAGTGGTCTAGGTTCTGAATTCAAGAAACCTTTTAGATTCGAGCAATTCTGGCTAGGTCATCATGATTTCAAAGACAAAGTCACGAATTGGTGGGTTGAGCTTAGTATAAGGGAGGGTCATAGTATGTACAAGTTCCAACAAAAGTTAAAGGCTCTCAAGGAAAAAATTAAGAAATGGAACAAGGAAGATTTTGGAAACATCATTCCAGACAAAAGGATCCTTGAATCTAAACTAGAAGAAATCCAGAAAATGGACATGAATTCTAGGTATACCTTGGACCTACAGACTAAGGAAAGTGTTGTTCACAACAAACTTCAGGAAAGGGAGAGACATGAGGAAATTATGTGGCACCAGGAATCTAGATTTAACTGGCTTCAATATGGTGAAAGAAATACCAATTTTTTCCACCGAACGGTCATCAACAACAGAATGCATAACATGATCCTCAAACTTAAAAATAGGAGGGCAGAACGTCTGGAGACAAGATAAGAGATTGCAGGAGAATTAAGCAGTTTCTTCCAAGAAATCATGACTGAATCGAACCAGGATAGAGGTAGAGATATTGAGAGGATAATTCAAAATATCCCATCCCTTGTTTCTCGGGAGCAGAATAATCTCTTAATGAAACCAATATCGATGTAGGAAGTTAAAGATGTTGTGCAACAAATGGCTGATGGGAAATCCCCGGGTCCTGATGATTGTACTACTAAATTCTTTCATTAATTCTGGGATCTCATCAAAGGGGAAGTTTGGAACATAGTGGAAGCATCAAGACTATCTAGGAAAATCCTCCCTGCTTTCAATGCAACCTTCTTTGCTCTTATCCCTCAAAGTGATGGTGTAGATTCCCCTGATAAGTTTCACCCTATTGCCCTATGCAATGTGATCTCTAAAATTGTCACCAAAGTGATTGCTAATCACCTCAAACCCATTCTTCCCTCTATCATCTCCCCATAATAGTCTGGGTTTGTGAAGGGTAGGAAAATCATGGATGGCATTATCCTTGTTCATGAGGTCCTCCACTCTCTGAAGAAGGAGAAAATTATGGGAATGATGTTGAAGCTTGACATTGCCAAAGCCTATGACAAGTTGAACTGGGACTTCATGAGAGCTATGCTGACTGCCTTCGGTTTCTCGAAGGATTGGATAGGCTGGATTATGAATCTAATATCAAGGGCTTTCTCTTCATTATTATTTAATGGGGTTCCAACATGCTTACTCAAACCTTCTAGTGGTATCAGGCAGGGAGACCCTATATCCCCTTTCCTCTTCATTATCATGGTTGGGGGTTTAGGAAGAGCCATTAAGAAGATGCAAGGAAACCATGATATGCAAGGGCTCCTTATTCACCTTGGGGATGACCACTAGACCCATCAACAATTTGTGGATGACACCATGTTGATGGGTCATCCTTATGTCCAAGAGGCTCAGGCGATTCGACAATGTCTCACTCTCTTTGGGAATGCCTCTGGTCTGGAGTTTAATAAGCAAAAATCCCAAATCTTTTTCTTTAACACCCCTAAAATTACTAGACGAAATATATGCCGGATTCTTGGTTTTCAGGAAAGCTCCCTTCCGTCCAAATACTTGGGAGCCCCCTTGGTTGCTTCCTTTGCCCGTCAGGGATCTTGGAATGACTTAATTGACAAAATGAGGAAAAGACTGTCTAATTGGACTCTCAAGCCCTTGAATTTTGCTAGTCGTTCGGTCCTGACGAAAGCGGTGTTGTAGGCCATGCCCATTTACAGGTTTTCAACCATGACAACCCCAAAAGTTGTCCTTAAGGAAATCAGGAACCTTCAGTAGAATTTTTTATGGGGTGGTCCAGGAGAGCATTGGAAATGGGCCTTGGTTAAGTAGGAGACTATCTATTCCCCAAAGGAATTAGGAGGTTTGAATATCCATGACCCAGAAAAAATCAATTGTATTTCTGTGGCCAAGATTTGGTGGTGTTGGGTCACACATGCTCAGGAACCTTGGGCCAAACTTTGGCACTCTAAATATGCAGATGGATGGGAAAAGGGGAACCTGATTCGCTTCTCTGAATCAGTCCCAGGATCCCATATCTGGAAGACAACCGCTCGAGGTAGGAGTCTGGTTCAAGAAAGTAGCTTCTGGGAAATTTAGAATGGTCAAAGAGCAAAGGCTTGGGAGGACTCCTGGAAACAATTACCTCCTATTGAAAGACATATTGACGCCCCCCCAGTAATCCAGGATTGTAAGAACAATGGGAAAATACTGGTGGAGGACCGCTGGGAAAACAATAACCCTGAATAGGAATTCAGGGTGTGGAAATATCGAGGATGGTGGACACAATTTGGCCCTGCGGAAGAGATAAACAGAATTGAGAAAGCTTTTAATAATAGAAGAATCAGGGTTCATGATGGCGAGGAAAAACTTCGGTGGGGCTTTAAACCTAGGGGAAATTTCTCTATTAAAGAAGCGTACAATATAGAAATGGGTTTCAATAACAATGATCCAGAGCTTAAATGGAAAAAACGGTGGGATTTCCTTATTTTGTTCTGTAATTTGGGTGATTGGCTTGTTTTGTTGCAATGTTCTTTTTGCGGTCTTGGTTGTTCGGTTGTTTCTTTAGATAAGTTCGATGTTCAGTTGTGTTTTGTAATGTTAGTAGATAAGTATGGTTGGGAGGGTTTTATGTTTTGTCTGGATGAGGGGTGGAAGCTCTGGGAAGACCAATCTTATAAGACCTGCGTGTCTAACAGTGATAATCAGTCTGCTAATTCCCTCTTTTTTGTAAGGCCTACGAGCCCTGTCATGAAGTGCAGATCTATGGCCTTGGCCATCTTTGACGCTACTGTAATTTCTCTTTCTTTTATATAATATACAAATCTCTCTTACTTGAAAAAAATAATACGATACTAGATTCTAAAGAGTACAATTTTGCAACATTCTCCATGCAAAGTGGCAAGGATTATGCATCAATTGAGTTAGAGAGATTCGACATCCAATTGACTGGTCAAGGAGGAATCTATTTTTAATTTTTTACACCAAAGGATTTCAGTTTCCTTGAGATTGAGGCAAGGCAAGGCAAAAGAGCATCAAATACTTCACTTTCTTAAGTCAAAACATGTCATGACTCGTATCGTATATATGATTTTTGGACATAGATAGGTATTCTACATTGTATGGACATTTATTTATTCCTTATTAATATTTTTTCATTTTTTAATAGAAGTTGGCGCATTTTCTTACATTTTTTCACTAGTTGAGATTGTCCCGAGTCAGATCAAACTCTTGACTCTATTACCTCACCGAGTTTTATGATGAGCTAAATCTAATGATAGTATATATGGGCCTCTACACATTTTGCACTTTTTGAGTTCAAGTTGATTAATAAACGTTATAACCATTGAGAAGAAAGACAATGCAATGCACATTATGGACATAATTTCATATTTGAACTTATGGGAGTAAAAGGATAATATTACTAATTATTCAATCCAAGGGTTAGTTCAATTGATTGTGCCATCCATCCAAGGCAGGCATGTTGCTGAATCGATTGAGCCATCCACCCAAGGCATGATGCTAAATCGATTGAGCCATCCACCCAAGGCATGTTGCTGATGAGCCATCCACCCAAGGCATGTTGTTGAATCGATTGAGCCATCCACCC
This sequence comes from Larix kaempferi, assembly GCA_027924585.1. Classification (NCBI taxonomy): domain Eukaryota; kingdom Viridiplantae; phylum Streptophyta; class Pinopsida; order Pinales; family Pinaceae; genus Larix; species Larix kaempferi. Next base: position 45,282,957 of record BSBM01000232.1, on the reverse strand, counting down.
AAGGCATGTTGTTGAATCGATTGAGCCATCCACCCAAGGCATGTTGCTGATAGGGAGGGCCTTTGGTCATAGATTCAAATCCAGTCAAGTCCCTTGGATTACTAGACCCTATTTTAGCAACCCTCTATCCAATTATTTTAGGGATAAGCCATCCACCCAAGGAATGTTGAGCCATCCACCCAAGGCATGTTGCTGAATCGATTGAGCCATCCACCCAAGGCATGTTGTTGATAGGGAGGGCCTTTGGTCATAGATTCAAATCCAGTCAAGTCCCTTGGATTACTAGACCGTATTTGAGCAACCCTCCATCCACTTATTTTAGGGATGAGCCATCCACCCAAGGCATTTTGCTGAATCGATTGAGCCATCCACCCAAGGCATGTTGTTGATAGGGAGGGCCTTTGGTCATAGATTCAAATCCAGTCAAGTCCCTTGGATTACTGGACCGCATTTGAGCAACCCTCCATCCAATTATTTTAGGGATGAGGATTTGAGCAACCCTCCATCCAATTATTTTAGGGATGAGGATGGGATCATGTGAGGTTTTCCTTGGAAAAAAAATGTTACTAATTATTCAGGTCAGAAAGTCTCTAGTTAATTATCTGACATTTCTAGATTACTTATGTCTAGATCTCAAAGGCTCTTTTATGTTCATTCTTCACTAAATAACTAATGAAAAATATATAAAATCATAATGAGATGTCAGTATTGCTAGTTTCTTTGAAACATTGATCCAAAATCTCTCTAACGCATTTTCCAAGTTTCAAACTTGATCTTCATAGTATAACAAGATACAAAAATAGAGTTGCAAAAGACAAAAAAAAAAAGATAGAATCTCATGAAGTGAAAAAATCCATACACTGGCCATTCAAAAACCAACTGCTAGCAAGAGCAACTATTAATACCCGTCGAGATTATTTGTGTTTGTTTAGAAATATGAGCAAAAATCTCATCTCAAAGCTCAACCCGTTTCATTGTATGCTTGTAGATTTTTATAAAAAATTATATTTGATCTTGCATGCTTAAAGGAGTTTCCCTCTCAGATGCATCCACTCCCATGTACTTCAAAACGACCTATAACAATTTAACTGCATGACCTATAAGGTCACGGTTGATTCTTAACAATGATGTTGGAATTGACTCTTGAGAGCAATACAAAATCTTTTTCATCTTTTAACAATTAATATATTCCTAAAGTCTCTCATAAAGTTGTATTTTCTATACCTTGAGAATAGAAAACACAATTGGAAGTTTGGTGTATACAAGTTTACGTGATCGGAGACTTTCTTCAATATTTTTTATAAAATGTGTGTTAGTGTAGACCTTTTAATATATCCCTAAAGTCTCTCATAAAGTTGTATTTGCTATGTTTCACATATATGGATTTGGATATGTTATTAGATAGGGGTACAACAAAATTCTATACAAATCCTGGATACAAGATGAGTAGGATATGGATCTGTATGTGTCAAAGTAGTCCGAATCGGACTCTACTCAAATTTGGCGAGCTCTTAGACTCAAGAAAATTAAAATACATAAATATAAAAGCTATGCACAACAATGCAAATTATACAAACATCTAAACACCAACAATACAAGTTTGTTGATTTGTATTGCATGTCACAGTGCAAATAGGCAAAAGCACATTGAGATACAGGAACTATGATGTCTAAGATACATACAATTGGACATACAATTTAAGTTTTGAGATTTTTTTTTGATAGAGTAAGGCATAGTGGTCCACTCCATCCTAAATTCATACAAAAATATGCAAATCCCCTTTTCAATCTCCATGGAAACAGGTATACAACAATCACGAATGGATTCCCTTCTTAGATCAGATCCAAATCAACACCAACAAGAGGCATGGTTACTCACCAGATCAGCCCCAAACTTTTCACTTGCAAGCATTTATTGATAAATGAGGTGATGGATACCTGATTCACCCAAACTGATAGAAGATAATTATCAACAACATGATTTTTAACCATCTCTGATTCATCGGGGAGAGAGATACACTGGATTCATCTCTTCCTCTTGATTGCTTCTAGTAAACCAAAGCATCAATAACTAGGACATACAAATATGGGGTAAGTGGGCATCCCTTCCTAATTGAATGTTGAGTGGGACGTGATCTATGAGTAATGTTCACAGAGTAAAATGGAGGCATTGGATAAAATGGTGTTCACCATAACAACACGCCTGGAACCAAAACCAAGGCATTGTATCATTGTTGTGATAAAGGGATGATAAACTCAATCATAGGCTTTATCAAAGTCAATTCCAAGGCACAAGTCATGCCTGTTCTTGCCTCAAAATTATCGATGCCACTTTGCAAATATGGAGAGCAATTGCCTTAGCCAAAATACTATAAGAGATGCTAAGTAGAGTAATGGGCCACCACCCACAATTTCCAAATTGTATCTCTAGCTGAATTCTTTGAATTAGTTTTGTTACCCCTTGATTGAGAGAGGTCGTCAAAGTGCCTAGAGAGATCTTCATTGGCCATATGATGAAGAACATCAGGTCTATGGTATCCTACATTGCCTTGAAGAATTCATAAGGTAGACCATTAATATCGAGGATTTTACCGTTCTTCATTGAAGTTAGGAAAACAAATAGTTTATCCTTATAGAGTTCACCCTCTAGTCTATCCATGTTAGGAACATCCTAGGAATTACAGCACACCTGACTCGTCTAGCCTCAATGGCTCTGTCAGAAAGTGGATATGGAGCAGTTGTTAGTGAGTGGAAGATTGACTTTTGGCTTGTCAACCTGTAGGATCTTCCAGTTTGGATTCCTCTTTTAATCATATTAGGCTTGGGGTAATAGTGCACTTTGGCATGGGGATTTCAGTTGCGATGATGCAGGATTGGTGCCTGTAGTAGCTTAAGACAAATCTCTTAATATGGTAGTTCAAAGTTCTCCCTTTTGTAGTTAAGTTGACATTTTTTGCATGAAGTTTGCAAACATTTACATGTTAGTATTTTTAATATATTGGAGCAGGTTCTCAAGCCCTTTCTATGGTCCCTGAGACCATGAGATACATAGATGGTATTTTTGTTTCTTCAAGGAGTCTTCTAACTTCCACTTCACGTTCTTTTTATACTAGTACCAATGATATCTAGCATTGTATATTAGAGGGACCTAGCATATAATATCATCAAAACTGTGAACACCTAGCATGTGAGGAATCCTTTGAGGTATGGTGCGGTTGGATAGATGGTCACTTGCTCCAATAAAAAAGAGTGCTTCCTCTTTTGAACATCCAATGCACACTTAAAGAGTCAAATCCTAGATCTAAGGGTAGTTATAAACTTATAACTTATTAACTACTATTGCATGGTTTCCACATGAATCCATGAGATCCACATTTTGAGGAGGTTTTAACAACCATTACCCACCTTTGCACATGATTTTAGGGGGTCCTCATCAGATGCACACTTGAAGGAGTTTGTTAGCATTTTTTGAGGAAAATACAATTGGCATATTCCATGGTTACATGATCAACAAGTCATAGGAGGGAGGCATCCAAAATATTTGAGGAGTTTGTTGCATTATTCCAAGGAGCAAGGCCCACCTTGGGAAGTTTTATATCCTTCAAGGAGACCTTTTAATGACTCGCTACTCCTTAAATTGTGGATCTAGGAGCTGCCAAAGTATTTTATTGATTTTCTGCGAGTGAAAGTGGATCTAAAGAAACTTATTGTTATTTTATGAGAAAGTAGTTGAGGAGTTTGAGGGGTTTGATATTGTATTGTTGTCCCTTGGAGAAGAACATGGATGTAGGAGTTGTTAATCTATTTATTGTTTTCCATTGAGAAAGTGTGGATGAACCATCTTCAAGTTTACATCCTGGAGTGGTGACAACAACAAATTCTGGATGAACTGTCTTCAATTCAGTCTGAGCATTATGGACAGTCGTCATCTGCAACTATGTATCTTCTTCCTTTGTACCCAACCTCTGAGTTTAACGCGCTGGTTCCAATGGACTTGGAGCTTCGACTCGCACATCAACCAAACTCGGAGCTGGACCTCAAATTGCAACTTTAGGTTATTCTGCAGTTCTCAATTTTTCCATCTTCTTGAGCTTCACCTTTTTGGCCTCGGCATTAAGTCTCTTCTGATATTCACTTTGTAGAAGACTCGTGCATTTTGTAAAAGCACATATTTTGAATATAATGCAATATACGATTATGCATATATGTTTCTGTGTAGACACATGATTTACTTCACAGTACCATATGTTTGTACCTTTTCTTTTATTTCCATTGCATATATGTGCCTTTTGTGTGATACTTTGTCTTCAACATAACTCAACAACTAACTGAATATATACATGCACACATATTTGCTTAACTAAAATACTGAAGCTCTTAACACACACAACTTCTTGCAACATTTGACATTCTAGGCTACATAAATTTTCATACCATAACTTTCACTAACATACTCCTTGAATTCCTAAGCTGCATCGTGTTGAATCCAAGGATCTCACCTAATATTCTTGATATCAACAAGAGGGGCAACAATCACTTGCTGCTTTAGATGTACCAAGATTGTTTGCTTATTTTGCGCATTTTTTAGGGGATTTCCTTACCCATGTTTTCTTGTGCGCACTCTCGTTCTTATTCTATGCTTGATTGTCTTCCTTATGGATCCTTGCATTGTGATTGCTTTTGCGCAGCTCATTTTCATCAGGACAATTTACTATTCTTTGACAATACAGAGTCTTATGTCCAAAACCATCACATGCGTATCATCTCACAGTTTGGCAATACTTTGCAATATGACCGATGCAATTACACCTTGCACACTTCATTCTATTGATCCTTCATTGATTAGTGTAATGAAAGGAGTTGTAATCATTGAAGGAATTGTCATACCTAGACATCTTCAATTGTCTTGGGCAATGTTCACTATCATTGACTTTTCTTGATGTTTTCTCATAACCAAGTCCATACTTGTATTCTAGCATTCTCTGATCATTCGGAATCTTATTCAATATCGAAGTGTTTCTTTTGAATTTGTTCTTCATTTCATCTTCAATATTAGTCTTGTCACTTTCTGGATGTGTGCATATCGGAGTTTCATTGGTGGTGTGATCTTGAGCCCGTTTCTTCTCCTTCATCTTGATCTTTTTTTCTTCTATGTGAGATATTTCTCTGTCCTTCAAATCAAGTTGACTTGTCAACATCTTATTTTTCTGTGCTAATTCTACCATAGAAGTCTTCAACATGGATATTTCTTCTTCAATTATCTTGATATTGTCAACTGCGAAATTCAGTTGTTTTCCGTAATCCATCACCTTTTCACTGACTTGTTTGTCATGAGATTCTTGAACCGCTTTTTCCTGCTTGATATTTTTCTTCATATTTCAACGGTTGTTCCTGCAAGAGCTTTCTCTTCTTTCTTGACTTCTTCAATTCATCCAAAGAACTAATCAATTCTCCTTCC